>OY856409.1:706211076-706341076 GCA_963693085.1 Alisma plantago-aquatica
AGATTTCACGCCCAAAGAAAATAATTTATAATCAAAATGGAAAATCGTGACATTTAATGGAAATCCCTCCACTTTGGGGAATTTTGTAAAAATCATAACTCTCAAACTGTGATAACCTAGAATTTTAGGGAAAATTTAAATTGAGGAATCGAGTATTCGAGTATGGACTCTTTTACATTGATAAGGGTTGATCATAGATGCGACATATGATTGTGAAATCTAATTGATTTCAACTATGATGGTGGCTTTTGTAAGTTAATTTAAGTATTTACGAGATTAAACATCTTGTAGTGATATACTTAAATCCGAATGGTTGAAGAGCGATTCCGAAATTCCATCACGATTGTACGAAGTGAGTTGAAGTTGTCTGACTATAGTTATAGATCAATTATTAATTATCCTTGATCGTGTCAATCCTAGATATGATTTGGAATAAAGATTTAGTAGGTCAAGATGAGTATATTTTTGGAATTTCAATTTTAATTGGGATTCTGATTTAGTGATATGGAAGATTTATGATACTAGGTTATTTAATTACATAGGAATGATAAATATACTCGATAATTTTGTTTTAATTGGTCACGGGGCATTTGTTCCCATCATCTGCCAGTTCCGAAATCTGAGGAGTAGGTGGCTGCAATCTAGACACTTAAAGAAGTAGTCATGATGATGAATCCGGGAGACTAGCTAAATGCGCTCACTCCGCCGCACTCCCTGGATCAAAACAAACCCTCGCAAGCCTCTTAGGGTAGGGAGAAGAGAGATACCAACATCTCATTTCACTCACCTCACCACTGTCGTATGAAGCAGAATTACAGTAGGAAGAAGTCGTGAAGGAGTAGAGAGGATGGTGTATGGTAGAGGAGCCCGGTCCTAGAAGTATTGCATCAAAGGGATGAGTCTGAACACACACTTAGGAGAAGCAGAGGCTGGTTTGATCATCATAGGTCACTCACCGGATCTGCTCCTTGTGGCAGCGACGCAGGCTGAACGGAGAAGCCTCAAACCTTGTTGTGCGAGGGCAGGCACCAGGAAGATACGACTCTCCTCTTCCTTCTTCCTGCCTTCCTCTATCATGGCCCAGGAGCAACGCCAGACCAAGGGCGCCGGCCGCCCAAGCTGCAGTTGCAGCAAGTCGCCGGCCGCCCAAGCTGCAGTTGCAGCAAGTCGCCGGCCAGGGGGGAGATTGAGGGCGAGCAGCACCACGAGTATGGCACCATCTTGCCGGAGAAGATGATGGCGGAGAAAGATGGAGATCTAGAGGATTCCGAGGAGGCGTGGAGCTCGTGCGACGGCGGCATTCTTTGTTGTGACGGACACCCCTCGCAGACATGATGAAGGTAGGCGGAGCTTTCCCAGCCATGGCAGCGGCTGGTGATGGTGACCTCACTGAGAAGGGGAGGACATGGCAACGCGCAGCGGAAGCATCTGGCCACCGCTCTCACACCGGAGCTAGGTTGGGTGACGGCGCCTCTAGTGCAGAAGATCGGGTCGCGCAAGGAGGATCTGCGGAGAAGGAAAGTAAAACTTGGAGCTAGGCTGGGCCGCGGCGGCGAGCAGGCATGGGTGGAGTCCAACATGTGACGACGCCTGCAGTGGTGTTGCATCGTGCGGAGAAGAGAGCCCTTGTGTGGGACCTCTCTCGCCAGGGATGCCTCTCGCTGCGTGCGGAGAAGGATCTGCGGCAGCCGTGAGAATGAGTCTTGTGGACTCGTACGCCTGTTGGAGAAGACGAGAGAGAAGGCAAGTCAAGCCGGGTCCAGCGGCATGAACCGCCAGAGAACCAGGAAGCTGTGCAACCCAAATGGCCATGTGGCGACGTGCAATTGGCCCGACAAGGTAAAAATCCCAAAAATGCTGAATTTGTATATAATGCCTAGTAAATAGCTCCCATGACCAATAAATATGTATAAAATACCAACAGACTCAGAAAAATATTAACTTTATTCCTAGGCTCCTAGATCAGACCCTTGAGCCTTTATGAATGATGATATTTAATTTAGAGTATGATGCTCCTTTTTAGGGTTCATTAAATTAAATAAATAGTATGCAGTTGACATTAATTCTCAGAAAATTGTCCTAGAACCTTAATGATGATATACATCCATATTTAGACTCTGATTTGAGTAATATATCTAAATAATAGGTCATTTTCTATTAATGACTATTTAGATGATTTTAATCCCATTTTAATTCTAGGAAATGGACTAAGCATCAGAAAATTATGAAAATTGAACCAGACCCTATTTATGACATGTACGTCAGTAGAAAAATATTGGAGACAAACTTAGATCAGTTTAAACCTAGGTATGACTAAAACCCTTAACTGGACCTAAATACCATTAATAACGGTGAACCTTGTATTAATGATGATTAATTGTTATTAATCAGGTGATGACCAGAGATGTAGATGATCCCGAATATAAGTATGAATCTCTGAACTCAGGTATGTGGATATAATTATATGACTAGATTTGCTGGATGCTAAATATATGTACTTGCTTGCTTGTACTTGAAATACATTGTTGGATGTAGATCTATATGTATTGACATTTTCGCCTTGAATAATAAGAACACTAAAGAAATAAAATGGAATGTAGTTATTGATGGTTCGTTAATCTCCCTATTAGAGAGGGAAAGTATTAATGTTGACTAGCGCCTCCCTAATGGTACAAGGTACGCGGGGAGATCCCTAATGGTACAAGGTACGCAGGGATAGGGCCCATTATTTATGTTTGTGCTAAGTCCACCATAGTAATACATGTCCATTGAAATATGATTAATAACTTGGGATTACCTGATTTTCTGCCTTTAAATAATGTTTCTTTCTCTTTCTTCAATTTCGAATATTTTTTTATGCCAGCATAGTATAGCTTTTAATTCCACGTACCAACTTTTATTGATATTTTTATTTCTCGTATTTTCTAGGTCCAGAGATGGAATGGGATAAAATAATAAGATGTGAGCAAGTTGTATAGGTTGTACCTATTGTCTAAGATCCTTTTAGCATACATGATCATAAACTTGTAAATCTTCTTGTAATATGTAAATGTAATTCATGTTGTAAATATGCATGTTATCGTTGAGAAATGTTATGGTTGTATGTTCATGTATGCGTATTATGCTTCCGCATCACGTTCTGATATGATTGGATGATGTTTTCGGATTTTGAAATCTCATTCCCAATAGGGTTGGAGAAATCAAAATCCGGGGACGTCACACAAACCTCTTATCCAATTAATCCTAAAATTTAAAGTAAAGTCCATAATGACTTAAAATACTTGTGTGCCAAGTTTGGGACTCAAATTTGAAAGTATGAGAGACTTTTCTTAATATGCAAGTTATCTCTTATTAAGGCATATTTTATACAGATTCTCTCTCTCTCTTAATCTTTTATTCTCTTTATTTGAATTCCTTTTACCATTAGAAACCTTTTGGATTTGAAATCTCATCCGTGATGACTCAATCATACATCTTTCCACCTATTTCTCATATTTTCATTTTAATTTCAAATCTCCTTCTTAATAATGCATTATTTAATTTCTTCTTTTTCTTTTAATCATATTGGACTCATTAACATATCCAAGAAATTGCATGCATAGAGATAAATTGCAAAGGAAATCCATTCAATATACTAAATCATATAATTCCCATGATCATACGTTTATTGGGGAAATTGCATTTCCAACCATACAAGCCCAAAAATTGGGGTTGTAACATCCTTTCCCTCTTATAGGAAAAATGCCCTCAAAATTCCACCAAACATATAAACAATCAGGATAAGACTTTCCCATGTCCATCATTGGCTCCCATGTGGCTTCATCCTCTCCATGGTGCTTCCAAAGAACCTTCATCATCTTCAGTCCTTTACTCCTGATCTCTCTCTCACCTTGGTATCTCGTACCCTCACAGGTGACTCAGGGTAAGTTACCCTCCCTTGGAGTTCAATAGGTTCAATGATCAACACATGGATCGGGTACATCACATAGTGCTCTAGATCAGACACATGGAATATGTCATACATCATGTTATCCTGAGAGGTAAGGATAATCATAAGCAACTCCACCTATCCATCTCAAATGGACTCATGTATCGGGGACTCAGCTTTCTCATCTATAGCTCAGAGGGGTCAGGTTTTCATAACACATATTTACCCACAATGAACTGCATGTCAGTCTGCTTTGCATCCACGCATGACTCCTATCGATCTTGGGCTTCCTCAACCATTGCTCGATCAAAGCGACATCATCTGCATACACTATGGTTTATTTGACCCTTACAAGGTCCTCTCACCAACATCATCCAAGTGAAGCGGTGATCGACACGACCTCCCTTACATAACTTCATACATCTTGATACTGGCTATGGTGGCTATCATAACAAGTAAACTCTACTAGGGGTAGGAAATGCTCCCATGAATCACCCTGAACGAGCACACATGTTCTTATCAAACCCTCTAAAGTTTGGATCATACTCTCTTGACTATCCATCAGTCAGGGGTGATATGATTTACTCAACTTTAATCTAGCATCGAGTTCTTCTTACACCTACTTCCACAACATGGAAGTGAACTTGGGGTCATGCTCAAGATATTGAACTCAGACCACTATGTAGTTGAACTATCTCTCTCTCATATATATGTGTACAGTTAAACCAGATCTGTCACACTGACAGTGCTCTATTTCTTAGGCAATGGATTAGGTCAACTTGATAAGGCAATCTACCATAACCCATTTTGCATCATGACCTCTCTTGGTCCAGGGGAGACCAACCACAATGTCCATGGTGCTCTGCTCCCATTCCATGTTGGGGACTCCTCTTTATATATAGCAATTCACTGGGTTATTGGTGTTCGGCCTTCACCCTCTGGCATGTATGGCATCTTGCCACATGCAACTCTATATCCTTCTTCATCCCAGGTCTTCAAGGTACCACTGCAAACCTTAACCATCTTGGTAGTACCATGGTATATGGTGTACTTAAAATCATGAGCTTCTTGTATGACATGATTCCTCAAGGGTGAATCCTCAGAAACCTTAAAACACTCTCATAGTGGATGTGGGCTCCGATCTCCAAACCAATATATAAACATGAGTTAAACTTAGCAGAAGCATTCGATTAACAGCAGAAGACAAAAATCACGGGAAATTAAAACTTTTTGAGATAAGAGCTTGAAACCACAAACCTCTTCCATAGAAAAAGGATTTAAACTGTTTACATCTCTGATAATTACTTCTTGAGTAATTATACACATCATGATACAAAATCTCAAGAGTTAAAACAAAATCTCAGACCAATATCTTCTAGGACCTGAGAGTACAGAGATGGCATAGGACTATCTAACAACATGACTCAGCAGTCAGTATCTCCACCTGAGATTCACTGCTGCTCCTGGTGCTGCTGCTGCTGGGATTGGTCACATGTAGGCTGGTTTCTTCATCTTCGACGACCACCTAAAAAGTTGAAGTCTACGGGGTGAGACAATTTTAAATAATTGTCCCAGCGAGAGTTATAACTCTCCACTAGAAGCTTTACATAACAATTCAAAGAATAACTTAAGCAGTAAAAGCTTTCAAAGTATTCAACAACAGTTTGATAATAAATAGAGGTTCATCATTTAAGAAATAATAAGAATATGTGTACTACACAGTGTAACATCAATCAAGTAACTCGTAGTTAATCCCAACAGATATACTACGATGTTGATTATGTTTTTCAAACATTATTATGCCCTACGGAGATGAGGTATACCGCTCATACTCCAATCGATCACTTTGTTAAGTCGCATCAATATCATACCTAGGTCATCAAAAGAGCCGGATTCTTATGACCTCATCTTCCTCAGTTAGAGTGAGGATAACTTGCAGGACATTCTGTGACTCTGCTACTATAGCTTACCAGGGTAATCTGGTACTTCGCTATTTTTAGAGTTACAGTGGCGTTCTGTACTCTCTTCGTCATCGAGAGGTTTCTTGTTTACCTCTGATCGATGCGGTGTTTGTGTTTCCTCGGATGTTACAGCATGTAGTGAAGGGTTGATGGATTAAGAAACATCTACATCAATTCCTACACTAGGATGTAAGGATTTATGCATCCATTTCCCCCACATACTCAAAAGTATGTGATCCAGGAGTTCCCTTGGGAAAACCCGTTTCACCATCATATTGCTTTCTGACAATGATGGATCTATGATCAGGGCTTTGCATGGTATGACTATACTTGATTAGTTAGGTACATTTCAGTATTCTTTTAACATCATACATGTTCTCAAACATTTAATCACTAGCATGGCAGCTATGAAAACAGAATACTAAATGTAACAAGTCTAACTCACATCAATTATCATATCTCAATCATCACATCACAAGTCATCTGTTAAGCATGACCTTGATGATACTCATGGCTCTCACAGCCCATAAATCTCATTAGATGCCACTAACAAGGCATCGGGATATTTTATTATTCATAAAGCTAAGGCATGCTTTCAATGAATATAGTATCATAATCCATACATGGATATGATCATCATCTCATGACAACCTGCATGGTTAATTTAACTGATAACAATAAAAAAATTCATTCTAGAAGTTATACTTTCAATCTCTTAGAAGAGTCAAGTTCCCCAATTTTCATCAATTAGGGTTTACTATTCACATTACATGTCATCACCTTGGAATTAGGGTTTACTATTCACCTCATGGTGAATTGAACTCATAACATCATCATGTATGAGAAACATCATCATTTAAAGCCCTCTGATAAGATTAAGATTCATCAATTATCATAATTAGGGTTTCCATGATCTCACACAGGTGGATCATACCCTAATCATGCACATTCATGTGTATTGAAGGTACTTTACTTGAGTTTCCACCATAAAAGGGTACTTTCTCTCTCTTATGATACTTTCTCTCTCCTCTTACTAATATATGGTGATTACACCACTCTAGATTAGGTTGGGCTAAGTCCTCATTGACTAGCATAAGCCAAAACATCACTATCAAGTGATTAGGGTTTGATTAGAACAAGGTATTACTCAATTGAACCCCTCAAGGGTATTTTGGTAAATTACCCTATTAATCACCATCATGGGTCAATTCATTAGTTACTTAGTCCCTTAATGTCCTAGGTTACCATTAGGGTTTAGATCAAACCATTATTGAACCAATTACATCTTCAAGTGATTAAGTATAAACAACATTGAAAACCTCCAAACGGTTTCAACCTTCAACCACCAAACGGTTTGGAACCATTTGGGTGTGTTGACCGTTTGCTAAGTTTTACTCCAAGACCGCATGACCTCAAGGTCGTTTGCCCAAACCGTTTGGGTGCGTTGAACGTTTGGAAAGTTTGACTTCCAAACTGTTTGGGCTTATGCGGTTTGAAACCGTTTGATCAAATTGTCTTGAGATCGATTGGTCCAAACGACCTTGAGATCGTTTGAGCCCAAACGGTCTTGAGACCATTTGGCCCCAAATGGTCTTGAGACCATTTGGCCTCAAACTGTCTTGAGACCATTTGGATCCAAACGGTCTTGAGATCGTTTGGTCCAAATGGGCTCAAACCGTTTGGACCTCCAACATGGTTCAAAAGTTACAATCGATTATGGTGATGTATGTTGAAGTCCTCAATTGGCCAAAGCTATGTTAGCCACTTATAAATTGAGTCAATTAGTATGAGCCTCAATCAATTGGACACCAAATTAACCCTCAATTGTAAGTCAATTAGGGTTAAGTCCATCTCAATTAGGGTTTCAATTGGATAATCTTCAATGTTCAACAAGGTGAATCAAATCAAGGTTGAACCTATCAATTGACCTCCAATTGGGCTCAAACATGGACCAAACGGTCTTGAGGTCGTTTGGATGACCTCCAAATGGTCTTGAGACCGTTTTCCCAAAGTTTGACCAAAAACCAAGTCGGTTGGATAAGGGTTGAACCCTAATTAGGTCTAAAATCAGCAATTTTATCAATTCATCAACTTATTGCAATTGGACCCTCAATCCATCAAATTAGCTCAACCCTAGACCTTCAAACGGTCTTGGGTTGTCACCAAACGGTCTTAAGACCGTTTGGATGAATCCCCAAATGGTCTTGAGACTGTTTGGGTCCTTCAACCCAAAACTCAACAAGATCTATACTTAAGAACAGCAATTTCAACCCGATTAGGGTTAGGATGTTGAAGTACCTTCAACTCTCAATTGGTTAAGAATTAAACTTTGATTCTTTTCAGGAATGAAATTCAATATATTACCAACAGACCCTCAAACAGTCGTCCCTTGGTCAACCCTATCAAATGGTCTTGAGACCATTTCAATCCAAACGGTCTTGCAAGGTCGTTTGAGATCAAACGGTTTGAAACTGTTTGACCTTAAACGGTTTGCAACCGTTTGGACCAAAAGGGTCCAAGGTCGTTTGATAAAGTAACCTAGGAATCCATGCCCATCATCTTCAACCTCTTTCAAGGTCGGTTATTCCACCGTTTTGCTTGCAAAAGTGCAAGGAAGAAGGGAGGTAGAAGAAGAACTAAAACTTGAAATTGCAAGAACAAAAGCATGCATATAAAGCAAAGAGTTTAGAATTATAAAACCCACCTTAGAACGTTGTTCCTAGAGCTCCAAGCTTCCAAGCTTCAAGCCTCTAATGGTGTCTTGAGCTCCACAACTCGGCCAGAGGTGATTCTCCAAGGAAAAGATGGAGATGGTCGGTTAGAACAAAGAACCTAAGTGAGTTAACCATAGAACCAACCTTTTAAGAAGAATTCCTCCATGAATTCGAGCTAGAAGATGGTTCCTACTCACCTTGGAACTACTTGGTCATCTCCCTGAGCTCCAGAGCTTTGCCTTAGCCATTTTGAGAAAGAAGAGAAATGAAGAGAAGAAGTGATACGTTTGGTTGGTTTGCAAGGATTCTAGCTTATATACTTTAGGCTATTTTACACCATAAGGACCTCTAGAACTTGAAATTCTCATCCAAGTCCCTCCTTATTCAAGGGCACGTCCAAGCTCGTCTAAACTTATGCAAAGCTCATGAAATCTCAAGATCTAAGGGTGAAGAAAGCCAATCTACAACTAGGGTACATACATGAAAGGTCTCCATACCCATATTAGGTGATTTTTACCACAAGGATCAACTTTCTTATCTGATTATTCATTGATGTGTCCCTTTCACCATTTCTATATGGTGTATTTTACAAGTTGCACCCCTCAATTTGGGTAAATTGCACTTTACTCCAAATTAGGGTTTTTAAGCACAAGGATCATTCCACAAGCTACATCTTGATGCCCAAGCTTGGGAAATCCATCATACCTCATCATATTCACTCATATGATGTATTATTATCAAAAGAACATCTTAACCTATGAACATTGCAAGTTAACCCCTTTAACTGGGTAATTTGCACATAGGTCCCTGCATTACAAAACAATGCTACAACTTTGTTTATAAAGGAGCAAAAATTGAAAGTATATGTTCCTGAGGAACTTAATTACATGCCAGAGAGTATTCGCAAGTATATAATTACATGTTTAGGCAAAACTTCTAGGGTTAGGTTATAACCCAGGTCAGGGATGTTACAAATTATCCACCCCTTACAAGGATTTCGTCCCCGAAATCGATCAAACATATTAAAAGAAAAGAGCAGGGTATTTCCTTCTCATCTCATCCTCTAGCTCCCAAGTGGCTTCTTCAATACCACGGTGGTTCCAGAGGACTTTCACAAGGCTTATATCTTTCTTCTTTAACTTTTTAATTCTGTTATCAAGGATTGACACTGGTCCTTCCTCATAAGTTATATCTTCATTCAATTCTACTTCCATAGGTTGTAGAACTGACTCGGTGTCTGGGTGACATTTCCTCAACATAGAAATGTGAAAGACAGGGTGTAACTTCTGCAACTCCTGAGGTAACTCTAGTCTATAGGCAACCTTTCCAACTCGCTCTAAGATTGGATAAGGCCCCATAAATCTAGGAGCTAACTTCCCTTTCCTTCTAAAACGAAGGACTCCTTTCCAAGGTGAGACCTTGAGATACACTCTGTCTCCAACCTGGAACTCTAAGGGTCTACGACGTCTGTCGGCATAAGACTTCTGCCTATCCTGTGCAGTCTTAAGCTGTTGTTGTATGACTTTGATCTTCTCTGTAGTCTGTTGCACAAGATCAGGACGTAACAATTGATGTTCACCAGTCTCATACAAACACAAGGGTGATCTACAACGTCTACCATACAAGGCTTCATATGGTGCCATATCAATACTATGCTGATAGCTATTGTTATAGGCAAACTCTATCAAGCTCAGGTGTAGATCCCAACTTCCTGTAAACTGGAGAACACATGCTCTCAACAGGTCTTCCAAGGTCTGTATAGTCCTTTCTGACTGTCCATTAGTCTGTGGGTGAAAGGATGTACTAAACCTTAACTTGGTGCCTAAGGCTCTGTGTAACTTCTCCCAAAAACGACTTGTAAACTGGGGACCTCTGTCAAAAACTATAGTGACAGGAACTCCGTGAAAACGCACTATCTCTTGAACATACAACTGTGATAACCTTTCAGCAGAATAGGTTGTTTTGACAGGTAAGAAATGTGTTGTCTTTGTCAACCTATCAACCACTACCCAAATGGAATCATGTCCTTTGCTTGTTCTGGGTAGGCCAACAACAAAGTCCATGGTCACATGGTCCCACTTCCACTGTGGTATGGGTAAGGGTTGCATTATTCCTGTAGGTTTCTGGTGCTCAGCCTTAACCTGCTGACACACAGGACACCTCAGAACAAACTCAGCTACATCCTTCTTCATCCCGGGCCACCAGTACATATCTTTCAAGTTTTGATACATCTTGGTGCTCCCTGGATGCATAGCATACATCAAAGAATGAGCTTCCTCCAGAACTAGCTTTCTCAGGTTATCCACATCAGGCACTATCATTCTCCCATGATAGCATGCCACTTGGTCATCTGAATCATGAAAACCTTCTCGCTTCTCATTACCAAACTCAGATCTGATCTGCTGAACTGCAACATCAACTTGTTGTGCCTCCTTTATCTACTCTCTTAGGGTAGGTTTGATGTGCATCTCAGCTAACAAACCGGATAACAATGACACCTTCAACTGCACATTGTCTTGCCTTAAAGAGATAAGCATATCTCTCCTAGAGCATACTAAGGAACTTAGTTGTGCTCTATCCATGGTTGATGTTGCTGATTTCCTACTCAAGGTATCTGCAACCACATTGGCCTTGCCCGGATGGTAATCAATTGTACAGTCGTAGTCCTTGATTAACTCCATCCAGCGACGTTGCCTCATGTTAAGCTCATGCTGAGAGAAGATATACTTAAGGTTCTTATGGTCTGTGAAAATGTGGAAGGTTTCTCCGTAAAGATAATGTCTCCATATTTTCAAGGCATGAACCACAACAGCTAATTCCAGATCGTGTGTCGGATAATTCTCCTCGTGTTTCTTGAGCTGTCGGGAAGCAAAAGAAATCACTTGTTTATCCTGCATCAACACACATCCAAGTCCATTCTTGGAGGCATCACAAAAGACTACATATCCTTTTCCTTGCTCAGGTAGCACAAGCACAGGTGCACTTGTCAACCTCTCCTTCAACAGCTAAAAAGACTGTTGACACTTATCACTCCAGGCAAAATGAACATCTTTCCGGGTTAACTTGGTCAAGGGTAAGGCTATAGAACTGAAATTCTTAATAAACCTTCGGTAATAACCAGCTAATCCCAAGAAACTTCTAATCTCCGTCGGTGTCTTCGGTTGTTCCCATTGTAGAACAGATTCTACCTTTTTAGGGTCAACTCGAATTCCCGAGGCAGATACCACATGTCCAAGAAAAGACACTTCAGGTAACCAGAACTCACACTTGCTAAACTTAGCGTAAAGCTTATGTTCTCTTAGCAAGGTTAAAGATTGGCGAAGATGCTGCTCATGCTGCTGAGCATCCTTACTATAAATCAGAATGTCATCTATGAAGACGACAACACACTGATCAAGGAAGGGTCGAAAGACTCTATTCATGAGTTCCATGAATGCAGTAGGTGCATTGGTTAGTCCAAACGACATAACCGTGAACTCATAGTGACCATATCTTGTCCTAAAGGCAGACTTGGATATGTCACTGTCCTTAATGCGGAGTTGATGATATCCAGACCTTAAGTCTATCTTTGAGAAGACTGTTGCACCACACAACTGGTCAAAAAGATCATCAATCCTCGGCAAAGGGTACTTATTCTTTATTGTTACTTTATTGAGTTGTCTGTAGTCAATGCACAACCGCATCGACCCATCTTTCTTTTTAACAAACAAAACCGGAGCACCCCAAGGTGAAGTACTCGGTTGGATAAAACCTTTCTCAAGTAGCTCCTGAAGCTGTTTCTTGAGTTCTGCCATCTCGGCAGGCGCCATCCTATAAGGAGTTTGGGCTATAGGTTTTGTATCTGGGACCAAATTGATTTCAAAATCAATCTCTCGAGGTGGTGGTATACTAGGAAGTTCATCAGGAAACACATCCTCGAATTCCCTGACTATAGGAACTTCAGCAGGGTTGGGGTTCTCTTTGGTAATATCTACCACATGGGCCAAGAATGCATAACATCCTTGCCTCATCAGCTTATCAGCAACCATAGCTGATACAAGACAGGTGGGCAGAATCTTTCTTTCTCCTTGAAAGATCCATGTGTTGTTTTCATTAGCAAACACAGCCAACTTGGACTCACAATCCAAGACAACTCGATACCTTTCCAAGGTATCCATCCCGAGGATTATATCAAATCCTTGCATGTCAAGTGGTAAAAGATCCACTTGAATGCGGTGATCAGAAAAGAAGAGGATGCAGGGAGAGCATACCTCCTATAAAACGGCAGACCCACTCAACGGAGTCTCCAACAACAAACTATCTGCCCTATGACTGACAGTCATATTGCAGTTGTGAATCACTCTTCGAGTGATGAAAGAGTGTGTAGCACCCGGGTCAATCAGAACAGATACTACACAGGATTTAGACATATCAGAAAATAAAAGTTTCATCTGACCTGCCACTACCCGTGGATCGACCACTGCTTCTGGTGGGTTCATAGCATAGAACCTCGTTGTCGCCTGGTGTTGAGGTGGTGTTGATGATCCAGCTTGAGACGCTTGTCCACGTCCTCGAGCTGCTCCTTGAGATTGCCTTCTCTGTGATCCCTATTGACCTTGTCTCGGAAGCTGTGTCACACTGACAGGCTTAGATCGGCAGTCCTTCATCAAATGCCCCACCTTACCACAGTTGTAGCAACTTCTCTCCAGTTGTTGTGGTCTTGGTGGTCCAGTAACTGACATTGATGCAGAACTCTGAGTCTCCTGAGGTGGTTGTCCTCGTCCTATACCTCTACTTGGAGACCACTGAGTCTGAGAACTAGATCTAGGTGGTGGAGGATTAGGTGCAGAGAATCTAGGCTTCTTAAAGTCCCTAGATGAAGAACCCTGGAACTGTGGATATCTTTTCTGAGTTTGCCTCTTCTCAACCACAGATCTCTCTATCCTTCGGACTGACTCAACGAAGGTAGAGAATCTCTCTCGGTTTTCTAAGGCAGACACAGGGGTAGTCATGTCAGCATTCAAACCCTTCTCAAACCTTCTAATCCTTTCTTCTTCTGTGGCAGCCATGTGCGGACAGAACCGCAACAACTCCATGAACTTAGCTTCATACTCGCTAATGTTCATCATGCCCTGCCTCAGTCTCTCAAACTGAGAGATCTTCTCGTCTAGGAAGGTCTTTGGAAAATATCTATGAACAAATTCCCACCGAAAGTCTTCCCACGAGATCTCCATTCCAGGTCTCTTCTGCTCTTTCATTGTCCACCAGTGACCAGCGCTTCCTTTGAGAAGATAGACAGCGTGTCTGACCTTCTCAACTTCAGGGATGTGGAGAATCCTAAAAGCCTTCTCCAACTCTGTTAACCACAGATCAGCATCTGCGGGGTCGGTAGTCCCAAAGTAGCTCCGACACGACGAAGTCGCTCGAACGTCTTCCCGATACCTTGACCTTCTGGCTGGACAGGTGCCCTAGGTGCAGGCACATGCATCCTGTCGGTAATGTGCATCATGGTAGTCATAAACTGCCCGAACATAATTTGCACAGCTGGGTTACCCATGTCGGCTGGGTCGAACTGAGGTGGCTCCCCGGGTTTCTTAGGTATGGGTTGCTCTATCTCTGGTATTCTTGCACCGCCTTGTGGTGCAGCTATGCTACTCTCTGCCACGTGCTCTTCATGTGGCTCAGACATCCTTATATATCTTCTTCTCCTAAGGAGCAGAAGATTCTATTAGATAAGGAAGGAACACTAAAGATAGACTCGACATCCTAAGTCATATGTCTCTGTAGACTCGGCAAACCTAGAGCTCTGATACTACTAAATTGTGGGCTCCGATCTCCAAACCATAATATAAACATGAGTTAAACTTAGCAGAAGCATTCGATTAACAGCGGAAGACAAAAATCACGGGAAATTAAAACTTTTTGAGATAAGAGCTTGAAACCACAAACCTCTTCCATAGAAAAAGGATTTAAACTGTTTACATCTCTGATAATTACTTCTTGAATAATTGTACACATCATGATACAAAATCTCAAGAGTTAAAACAAAATCTCAGACCAATATCTTCTAGGACCTGAGAGTACAGAGACGGCATAGGACTATCTAACAACATGACTCAGCAGTCAGTATCTCCACCTGAGATTCACTGCTGCTCCTAGTGCTGCTGCTGCTGGGATTGGTCACCTGTAGGCTGGTTTCTTCGTCTTCGACGACCACCTAAAAAGTTGAAGTCTACGGGGTGAGAAAATTTTAAATAATTGTCCCAGCGAGAGTTATAACTCTCCACTAGAAGCTTTATATAACAATTCAAAGAATAACTTAAGCAGTAAAAGCTTTCAAAGTATTCAACAACAGTTTGATAATAAATAGAGGTTCATCATTTAAGAAATAATAAGAATATGTGTACTACACAGTGTAACATCAATCAAGTAACTCGTAGTTAATCCTAACAGATATACTACGCTGTTGATTATGTTTTTCAAACATTATTATGCCCTGCGGAGATGAGGTATACCGCTCATACTCCAATCGATCACATTGTTAAGTCGCATCGATATCATACCTAGGTCATCAAAAGAGTCGGATTCTTATGACCTCATCTTCCTCAGTCAGAGTGAGGATAACTTGCAGGACATTTTGTGTCTCTGCTACTATAGCTTACCAGGGTAATCTGGTACTTCGCTATTTTTAGAGTTACAGTGGCTTTCTGTACTCTCTTCGTCATCGAGAGGTTTCTTGTTTACCTCTTATCGATGCGGTGTTTGTGTTTCCTCGGATGTTATAGCATGTAGTGAAGGGTTGATGGATTAAGAAACATCTACATCAATTCCTACACTAGGATGTAAGGATTTACGCATCCATTTCCCCCACATACTCAAAAGTATGTGATCCAGGAGTTCCCTTGGGAAAACCTATTTCACCATCATATTGCTTTCTGACAATGATGGATCTATGATCAGGGCTTTGCATGGTATGATTATACTTGATTAGTTGGGTACATTTCAGTATTCTTTTAACATCATACATGTTCTCAAACATTTAATCACTAGCATGGCAGCTATGAAAATAGAATACTAAATGTAACAAGTCTAACTCACATCAATTATCATATCTCAATCATCACATCACAAGTCATCTGTTAAGCATGACCTTGATGATACTCATGGCTCTCACAGCCCATAAATCTCATTAGATGCCACTAACAAGGCATCAGGATATTTTATTATTCATAAAGCTAAGGCATTCTTTCAATGAATATAGTATCATAATCCATACATGGATATGATCATCATCTCATGACAACATGCATGGTTAATTTAACTGATAACAATAAACAATTCATTCTAGAATTTATACTTTCAAGCTCTTAGAAGAGTCAAGTTCCCCAATTTTCATCAATTAGGGTTTACTATTCACATTACATGTCATCACCCTAGAATTAGGGTTTACTATTCACCTCATGGTGAATTGAACTCATAACATCATCATGTATGAGAAACATCATCATTTAAAGCCCTCAGATAAGATTAAGATTCATCAATTATCATAATTAGGGTTTCCATGATCTCACACAGGTGGATCATACCCTAATCATGCACATTCATGTGTATTGAAGGTGCTTTACTTGAGTTTCCACCATAAAAGGGTACTTTCTCTCTCTTATGATACTTTCTCTCTCCTCTTACTAATAGATGGTGATTAGACCACTCTAGATTAGGTTGGGCTAAGTCCTCATTGACTAGCATAAGCCAAAACATCACTATCAAGTGATTAGGGTTTGATTAGAACAAGGTATTACTCAATTGAACCCCTCAAGGGTATTTTGGTAAATTACCCTATTAATCACCATCATGGGTCAATTCATTAGTTACTTAGTCCCTTAATGTCCTAGGTTACCATTAGGGTTTAGATCAAACCATTATTGAACCAATTACATCTTCAAGTGATTAAGTATAAACAACATTGAAAACCTCCAAACGGTTTCAACCTTCAACCACCAAACGGTTTGAAACCGTTTGGGTGCGTTGACCATTTGCTAAGTTTGACTCCAAGACCGCATGACCTCAAGTTCGTTTGCCCAAACCGTTTGGGTGCGTTGACCGTTTGGAAAGTTTGACTTCCAAACCGTTTGGGCTTATGCGGTTTGAAACCGTTTGATCAAATTGTCTTGAGATCGATTGGTCCAAACGACCTTGAGATCGTTTGAGCCCAAACGGTCTTGAGACCATTTGGCCCCAAATGGTCTTGATACCGTTTGGCCCCAAACGGTCTTGAGACCATTTGGCCTCAAATGGTCTTGAGACCGTTTGGTCCAAATGGGCTCAAACCGTTTGGACCTCCAACATGGTTCAAAAGTTACAATCGATTATGGTGATGTATGTTGAAGTCCTCAATTGGCCAAAGCCATGTTAGCCACTTATAAATTGATTCAATTAGGATGAGACTCAATCAATTGGACACCAAATTAACCCTCAATTGAAAGTCAATTAGGGTTAAGTCCATCTCAATTAGGGTTTCAATCGGATAATCGTCAATGTTCAACAAGGTGAATCAAATCAAGGTTGAACCTATCAATTGACCTCCAATTGGGCTCAAACTTGGACCAAACGGTCTTGAGGTCGTTTGGATGACCTCCAAACGTTATTGAGACCGTTTGCCCAAAGTTTGACCAAAAACCAAGTTGGTTGGATAAGGGTTGAACCCTAATTAGGTCTAAAATCAGCAATTTTATCAATTCATCAACTTATTGCAATTGGACCCTCAATCCATCAAATTAGCTCAACCCTAGACCTTCAAACGGTCTTGGGTTGTCACCAAACGGTCTTAAGACCGTTTGGATGAATCCCCAAATGGTCTTGAGAACGTTTGGGTCATTCAACCCAAAACTCAACAAGATCTATACTTAAGAATAGCAATTTCAACCCGATTAGGGTTAGGATGTTGAAGTACCTTCAACTCTCAATTGGTTAAGAATTAAACTTTGATTCTTTGCAGGAATGAAATTCAATATATTACCAACAGACTCTCAAATGGTCATCCCTTGGTCAACCCTATCAAATGGTCTTGAGACCATTTCAATCCAAACGGTCTTGCAAGGTCGTTTGAGATCAAACGGTTTGAAACCGTTTGACCTTAAACGGTTTGCAACCGTTTGGACCAAAAGGGTCCAAGGTCTTTTGATAAAGTAACCTAGGAATCCACGCCCATCATCTTCAACCTCTTTCAAGGTCGGTTATTCCACCGTTTTGCTTGCAAAAGTGCAAGGAAGAAGGGAGGTAGAAGAAGAACTAAAACTTGAAATTGCAAGAACAAAAGCATGCATATAAAGCAAAGAGTTTAGAATTATAAAACCCACCTTAGAACGTTGTTCCTAGAGCTCCAAGCTTCCAAGCTTCAAGCCTCTAATGGTGTCTTGAGCTCCAAAACTCAGCCAGAGGTGATTCTCCAAGGAAAAGATGGAGATGGTCGGCTAGAACAAAGAACCTAAGTGAGTTAACCATAGAACCAACCTTTTAAGAAGAATTCCTCCATGAATTCGAGCTAGAAGATGGTTCCTACTCACCTTGGAACTACTTGGTCGTCTCCATGAGCTGCAGAGCTTTGCCTTAGCCATTTTGAGAAAGAAGAGAAATGAAGAGAAGAAGTGATACGTTTGGTTGGTTTGCAAGGATTCTAGCTAGCTTATATACTTTAGGCTATTTTACACCATAAGGACCTCTAGAACTTGAAATTATCATCCAAGTCCCTCCTTATTCGAGGGCACGTCCAAGATCATCTAAACTTATGCAAAGCTCATGAAATCTCAAGATCTAAGGGTGAAGAAAGCCAATCTACAACTAGGGTACATACATGAAAGGTCTCCATACCCATATTAGGTGATTTTTACCACAAGGATCATCTTTCTTATCTGATTATTCATTGATGTGTCCCTTTCACCATTTCTACTCTAAATGATGACAAGAGTCATAAAAGATGTTCTAGATGGTGTATTTTACAAGTTGCACCCCTAAATTTGGGTAAATTGCACTTTACTCCAAATTAGGGTTTTTAAGCACAAGGATCATTCCACAAGCTACATCTTGATGCCCAAGCTTGGGAAATCCATCATACCTCATCATATTCACTCATATGATGTCTTATTATCAAAAGAACATCTTAACCTGTGAACATTGCAAGTTAACCCCTTTAACTGGGTAATTTGCACGTAGGTCCCTGCATTACAAAATAATGCTACAACTTTGTTTATAAAGGAGCAAAAATTGAAAGTATATGTTCCCGAGGAACTTAATTACATGCCAGGGAGTATTCGCAAGTATATAATTACATGTTTAGGCAAAACTTCTAGGGTTAGGTTATAACCCAGGTCAGGGATGTTATAGTGGATTTCACCGCCTTCTTTTCCTAAGAGGTGTGGCTGAGGTTCATATGGCAATTCTTTTATCTCATCAAGCTCTAGGCTGGCTAACTGATAAACCATCAACCCAACCAATTGATCTGGTTGTATCTAAATGTTAGCCACATAGATCTAGTCTTCTAATGATCGTAGGGTTCATCTAGCAACCTCTTCCAGCTCTCTCTATCATCTAGATAGGACAACTGTACACCTAAGTTGTGTCTCGATTGAGAGCATTTGTTACCACATTAACTTCCTTATATGCCAGGGGATAGTGAAGACATAAACCTTCATATTCGCCACTCAACATCCTCATCTCAAGATTAGGTCAAGTATGTCAAGAAAACTTTGAGCTCATCACCTCGGTTATCAAACCCAAACTTATGACTCATAGATTCTAAACTACTTCCAGAGAGGTATGTCCTCATATTACCTCTGTTCTCTTTGTATTTTCAACCATCTATCCCACGTACTTTCAAAAGGTGTGGTACATCTTTCGTCCTCAATCATCATAGAAGGGTTTGAACTCATATCACCTTTATCCTTAGTATATGGCATGCGCTTTGTCTTGTCTCTCGCACCCATAACAAGATGAAATAAGCATTTGGCTGCAGTCCAAATATAGAGTTCATCCCGTTCCAAGAGTAGAGATGGTGCATCACACATCGCCATAACATTTTCCAATCTAAGTTGAAACATACTGCTCATGACTCTATACCATGAATACTTCGATTCTATGTTTACATCCATGGAATGACGGTTCCCAAACACTCTTGGGTCTTCATATCACATAATCCTTAGTCCTTTCCTCAAGGTCTCTAGGGTGTTAGTACTTTTGGGGTGATCTGACCCTTATGCATCTAGGGAGTGCCTCTCACATTTACCCCTTAGGCCCCATGAACTCATGAAGATGGCCTACCTCATAACCCATGGGCCTCGAGCAAAGGTAGTTGTTACCTCCTGACCCTATGGTATTGTTCATTCAGGGAACAGACAACTCCTACTCCCATCGATCTTATCCCTACCTGACCCTAGTATTGACTTAGAATTCTATCACGGTACATCTCAAACTTGAATCCTTACCTGAATCTCCATCATCTCTCTGGGCACTCATGGTCAAACTTACATCCCTTCATGGGAATCATGGATACCTACCTATCTCGGTCTGGATCCATACAGGTTACCTCCCTAGCAACATATACACATGCCCCTTAGAGATGGTCACACATGGGTCTATAGATTCATGTTCATACTATGTACTCTCCACTTAGCTCATCAAGCTCTTATAAGTGACATCGTAAGGTTACCTAAAACCTAAACAAAACCCGGTACTCACCCTACATGAAGGGTCCCTTTCTAGGATGGGAGAAAACTATCCCTTGATAGCAACAAAGGTCACAAACGTCCTTACCTCCAAGATTTACATCATCATGTATATGCTTAGCCCTATCATGCTACTTATGCATGTATCTAGAAAGAAGACAACCTACTAAGCCATGCTAAGTTCCTTGGTAGGTCATATGTATTCATCATTCCTAAAGGTTGGACCAATATCACATATACATATGTCACCAACTTGTGAGAGGGGTTCATCAAACATATATCTCAGATGTGGTGGGGTTTCCTTTTTCACTAAAATATGAGGGGGTGCCACACTCAAATACCATGAACTCAATCATCCTCATGAGCATCATGTACACCAGATACTACTACTTCCCCTCTTTGGTCTAGGAACCCCAGGTTCACCTCTTATGCATCAGTTGTCTAACTACCACTCAGTTGTTCAACCCTGAATTGAACCTATACCAGATAGGGCATATACTCCCTAACACTCTTCCACGTGAACAACCCATCGAGTCCTACACAAGGACAATGTGAGACCTCACAAGCTGTTACCATGCCTCTTTTGGGTCTATACACCTCAAAGGTAGGCACTCATATCATTTGTACGTTCATTCACAAAGTCTCTTTCTCTTTTCTAGGGTTTGGTTCCTCTAAAGGCATTTGAGGTATGACAAGCCTCCAAGGATCATGCATGAGGCAACCACATCTATCCACTCAGGGTCATCTATTCCAGGCCATATTATACCCAACTTCTCATGATTCCTCATGTCTCAGAGTCAAGGTTCCCAACCTTCTTCATCGGTTCGCTCCCTCTCTCTAGAGCTAACCCTACAACTAGTCCTACCACTGGAGGCTCTCGCCCAGAAGGTGGGTCAATCTCTTAAGGATACATGTTTATCCCTACTTGGGTGAAACATACTATCAAGACCTATGTCTGGCCAATATCATCCAAAGCTCTGCATGCTCATATTGTGAACATCAAGCATAACCCTTCTGGCCTAGGTCTAAAACTTGTTGTCAGCCTTGTTGTCACTCTCTTTTATGTAGGTACGTGCCTCTTCATGTCCATATATGCTCGTTAGGGTTCCTATACGGTCACCATCAACCCTCTTAATGAGGGAACCATCCCTCACCCTAACAGGCATGACCCATCCAAGGTCAGGTCGCCACAAGGCACTAGAGGTCAAGCAAACACTCATAGTCTATGTTTCTCATGCATTTCTAAAGCCTTTACGTAAAGCAAGCATGTCAAACCCACGTGCATGCATGCATGGTCAACTATGATATCCAACTCAGCGTGTCTTCTCTTTCTCTATCAACTGCTTAAGGTTTTGGGTTGAGAATCATCCTCAGAGGATGTGTCGGGTCTCTTCCTCTTCCTAGAGGTTTTTCCTCCAAGACTATCACTCTCCTTCTCATCCTACGAGATGGCCTAACCTCAGCATTGTCCTAAGGGGTAACCAAGGGCACAGCAACACAAGCCATGCAACCTAAGCATGTAACTAAACTCAGTTTGAGTTTTTAATTATCAAATCTTATGTCCATGACATATTTCTTACATGCTTTTTATTATTTGGTGGAGGATTCCTTAATCGTTACCATTCTTAACCCCAAAACTCAAGAGGGTGGTGGAGAGAGAGACACCCTAATCTCTTAAAGTTATCCAATGAACGGGGTAGAGAAGGGACAAATATAGATGAGAGAAGACCAAGAGGTATCTTATTTCGAGTCAAATCCTCTGATTTTGGCCAGGCAGTCACACAGAATGGGGGTGTCCTCGTAGACCAACTAGCAGGGCAGAGGAAAATCGTGCCAGCCCCCAGATCATGATCCTTTTCTAGACACCTCCATCATTGGAAAATCCTCTAATAACTCCCTTGGGTTCCAAAGAGTTTGTAAAATTTACTAATTATTAGAGATTAAATGGAAAATCATCACTCTGGTACCAAATTGTAACGACTCCGCTTCCCAGTAACCCCCAATTAAGGAAGACCAAGAATTCATAGGCGGAATCCCAAAAATAGGATCAACAGTTTTGCAAATAATCAAAAATAATTAATAAATTCTACCACAACTAATCTTGAAACAAGATAAAAAAGGCCACTGAGACTTCTACCCGTAGTAGAATTCTATCTAACTAAATCCTCCTTGATAATTTAACTTTAATCTTTCACAAGTTTCACTTTACTGTTTGTCCAATTTTAGGTATTTCCTAAGACGTCGACAAAAAAAACCTCAGTCAGTGTAATGAATTATACTAGTATGTGGGGGAACCAAAATCTTGCATCTATTTGTAACAACATAATACAATCAAATTATTACTTAATAGATCAAACTTTCTGTATTAAGCATAACTACTCAATCCCTACTTATCCTTGCCTCTGTGTTGTCCCTATAGTGGACATGGATACTACCTCTCTCATATGGTAGATCTCAATTAACCCCTATGATCCTACCTTACAGGTAGATCACTACATAGGGCAGTGTAGTCGTATGGTCCTACCCAAGAGTAGACCAACACATCGACTCATGATAACCTGATGATCCTACCCCAAGGGTAGGCCATGTACTAGATCATCCATCTCATCATCATCAAATCTACAGAGGAGGACTAGGATCTGAGCTAGTCATGCACATATACTTATGGTGATAGTCATAGTCACTTTACAGATGCATGAAATAAAAGTCAACAGAGCAGTTATTTCTAAGCAGCCAGCAAAACATCAGAAATTGTAATGAAACTAGATCAATTAGTCATAAGCGTAACCATATACCTGATTTGGAGATCTCAAAGAAGCAATATATCCATATCCAACTAGATGTCCAATGAGGCAAGCCAATCAATCAATCAAGCAAGCAAGCAAACATTGATCCTGAAAACATGTATAATGTCTAATCATTACCATCATATCTCCAAACAACTCCTTATTGACTTGGGATACCTTTCTAAGGTTGCTAAGTCTCATTAGGATTCATTAGGGCTTCTCAGATCAATTTCTCAAACTTTATCCTTTTTAGGTCAACAAACCCTAAAACAACAATTCTAGGTTCAAAACCCTAATTATTCACTTATTCATATTAAAACCTTCTTTTCATCAATATGACTTAGGATTAAGTTAATATCATTTTATACAAAGGATTTCGAAGTGTATCCCATTAAAAACCATTAACACCTAGATTAGGGTTTCTAAGCCCATTAATGCATATCAACACATAAAAACCCTAAATTAGGTTATTAAACACATGGATCTTCTACTTAGACATTAAAACATCTTTTTATTAACCACAGGTTAATATGTATATAGATTATCCATATTACTCATCTCAATTCCTTAAAATCATCAAATTAGGGTTTTTCCTCATTATAAAGCATTAAGATTAGCAACTTTAACCACTTTTCGAATTTTGAACAGATTCATGCTTCAATTTTATTTTTATTGAATTCCTCAAGTTCTCCTAATTAAAATTCATATATTACATGTCTTGATCCGAGTTACCATTAATTTTCTAGGAAATAAACAAGGTAAGCAATAACTGGCCAATAGGATGTTGACACGTCAGCGGAAAATACCTTAGATTTTAAGTCAGCGACGACCTCATTTTAAGGGGTAAAGGCACTTTTAACCTTCACTTTCTACTTCACAGTTGGGGGTAGGGACGTAATATCCCCCTTTCTCTCCTTCAACCTCTCGACGGCTACTGCCCGCGAGCCTTACGAATAGGCGTTATGGGCGGTCAACCCGCTTGGTTGACTCCACGCTCCAGACCCTCTCGTTGCTCAGAAAAAGCACCGCGACCTCCACCAAGCCCCGCTGAAGCCGCCCGACTCTTCAATTTATGGAGGATACGAATGCTTGGAACTAAACTACCACGCCGCCGATGGATAGTGCAAATTGAACTGGGATCCCATTGTGTATTGTTCTTTGGCCAACACAGGAGTAGTGGAGAGTTCCTCAAACCCACCCAGGTTTCTTGGCACCTCTCTACCCATTGTGAAGAGGGGCAAAGCCCTCTTTTATAGGTTTGGCTCTTAGTACAGCAGCCATGGAGTCCGGCTCCATAGAGACATTAGGGAAAGTCCCAATAGCGCATGAAATCAAGATATCAAAGGATCATTAGATCTTGTTTCTTCTCCCGAACTCAAATATATGCTTTTTAAGATTCCTTGTTGATCAGGGAGAGAAGTATAG
This sequence comes from Alisma plantago-aquatica, assembly GCA_963693085.1. Classification (NCBI taxonomy): domain Eukaryota; kingdom Viridiplantae; phylum Streptophyta; class Magnoliopsida; order Alismatales; family Alismataceae; genus Alisma; species Alisma plantago-aquatica. The sequence goes on from OY856409.1 coordinate 706,235,587, forward strand.
ATGTATCGATTCCTCAAGTTACTATTTAAGATTTCCTAAAACAAGCTGGAGGTAGGAGACAATGGTCCGCCATTGGATCCCAGATCTGAGGGTCCAGATTTCACGCCCAAAGAAAATCATTTCTAATCAAATTGGAAAATCGTGACATTTAATGGAAATCCCTCCACTTTAGGGAATTTTGTAAAAAGCATAACTCTCAAACCGCTTATCCAATTAATCCCAAAATTTAAAGGAAAGTCCAGATTGACTTAAAATACTTGTGTGACAAGTTTGGGACTCAAAATAAAAAGTATGAGAGACTTTTATTCATATGCAAGTTATCTCTTATTAAGGAATATTTTATACATATTTTCTCTCTCTTACTCTTTTATTCTCTTTATTTGAATTCCTTTCACCATTAGAAACCTTGTGGATTCAAAATCTCATCCGTGATGACTCAATCATACATCTTTCCACATATTTCTCATATTTTCATTTTTATTTCAAATTTCCTTCTTAATAATGCATTATATGATTTCTTCTTTTTCTTTTAGTCATATTGGACTCATTAACATATTATGATCCATGAAATCACATGTACAAAGGAAATATTGCAAAGGAAATCCATTCAATACACATAAATCATACAATTCCCATGTTCATACATTTATTGGGGAAATTGCATTTCCAACCACATAAGCCCAAAAATTGGGGTTGTGATAGAGAGTAACACATTTCAATCACCTACAAATTTTCTATATTGGGTAGAGTAACACATTCCCCAGGGCGAATTTACACATGCCCTATCTATGGGTGGTTGTACAAAAGTACCACTACTCTAGTTTAATAGTCTAATAAAATCAACATGCTAAGAAATATGGCAATTATAAGCATCAAGTAAATATAAACATGGCAGTGGGGTACAAGACCCAAGCAATAACATTAAAACTGATTTTGAGGAAAATATAACTTCAGGAATTGTCAAAAGAGAAATTAGGGTTTTATGAAAGCCTCATTAGGGAAACTAGGTTAGGGTTACAATTATTCCCAACTTAGGTGTAAAGAAAACACATGCCTTTCTTAATGAGATCCAATTACTTCTCTTTCACTACTTTAATTGAGTTCAAGATCCACTTCCCCTATTTTCAATAACACGTATTAGGGTTTTTTTTTAATGATGATTTATTCATCCCATCACCAGGGTTAGAACCTTCAACCTCTCAATCATACAACCTCAACTTTACCAACTCGGATGCCACATCTTTGGCAACACGTTGCATATGTATTAATGTAAAGAAAACCCATATTTTAGACTTTTTGAATAAAACTCCGATTTAGGCTCTGAAAACATCACCGTTGATTTAATTAGGTTATCATGATTAAGAAAACATATATTTTATCAATTTTGGGGTTTTGATGATTAAAGTGTATTTTTGGTGACTTTAATGTATTAAAACCATTTTAGAAAACACCTCTCAACAAAACTGAAAACCAAGCCTCAAAAGTATTTTTACTGGAAAGATCACATTTTTCCGATTCCAAAATAATTTTTAGTTTAATTTTTGGACAACTAAAACAAAAGATACGATTTTTTACAAAATCGGCCAATCAGAAAATGACAAATAAGCAATAAGCTTGCGAGAGAGGAAGAGAGAGGGTGAGAGAGGACCCACCCACTGACTTGGCCCAATAAGAGGCAGCCAAGTCACGCGGTCAAAGGCCGGGTTTGACTCATACAAAGGCAAAGAAAAAGGGAGTGAAAAGACCATCATAACCTTCGCATGAAAACAAGAGAAGCAAAGGCGAAGCGGGGCAAAACGGGGAAATAAACAGGGGGATCTTCCCCTCCTCCATGCACGCCATGGATGGCAGCAGCAACCTGCTATTCATATGCGATATTTGGGTGAATCCACGAACATCCACAATTAGCAAAACTAAGTAAACAGAAAGGAAGAGGAGAAAGATACGAACCAGTAGCCATGAGAAATTGCTCGGAGATGGAGATGAGAGGAAGAACGGCTGGCCGCAAGCTCTAGATCAAACTCGATCACCTACGGCCACTCCCGCAACCAAGAACAAAATTGAAACGAGATTAAGGTTGCACATGGGCTAACAGAGGCCTGTGCACGGTTATTTATAGGTACGATTCGATGCAATGGCTTATGGCGTAGGTAGCTTCAAGAAACCGAAAGGTACAATTGGGCAAAACGTATATACATGATGATAGATCTTATGAAGGGTTCTTTGGATGCGGAATCGTCTCCCAATTCTAACGCAAGAAAAATCATGAAAAATAGAGAAGAATCGAGCAAGAAAATAGGATTCGAAAATCTTATATACCCGGCGGCACTGTTCATGTGCTTGGGAGGTAGAAGACAATTCTATAGTCGTCCGATTAAGAAACCAACAGCTCAAATCATGCGGGTCAAACATAGAAGGTGTGACATAAATGTAATTCCAAATACAATTCGAAGAAAGTTCTATTTAAATTATTTTTTTCTTTTCTCTCTCCTCTTTTGAGGGTGCAAACGAATTCTAAATTAAATAAAATTTGACACCTAGCCTATTTTCAATATGAGGAAGCTGAATATGCAATAAGATTTGCCTTTTGAGAAATTTTTATGTGTTAAATAAATCAAATCATATTTTCTCTTTCCTCATGCATTAATGGCTCTAGGATTTTTAAATTATGAAACTTCACCCATAAGTCATATTAAGTATGTTGGATACGAATTTGCCATTATTTTTATTTGTTGATGATGTTTATTATTTTAATTTTTTATTTTAAGGTTTTACACACTTTCTCTCTCCTAAATTTATCTTCTCATCAAATATTTTCCAAATTGATTGAAAATTGAACCAAAGGCATATTTTAACATGTATAACACGAATTTAGTATTATTTTATTTTTTTTAAGATATTTATTATTTTATTTAATGCATTTAAATCTTATCACTTAGTTTAACCTTTTAATGAATTAGAGGCATCTAGAAACTTTCTAAAATTATGAAACTTGGTCTATAAGCAAAAATAAATGTGAGGAACACGATTTTGACATTAATTAATTTTTTTCAACATATTATTTAATATTTTTGGTCTTTAAATGATTTTATCTCTCTTGGATAAAATAAAATATTTAGGATTGTTAAAATTAGATGAAAATTCACAAATAGACTAATTTTGACATATAGATTATGAATTTGTGGTTTGTTTCCACTTTTGAAGTCATTTAATAATTTATGTAATAATTTGGAGAAAAACTCATAGTTTCCATTTCTAATTAATGCAAAGATAATTTTTATTTTCTAAAATTGTGAAACTTGTCATTCAAGCAAACTTTAAATCAAGGAAAACAAATTTGAGCTTTAGAATTATCTTTTGAGTTTCCCTTCAAAGAATTTTAGGCAATATACTCATATTTCCACTATTTGTAAAAAAAATCATATAATGCCACATTTTCATATTTAGGGATATTATTATCCATTTATTTTTCTCTTTCTTGTTCTAAAAGGCCATAGAAAGTTCTAAAACGAATTATTTTATCATTATCTCATTTATGTGGTAAATTTTCATATTATACCCTTAACAAAATTATTTATTGAGGTATTTGTGCATAAACCCATGTGTTGGCAATAATAATGAACAAATGTTCACCAAATCACTATTATTTCCACAAATTGAACATCAAAGCCAAAAAGGATAGAAATGAAAGGAAAAGCTTCGAAAGAGGGCCAAAAAGATAATATGTCCAAGTTTTGGTATGTTACGGTGTGTGTGTGCACGCGCACATATATATACATATATATCAGCATATCTCATTCTCTACATGAGTTCAAGAATATTAGATTACTTTAAAGAGAATAAACTCCACATTACATCATTGTGTCGAATATAGAAAAGAAAGAGATAAGACCAGAGTTGTATTTACCAACCTCTTGGGTCATCCGGGCTCTGGCACCTGTTTGGAGAGGGGGTGGGCTTCGGCCCATGCAGATCCAAAAAAAAAAAGAGATAAGACCAGAGTTGACATGCAATTATGTTGTGGGTAAGGTAGTTTGGAAGGAAAAGATATATGTTAAACATGTTTCCTTTAATGGCATACCAGACATAGTGTTAAGGAAGATAATCACTAAAAAGAGAAGTAAGGAATTAATGGAATGATGATTTCTTCTTAACATTAGCAATGTCAATGTACAGATTGTTGTGTGTATTTCATATCAACTTTTTGCACATTCTCACACACAAATTCAGTTTATTTTGTCTCCATTTAGCCTCTATTCGTATTTATCTTGTCACACTTTTTTAGTTATTTTGCTTACTGCATGATGTTGATTGTAGACATGTATTGAAAAGGTCAAATTGGAGATAGCCCAACTCAAATCCGACCCCACTGGGACTTCTCCACATTTTTACAGCCGATTTAGAGCTATTTCCTAAAGAAACAGCATCGGACACAACGTGTTCCCTAAGAGACATGACATGTCCCTTCACAGAAAACCTCACAAGACAAAGAACACATCGTGTGTTATGACACACACGGCGTGTGTGTTTCCAGCAGCGCCTAACCTAGAACGAAGAAGCGGTGACATGGTGTATTCCCCTGAGAGCACGACGTGTTACTGGAACATGAAGGTCGACTATATTTTTCTATCAATGCACACAGTGTGTATTTATTCAAACATGTTGTGTGCCTTTCACTTGAATTGACTCCAAGAAGCCATCACATGACGTGTCTCTATTCGACATGTCGTGTGCCTCACTACAGCAACAATACCCAGCAGGCTCAAACGACAGGACACAGTGTGTCCTCCAAAAGACACGATGTGTCGTTATCAGTTTCTACGAAATTGAAAATGGTTGCCCCTCATTTTAAAAGAGAAATGCAACCCCATATGCGGTTATGACTCATCATTTTTGAAGTATCTCTCATCTAAGAGAAGTTCCAAAGCGTAGGAGGGTGATTTTGGAGTGGAAGAAGGTGGTTTCATGCGAGAGAACCTCCATTCTACCTCTTTTCTTCTCCATTCTCTTATCCTAAGGTGCAGCAGAGCTACTTCTCTCAACCAAGCTTTCTGGGAGGGAATATTGTCTAAGTTGGATCCAAACCTCCACATTGTTAGAGGCTAACAACTTCTCCATCAGCCCTACAATCATGCAGATGATCTAACAAAACCGATTTGGGGGAACGCCAATGGAGGATCCAAACCTCCACATTGTTGAATTTATGCAGTACCTTAACACATTCAAGATTAATGGGGTTCTAGCTAAAGGAGTATGCCTACTCCTTTTCCCATTCACTCTGTGAGACCAAGCTAAGGTGTGGCTCTCCTCTTTGCCTCAACATTCTATTAAGAGTTGGGATGATTTTCTGAATGCTTTTCTAGCAAAGTATTTTCCTTCTAGCAAGACAGCCCAGCTGAGGAATCAAATCACAAACTTCAAGCAACTAGAAGGTGAAACACTTTATGAGACTTAGGATAGGTTCAAAGACCTCCAACGCCTATGCCCTCACCATGGCCTGATGAACTTGTTACTTCTACAAACCTTCTATAACGGGTTATTCTACAACACCTGTATGACCATTGATGCCACTACAAATGGAGCCTTGATGAACAAGTCATACAGTCAAGCCTTTGTCATCATTGAAGACATGACACTCAACCACAGCCAGTGGTGCTCTAAAAGAACCATCCAGCCCCTCTCCTCCACCAGCTCAAATGAGAAGTCCAGTGGGAAATATACCGTTGATGTTGTGGACTTAATTTCAGCCAAACTTGATGCCTTGACTCAGAAATTTGAAAGATTGACTACCCATTCAGTTCAAGCAGTTGAGCAAGTATGTGAAGCTTGTGGAACATATGGGAACAACTCTACTTCTTATTTTGCACCACAGATGAATGTCAATGAAGCACTTTAGCAAGTCAATGTAGTGTGGAATTTCAATAGACAAACCTATAATCCATTTTCTAAAACATATAACCCAGGATGGAGAGACCATCCAAATTTCTCTTTTAGGAACAATAATTCGCAGAACCAGTAGTAAGGTCAATCTCAAGGTCAACAACCTATGAGAAACCATCAATCGATGAATACCTATCACCAACATCTACTGGGGTACAATTCTAGCAACAACAGAAACTTCAACCAATTTCAACAAGTGACTCCTCCCTCTCAGAAATCAAGCTTGAAAAACCTCCATAAGACCTTTGTCGCCACATAGATAGAACAAAATGATGAATTTCAATCACATGAAACTTGTTGAAAGATGCTATCACGCAGCTCCATTCAAAGGTTGATGGAATTGTCACACACACCAAAATGTTGGATAATCAGATAGCTCAGCAAGCATTAGCCAATCAAGGATCATCTTCAGGTTCCTTGCCTAGTCAACCCGTCATGAATCCCAAGGAGAGTTGTAAATTTGTGACCTTAAGGAGTGGAGCGGTCATAGGAAGATATCTTCACCGCCGTACAAGAGGAAATCTGGAGAGATTGTTGATACTACTATTGAAGATGTAGCTAAAACATAAAGGAAGAAAATTGTTGGAAATCTGTAGCAAGGTGATTTTTCAAGCAAGCCAAATGCTCCTTTTCCCCCACAGGTTTGCTGCACAAAATATGATGTGAAGTTCAATAAATTTATGGACATTCTAAACAAGTTATATGTAAATCTGACCCTACTCAAAGTCATAGCTGAAATGCCCTCCTACGCCTAGTTCTTAAAGGATATCTTAACAAAGAAGAGGAGATCCAAACAGGTTGAAGCTGTGATGCTTTCTGAAAGGCTAAGCTCCATCATCTAGAACCTTATGCCTGAGAAACTAGATGATCAAGGTGCCTATACTCTTCCTTGCAAGATAAGAGACTCTACTTTTGATAAAGGCCCGGTAGACCTTAGAGCTAGCATCAGTTTGATTCCCATTTCTTTACGGGAAAAGCTAAACTTGGGAGATCTTAAGCCAACATCTATGATAATTCAGCTAGTTGACCTCTCTATTAAGTATCCAAGGGGAGTGATAGAGGATGTCCCAGTTCAGATAGGAGAGTTCTTTATCCCATGTGATTTTTTGGTCTTAGACATGCATGAAGACCCAACCAATCTTGTACTTTTTGGAAGACCCTTCTTGCGCACTACAAGCTATTTAGTTGATGTTAGAGAAGGAAAACTCATCTTCCAGGTGGGAGATGAAGAACTCATATTTTCAGTCTATGATGCAACGAAGGCGCCCAGCTCCAAGGAGTGTCTTTTTGCCTTGTTGACACCATTGACACATTGTTGGAAGAAGAAAAGAATTCCGTTGATACTGCTTTAGGTGATCTTGATGAAGATGATGTTAATGCCATTCACAATGATGAAAGCACTTCAACTTTGGAGAATCCATCAAGTGAAGAAATCTCAAAGAAAAATGAGGGGAGCAACACCGTAGCTCCAAGCAAACAGGTATAACTAAAACCCCTCCCACCAGGGTTAAGTTATGCTTTCTTAGACCCAAACTCTTCTTTTTCTGTCATTATAAATGTTGAATTGAACAATGATCAAGAAGAAAAACTTTTGAATGAACTTAGAGTCTACAAAGATGTGATTGGTTATTCTATTGATGACCTCAAAGGAATTAACCCATCGATTTTCATGTATACGATAGCTTTAGAAGAGAATTCCAAACCACGTATAGACCCACTAAAGAAACTAAACTAGAACATGATGGAAGTTGTAAAGAAAGAAATCTTAAAACTTAAAGATGCTGGAATTATTTATCCAATAAGTGACAGTCCTCGAGTAAGTCCTATACATGTTGTGCCTAATAAATGAGGAACAACTGTGATTAAAGGAGAAAATGATGAACTAATTCAAACAAGAATCGTCACCAGATGGAAAATGTGTATTGATTACAGAAAACTCAATAAAGCCACCAGAAAATACCATTTTCCTTTATCCTTTATTGATTTAATACTAGAAAGACTTTCTCACCACTCATTTTTTTTCTACCTTGATGGGTATAGTGAGTTCTTTCAGATCCCCATCTATCCACCCAATCAAGAGAAAACCACTTTTACTTACACCTATGGAACTTATGTGTATATGTGAATGCCCTTTGGGCTCTGCAATGCACCCGCCACTTTTCAAAGGTGTATGATGGCTATTTTTTCTGATTACATTGAAAAAATCATGGGAATATTCATGGATGATTTTAGTGTCTATGGTAATTCATTTGATGATTGCTTGTTGAATCTAACTAGGGTTTTGTAGAGATGTCAACAAGTCAATCTTGTGTTGAATTGGGAGAAGTGCCACTTTATGGTGCAGACTGGAGTCGTCTAGGCCATGTCATTTCCAATAAAGGTATTGAAGTGGACAAATCCAAGGTGGAAGCTATTGAAAAGATCGTTGATCCAACCAATGTCAAAGAGATCCACAACTTTTTGGGTCATGCAGGTTTGTACATGAGATTTATTAAGGACTTCTCAAATATTGCAAAGCCTCTATGCTCCTTGTTAGCAAAAGATGTTGAGTTTGAATTCACTGACAATTGCCAAACTGTCTTTCAAAAATTAAAGGATGCCTTAGTTTCAGCTCCTGTTATCCAACCACCAGATTGGAGTGCTCCTTTTGAAGTGATGTGTGATACAAGTGACTACGCCATAGGAGCAGTCTTGGGATAGAGAAAAGACAACAAACTCAATGCTATACACTATGTGATTAAGACCCTTGATGATGCACATATCAACTGTGCTACTATAGAAAAAGAGATGGTTGTCATTGTTTATGCATTTGATAAATTCAGATAGTATCTAGTGGGTTCTAAGGTCATTGTGTATACGGATCATGCTACAGTAAGGTAACTTATGAGAAAGAAAAATGCTAAACCCCATCTCATCTGCTAGATATTGTTACTACAGGAGTTTGATTTAGAAATCAAAGCCAAAAAAAGGAACAGAGAATAGTGTAGTTGACCATCTCTCATGTCTCTCTACAAACATTGACGATAAAGTACCCATTGATGACAAGTTGCCCACTGAGAAGTTACATGCAGTGAATTCTCCAGCCTTGTCGTGGTTTTCTGATTTTCCAAACTACCTTGCCACCGGTTGCCTTACACCTGATTTCACCTACCAGTAGAAGAAGAAGTTTCTTCATGACGTTAAATTCTACTTTTGGGATGACCCTCTATTGTTCAAGCAATGTGTATATGGACTCATAAGGAGATGTATCCCAAATGAGGAAATTGCTAATGTGATTTCAGATTGTCATTCCTCTCCCTACGGTGGACATTTTAGAGTAGACAAAACAACAACCAAAATCCTACAATCTGGTTTTTATTGGCCAAGTTTATTATGTGATATGCACACATTTGTCAAGGCTTGTGACAATTGCCAAAGAGGTGGGGGAATTTCAAAGAGAGATGAAATGGCATTCAACTCAATTCTGGAGATAGAAGTTTTTAATGTGTGGGGCATAGATTACATGGGCCCCTTTTCATCTTCATGCAACTACAAGTTCATCTTGGTGGCATGTGATTATGTTTCCAAATGGGTGGAGGCGATCTCCACTCAAGCTCCGGATGCAAAGTCGGTCATTAAACTATTTTAGAAGATCATCTTCCCCAGATTGGGAATTCTAAGAGCAATTATTTCAGATGGTGGCAGCCATTTTAATAAGAGAAACTTCAACAACCTGCTTAGCAAATATTGGGTGAAGCATAAGGTGTCCACACCTTATCATCCTCAAACATCAGGCCAAGTGGAGATCTCAAATATGCAACTGAAGGCTATTCTAGAAAAGATTGTCTCCAGTTTAAGAAAGGACTGGGCACTTAAGTTAGACAATGTGTTATGGGCATACACGACAGCTTTTAAAACAACCATTGGAACCCTCCTTTTAAACGTGTCTACGGAAAATCATGTCATTTACCCATAGAATTTGAGCACAAAGCATTATGGGCAATCAAGTTCTTGAACTATGACCTTAAGAAGGTATGAGAGAAGAGATTGTTGCAACTCTAAGAGCTAAAAGAGCTGTGAATGGACACTTATGAAAATGCCAAAATCTTTAAGGAAAAGACAAAGAGATGGCATGATAAGAGAATCAAGATCAAAGACTTCAAAGAAGGAGACCAAGTTCTACTTTTCAACTCTAAACTCAAATTATTTCTAGGGAAATTGAGATCCAAGTGGTATGGACCATTCTTGGTCTTACGTGTTTTTCCATATGAGACCGTGGAGCTGCAAGAGAAACAATCATCCTTCAAGGTCAATGGACAACGCTGCAAGCTGTACATCACAGGGGACGATGTTGACAAGGGAGCATCTTTCTCCCTTCAAGATGCTTGACCAACAAATTGAAGAGTCCTACTCCGAATTTAAATGGAGGAACTAGTGGGAGTTGACCTGACATTAGAATATATTTTCTTTTTGTAGTTTGAGTCAAGAATAATCTTTAATTTCCCGAAATAAGCTTGTTATGGGTGAATGTAATAATGTAGACAATTATACTTGCATCTCATCACGTCTGCAGGTGCTGATAAGAAGCTGAATTCTACAGAAATTCTAAAAGACACAATGTTTCTTTATTTGACACGACGTGTCGTCACTCACAGATAGCACAAGGCAAGCAGAAACTAAAAAAGACATGACCTGTCCTCACACGACACGATGTGTTGTTATCAGGCAGACCATATGAAGTTCTCATCTAAAAATGCACATGGTGTGTCCTAATCAAGCCACGATGTGTACTTCATAGACAACATTGAGCAGGAATTGTCTGGAATTAAACACACTATGTCTTTATTTGCACATGGTGTGTCATTATCAGCGAGAGGGTTATACATTCGGCTTCTGGATTCATACACGACATGTGCCTAAAATCACACGGCGTGTCTTACACAACACAGTTTTTCTCATAGGATTGTGGGGAGCCTCTGGAATCAGACACATCATGTCCTCCAAATAACACGTCATGTTCTTTGATGGGAAGGGGGTTTTAACCCTAAATACCATGCCACCTCCCTCACTCACTCACCTCGTTCGAAGCTATGTGAAGAGTTGTGTGCAAGTCGCTGCCACCACCAGCTGCCTCCAACCAGCCGTGTGCAAGCCGCAACTACAAGCCGCCTCCATCTTCGAGCCACTACCAACTTCATTTGTGACCTCGCGAGGTTGCGAAGCTCCTTCTCCGCTTCCCTGATCTTCCCCTCTTCCTCTCCCACTCTATTGGGGTTCGAATCTCGAAGTCCACTGGTGCCTTGCCCCATCGTGACGTGAGGCTCTCACCAAGTTGCTGACATCTCGCTGCCGTCTCCGCCAACCTTTTTCTCCTTTACCCCCTCATATACACGGCTTGAGTTCCTCGAAATCGGTCGTGTTCTGCAATCCGGTCGTAGCTCAGTCCCAGGTACATGATGTGTCTCAGAAAAGACACGTTGTGTCTTCCCCCTGTTCGACCAGTCTTGCTGTAAAAGCACATGTCGTGTCCCCATAGCAACACACTGTGTTGAAGCACTAGCACTTTTAGTAGATACTCTGCATCAATGGCACCTATCAAGCAAGCATCCAACCACAAGCATGGAGCAAGCTCCTCCTCGGCCCCGACTTATGTCTCCATGACCCAGTACAGAGTCACAACAGAGGAAGACCCTACCTACCAGTTCCTCATCGCAAGGAGGGTGCTCCCTACTCATTTTACTTGTGAGCAAACACTCACCACTCTAGGATTCAAAGACAAAGTCCTCTCCCGCTTGAAAGATATCGGATTGCGTTACGTCAGTTGTTCGGTAACAAACACTTACCCCCACCTCGTATATGAGTTTTTGACGAATCTTACCATCGAGAATGACCCCCAGAAGAAATTAGAACCCTACACTATTATCTATTTCCGTCTTTTGGGCCGAAGTTTCAAGCTCCCTTTTAGATGTTTTTGTGAAGTTTTAGATTGCCACTACGAAGGGGCACTAAGTTATCCACCAACTTTTGATAGTGATGAATTCTGGTCTGAGATCTTTGATGAAGACCATCATGACGCCAAGAAGGCTGGGGAGTCTGCTATTCACAACCCCGTTTTTCGATATGTTCACCGCCTTCTTAGTACAGGGGTTTTTGTAAAGAAGGAAACCCAAGGTTTCTACGGTAAATAGGATTTGTTCTTTCTGTGGGGCATGGTGTATGGACATAAAATCAATGCAGGCTATTATATTCTTACCAGGTTCTTAGACATTAAGAAAATGAAGAAGAGAGAATCTGGGGACATAATGTGTGGGGGGTTAATAACTCTTATTGCCAACAAGCTAGACGTAGACCTGACAGGTCTAGAAGTTGCACTAGGCAGAAACCTAGTAGATATTAAGTTTCTTCTTTCTGTAGGCTTGATCTCAAGGGTTGCCAACAGTGACACCAAGTTTAGCATTACTTTGATAAAGATCAGTACATTGACATTCCAGACTTGGAACACATCACCTTGACAAATAAAGATAATTGGAAGGTCATTTTGAATACCTCGGAAGAAGTAGGAGCCACTCTAGGTCCATATGCTTATGAGGCATCCCCTACTACTCCACCAACTCCCTCCATAGGCATGCAAATGGAGTACACATGGGCCATGCCTGATGTCAAGCATCTTTACGACTATGTGCAGCAGCTTGACCATATGGACGACCGCCTTGACATGATGGGTCAACAATTCTCTGCTATGCATGATGTGGTTCACCGCATGGATACTTGGGACATCTCTCAGGGCCACTATTCCATGCCACAGCAGCACCACCCTACACCTCCTCTGCAGCCCAAGTTTGTTCCACAACCCATGAGGGTTGATGTTCCATATGATGATGATTTTGTCAGCCATTTCTTCACTTCTGATCATATTGGTGCTGGCCCCTCCCACTTATGCATACCATGACACGTTCTCGATTGTTTTTTTCCATAGGTTTGATTGATGCAGTGAGGACACTGCAAATTTCAAGCTTACGGGGACGCAACCGGTCGGTAATATAGTTTTTGTTGTTTTTCATGTTGTCTGTCATGTTTGTTCCTTAGTTTCATCTTATTTAAGTTCTATTTTTTTCTTTCTTTCTATGGCAAGTCTAATATGATTTGAGGCTCTCTTGATGTAATGGACTATTTTTCTTACAAGTTTGAACCATCTTGTCCTCTAGCACCTTAATTGGTCATTTGAAGGAATTGTTAAAGAGCATGGATAGATCATTGAAACCCTTTGGCCTCCAACATGTGCTAAATTCCGGCTTATATTTGTAGCTTGAACATTCACCTTTCACATCTCTGATTGCTTAAAACATATAATGGTCTAAATTTTTGTGGATGAATAAACTTTACAACACTAATTAGAATACGGGATGCCTTGCCAAACTCTTAGTGCATATACAATCGCTCTTTCAGTGAAAATTTTTCAAAACAAATGAACGAAATCTAGCCAATTTAACATTTTGTTGATTCTCTCACATTTTGGAAAACTCACAAAATTCCCATTGCCTTATTTCACCCTCATACCCTGTTAAAGATGGCTAACAACCCACATATCATGCTAGCCTAGTATGAGACCGATCAAGCGACGATAGTTAGGTGATATGTATCAAAAAGAGGGTAAAAACACCCCAATCGGCACTCCACGTGTGCATAAGCCTACATTAGCAGCCGAGTGCCGGAGCCCAAAATCCACTATCAAATCATCTTTTGGGAAAAGAGAAGATCACAACTAAAATTGTTAATATTAACTAAGTTTTCATCATTTGTATCCTTAATAGTTGAGAAATCGTGTTGTGCATCCACTAGTTGTTTGGCTTGGCTATCAAAATTCTATTTAGTGTTGTTTAGTTGATTAATTCACTAAATTGTGACCGCCATTGCTGAATTAAAAAATCTCTTTCATGGATGTTTAAGTTGAGTTGATGGCTATGAGTATAAACATGTTGATCATGGTTGGTTGGGCATTATTCACATCTTTCATTTCATTTAATCTATGCATGAGCTTGAAAATTCCTTCATTTGTGTTTCTATGCTCTTTTTTCTTGGGGACAAGCAATAGTTCAAGCTTAGGGGGATTTGTTGTGTGTATTTCATTTCGACTTTTTGCACATTCTCACACACAAATTCAGTTCATTTTGTCTCCATTTAGCCTCTATTCATATTCATCTTGTCACACTTTTTTAGTTATTTTGCTTATCGCATGATGTTGATTGCAGACATGTATTGAAAAGGTCAAATTTGAGATAGCCCAACTCAAATCTGACCCCAACGGGACTTCTCCACATTTTGCAGCTGATTTAGAGCCATTTCCTGAAGAAACATCATCGGACACGGTGTGTTCCCTAAGGGACATAATATGTCCCTTCACAGAAAACCTCGCGAGACAAAGAACACATTGTGTGTTATGACATACACAGTGTGTGTGTTTCCAGCAACCCCTAGCCCAGAACGAAGAAGCGGTGACACGGCGTGTTCCCCTGAGAACACGACATGTTCCTGGGACATGAAGGCCGACTACATTTTTCTGCCAATGCACACGGCGTGTATTTATTCAAACACGCCATGTGTCTTTCACTTTAATTGACTTCAAGAAGCCGTCACACAATGTGTCTCTATTTGACACATCATGTGCCTCACAGTAGCAGCAATACCCAGCGTTTATCAAACAATAGGATACGGCGTGTCCTCCAAAAGACACGTCGTGTCATTATCAATTTCTGCAAAACCGAAAACAACCGCTGATTCAGCCCTATTTTAGGGCTTTATCTTGTGTCATTTTGCATTTCAGCCACATCTATACTTGTTAGATTACATGTTATTTCCCCCAATATGCTTATTCATATCAAATGCACTTATGGAGGCTTTTTGCATGTTTTATAGGTACTTTGTCCACTAATTGATGGCATGGAAAGAGGATGGTCCAGTCTAGGGTTTCCTTAGGCTTGGAGGAGCTCAAAATGAGGCCAAAACCACTTCCAACCTACCCCAAGTGGTCAAAGAAAGTTTTGAAGCAATACCCTCCATGGATGATCAAGTTCAAGGCTCAAATGCATGGGAGAGACACCACCACGACCGTGGTGAGCCCCCACGGCCGTGGTGGACATGCCCCAAGTACAAAAAATCAGTAAAACTCCCAAAAATTGATGAAAATGGCCAAAACGACCGTGGGGATCAACACGACCGTGGCCATAGGTCCCCACCACGACCGTGGTGACCTCCCCACGGCCCTGGCCATCCATGAACCTATCCCTGTGATCTCCACATTCTAATAAACCCACGACTGTGCCCATCCACCACGGTCGTGGTCTACCCTACCCACCACGACCGTGGTGACCCACCACGGCCGTGCTACTCACAAAATCCACCCAGTTTTCACTGCTTTCCCCATTTTGCCCCTAACTTAACCCTAGACCCCCTAGACTCCTATATATACCTAGGTGGCAGCTGGGGCACGAGGCTAGCTACCTTCCACCACCTCCTAGCTCCCCAAATCTCCATCCACTCCATTCCACTCCAAATCCACTCCATTTCACCATTTCCACCACATAACCCCCCATATCTAAGCCTTCCATCCACTTCCCACCATCATACCACTCCATTCCATCCAAGAAGAAGAAGGAGGATGACCTGCTGCTGCTGGAGGGAGGATTGACAACCACTACTTCGAGCTCCATGGCCACTTCCAACTTCTTCTTCTCCCTTTTTGTATTTTCCATGTATATGAGTAGCTAGGCCCCTTGGGTGGGCTGTTTGGGGGTCAAATATGTTACTTTGATACCATGTTGGGGGAAAATGACATGTAAACTTTGTAATTCCATTTGTTAATGATTATGTTCTATTTGCATCTCATTCTCCATGGATTGCTTGTTGGTTTGTGTGTGAAATCACTTAGGAATTTAGGCAAATTGCTTATATGTGTGAATTTTGGGATTTGCCCCTAGGTCCAATTCTTGGATCCCTAGGTTGCCTCCCATCTTCCTTCATCCTAATCAATCTCCCTAAACCTAAGTGAGAGATCTAAGTAGCTAGATTAGGTAATTCTAGTGCAATTAGCATGGAGCCTTCTCAAGGCTAGAATGTGGGGGAATTGGGGTCCAAAACCCTAATTTCACCCCCCCATTACTACCCTCGGCCCCTAATTGCCCTAGGAATGTCTAATCTAGAAACCTAGATTTGATTAGACTCTAATTGGATTGAACCTGACCCCTAACCCAATTGAGCCTCGTAAGGGTAGTAGGGGGTGTTAGGGACTAGTTTCCCTATACACAACCTAGCATATCCATGGCCAGTTAGTAGCTTAGGTCAATCCATTAGACTCTAACTTGTTGTTTGGTTTGGATAATCTAAATGGAATCATAATGTTCATATGCCACCCCCCAACTTAAGTGATAAGTTCATACCCCTAAACAACCCACACATCTCTTTACTGCTTGAAACCCTAGTTTTGTGCTCGCTTAGCTTAGTTAGTTCTTTTCTTGCTTAGTTAGCTTCTTGCCTTGCTCTTGCCTTGTTTATGCTAGTTTAGTTCTTTAATTGCTCTTTTGCTTCTCTCTTGCTTGCCTTAGTGTAATTTGCATTTTCATACCTAGCTTAGCCTTTCCTTGCTTGTTTAGCTCTACTCTAGCTTAGGGATAACTTAGATTTCATTCCTGACTTTAACTGCTTTTTGTTCATCCTTAGTTAACAATCAAAACAACCTTTAAATCCTTAACCCTAGTCTCCGCAGTAGGAACCTAGCCAAACTAACCTAGCTCTAGTGCCCCCTCTTTTCCCTGTGGATCGACCCTTTACTTGCCACCTTCCTATACTACAACACGACCCCGTGAGCTTGCGGGTGTAGTGTTTTGGTAGATGTATGTAGCTAGTTTAGGTTTTATAAATTTTGAAAGCAAAATCCCATATCCCGTGCGCTCCGACCTCGTGGGGTGTAAAAGCACCACTAGCGGGGACGTACCAACCGCCCCTCATTTTAAAAGAGAAATGTCACCCCATAGGTGGTTATGACTCATCATTTTTGAAGTGTCTCTCATCCAAGAGAAGTTCCAGAGCTCAGGAGGGCAAGTTTGGGGTGGAAGAAGGTGGTTTCTTGTGAGAGAACCTCCATTCTACCTCTTTTCTTCTCCATTCTCTTCTCCTAAGGTGCAGCAGAGCTACTTCTCTCAACCAAGCTTTTACGGAGGGAAGATTGTCTGAGTTGGAGTAGCTCCAAGGGTGGAATTGTGTCCTCTAGCTAGAGTTCTACTCCTCTTTAGCAACATATTTGGTTCCTCTAGCTTTTCCTTCTCTTAATCATGCAAAACTCTGAAATTTCTGCATTGTATCTGCATATCTTCATTACGGACGAGTAGAACTCTTTTCTTGGGCATGGGAGAGTAACTCCCATGCTATTGTTCATGTAAACTCAAAATTTATGCTTATTGCTAGTTAATTTGCCTTTTACATGGATGTCTATGGTGTTTCTTTCTTGTATGGTTGGCTAGCCATCTCTTATATAGAATTTATGCTTGCCTTATGCTTCAGGAGAATGCATGAGGGAGTAAGGAGTATGATCTATGGCAATACTCTATTGACCACGGAAGTGGCTAGAGATTATTTAGGGTTTAGGTTATGTTTGAGACTAAGCATAGATGCGGGAGAGTTATCTGATGTTGAGAACCATCTCATGACATTGGGAAATGCATGATGATGACAACCTCCTTGCTTGTTAACAATGATCTTTGTTTCGTTTATTCATATGATATGATGGTATGGTGGTGAAATCTATTGCTCAAGCTCCTAATCACTTAATCAACGCCATTTACTTTAAACCTTTGCTTTTGTTTTCCTCTTTAGTGTGTAATCAATCCAACTTTTATAACTTGATTTAAATTAATGAAAGTTAACAAATTTGCGCCTAACTAGCCTAGCTCCTTGTATTCGACACTCGACTACATTGACCCACGCACGCTTGTGGGTGATTAGTGAGTTGAAACTTCTCTTTCTAAAACTCCCAACATAGATCCTTCTTGGTGTCACATCAAAGAGACTAAGTATCCAACCTCCTTTTATCTTGGTTACCCCATGCTCAAAATCCTAGTGATAGCAAACAACACAATGCATAGACTAGTATGAGTTAGCACTTAGTACACCCAATTATGTTAGAATACACATGCCTAATTAGTAATTCAACAAGTTGGTAGAATTATATACAACCCTTCCTTATTTAAAAATCTAAAGGTAAACTTTGCTTTTAGTTCCTCCCTTAGCCTTGTTAGAATACACAAGGACCAATTTATAAAATTTTAAATTATTAAAGAAAAATTTATGTCCAAATTATTCTATAGTCTGACACAACTATTTTTAATGAAATACTAGTATTTAACTAAAATAAAAAAATATATACAATTCCTCCCACACTCTTTCAAACAAAATTGTGTAATTCTGAAAAAATAGAAGAAAACTTACACAGAGAGATGTCATATATATATATATATATATATATATATATATATATATATATATATATATATATATATATATATATATATATATATATATATATATATATATATATATATATATATATATATATATATATATATATATATATATATATATATATATATATATATATATATATATATATATATATATATATGGGAGTTTGTTGAATACCCGCGCGGGTAAGTTACTTATGATACCCGTACAAAAAACGCGGTGGCAATTAGATGTAATTAGTTTCCGTGATATTGAAATCAGTTTCGTCAGTCCCTCCGAACACCGGATCGGGTCGTCATTTGCTGCGACGACTCCTAGGAGTACCCGCGCGGGATGGGGTCGCGGGGCAGCTTCTGGAGCAAGCCTTGGCCGTTGCCATTCACGATCAAATCTGTCGGCGGCGGCGGCAGGGGAGTAGGACGACTCGTCGACGGCAGTGGTGGAGACCGCTTGGGATCTGTGTCGGCACCAAAGGCAACCGCAGGTGGCGGACGCGTGTTCTCGTTCTGTTCCTACCTCGGCGTAGGGAGCTACCAGCTGTTGTCTCCCTTCTTCCAGTGCAGGCGTTGGTCCAGTTCGTCATTTCTACCGCTCTCATAATCCAGAGCCGGTGTCGAGACCACTGCATCGGACGCTGTGCCTTCATCCCGGCATACGCGGTCCATGACGATACTATCAAGCCCGGCGTTCCTTCCCCCCAACCGCCAGCTCCTCGCGTAATGGATGGGGCTGGGGTGGTCCGACGTCGTCGTAGAGCAGGCACCGATGCGGTGACCCGGAGGCACTACTGTTGTCGGAGAGGCTGAACAGCAGAGGTCACAGGTGGTAGCATGGCGGGGAAGCATGGCCAAAGATGTCGTGATGCTTTAAGTGAGGTGCCGATTCCAGTTGTGGAATGCAGGCCGCAGCGGTGAGATGGGAGAGGAGATCAGAGGGAGATGTTTTAATGCAATGGCATGGCTGCCGCTGCATCTACATCTGCGTCATCGTCCTAGTGTGAAAAGCTAGCGAGTAATGGCGGGAGTGAAGAAGAGGGGGAGGAAAAGAGGAGCAGGAGGATCCGATGGGAAAGGGGAGAGAGAGAAATGGATGGCAAAAAGTTACCAGTATATGCGTGATTCATCAGATTGTCTCTCTATTCAACCTTGATGGGGGGTGTGAGAACCCAATAAGCCTCTGTTGCATCTTCCCAAAATTTAAATTATTGACGGTCACAGCGGTGATGGTGGTTTCAGACGAATCGTCCTCATCATTTGCAGCGAGGCACGCCTCCAGAGTGCACATCAAAAGGTTCCCTTCCTCCATGTGCCGGTCGATGACGGATGAGAGAGCCTCATCTACAATGCTTTATCCAGCGCCCGTTACCATCCCGGTGTCAAGCCTGCCATGGAAGCAATTCACAGAGGATCCATCAGATGGACCACGAAACTACCAACGGTGCAGCCGCCAACATTGCGGCAGATCGTGAAAGCTTAAGATGGGCATATGCCATCTTGTTTGGGGCTGCAGCGGCATCATCTATGGTTCAGTTTGGAGGTGAGGAGGAGTTGTTAGAGGGACATTATACAGACTTGTCGTGTGTGTTTATGACCAATGAGTTAAGTAGGATTCTTTATTGATATACTCACCAATAGTCACAACTATCTATATCGTACACGAGCTAGGACATGATTTGGAAGGTCACTATAGCTTGCAAATTTAGGAAGTGGAATGTGGATAGAGATGCACATATTGTATAAAAGAAGGATCCTGTACTGAAGACAAAGGCAAGATTTTGTTGCATTAGCAGTTTCAAATTGAGTAATTGGATCTTCGAGCACTCCCAAATGCTAGGTCCAGTTTCTTCTCGGTGCCCAGTCCCTTCACCATAGTCAACAGGGACAAAAATAACAGAATGAAGATAGACCATCCATAAATTAGATACTGACATATTTTGTGAGTGTTCTCTGGTGAATAAATCAATTAGCTATATAATTTGTTCCAAACCATTTCAAAGAGGCCTCTCTCATTTCTCTTCCTATGCTATTGCATGTTTTGTGTCCTAGTATTACTTTCTGTGTCAAATAGTTACTTTTTTGTAGTTTTGTGAAAGTGATTTTGTAACCTTCTATGTACTTCACTTGTGTTTGTAATCTATTTTTGTGTTACCTTGTGCTCCAGCAGTTGTATGTATACTTTGAATATGTTACAAAGAATCGTAGTCCTTTTTCAGTTACTCATAGTGTTTGTTCAGTTACTCGTAGGGTTGTGACAGTTACTCACAGTGTTTGTTCAGTTACTCGCAGGTTTGTGATAGTTATTCGCAGTGTTTGTTCAGTTACTCAACCATTACTTGCAGTGTTTAGTTACTCGCAGGCTTGTTTTAGTTACTCGCAGGCTTTTTTCAGTTACTCACATTATTTTTTCAGTTACTTGCAGGGTTGTGACAGTTACTTGTAGTGTTTTCGCAGTTACTCTAACTGCTATTATAGTTACTCGTAGGGTTTTTTCAGTTACTCGCATTATTGTCACAGTTACTCGCAGTATTGTCACATTTACTCGTAATGTTTTTTCAATTACTCGTAGTCCTTTCTCAGTTACTCGCAGTGTTTTCTTATTTACTCCAGGGTTGTGAAAGTTACTCGTAGTGCTCGTTCAGTTACTCGTAGGGTTGACACAGTTACTCATAGTGCTTTTTTAGTTTGATATTATCTTTCAGATTTAGTTGTTAACATATTACATTCCTAGGCAGTTAAATTTATAAAAATTTGACTAGAAATGACCGAGAGTTGTTAGCATATCACATATGTTGCTCTATCAACAATGCACCCGTCATTTTCTCAAATATCAACCTTTTCAACATTCAAGACAAAGCAATAGACCAAAGGGAAGTCTACATGATAGTTTCATTCTTGGCGCGTCGGCACAGGCGTTCTCCAATCGGGCCTGTTGACGTTTTCATCACCACCAGGAGCTGCGTCCTGGCGACGTCTCCCTTCTCTGGGATTCTATCCACGACGCAGCAGAAGACCCAAGGGGAGCTGCAGTCGTTTGGCTGTTTCAAGGAATGGAAGACAATTAACATCATACCGACAATCTAATATATGCAATATCAGCGACTCTTGTCTTCTGTTTCATGTATCTGCAATCCCTAATCCGGATGAGGAGCATCGTGATACCGTGCTCCTGGAGCTGCGGGTCCGGACTCCAGTGCCACCAGTGGGCAGACGGCGCCGGCGCCGGTGATGCGGAGGTGGTTGTCAGGGTTGTGTTTGGCGAGGATCCGGAGCTCCATGGCCGCACGACGCTGAGAGTCGAGGGACGAGCTCGGGGACTCGAGATCTGATACCAGGCCACGGATGAGATTGTCAGTGTAGGAGGAGGAGGAGGCGGCCGTGACGGCAGAGGAGACGTGGATGTGGCAGGCGAGTGGGTTGGACTTCTCACCTCTACGAGTCTATCCCATCCCTCTACGGTAGTCATGGAGTGTTCTCTCAGTTACTCTCAGTGTTCTCTCAGTTACTCTCAGTGTTCTCTCAGTTACTCTTAGTGTTCTCTCAGTTACTCTTAGTGTTCTCTCAGTTACTCTCAGTGTTATCATAGTTACTCTCAGTGCGTATCAGAGTTACTCTTAGTGTTATCTCAGTTACTCCTTAGTGCTTTCACAGATACTCTCAGTGTTCTCGCAGTTACTCTCAGTGTTATCATAGTTACTCTCAGTGTGTATCAGAGTTACTCTTAGTGTTCTCTCAGTTACTCTTAGTGTTCTCTCAGTTACTCTCAGTGTTCTCGCAGTTACTCTCAGTGTTATCATAGTTACTCTCATTGCGTATCAGAGTTACTCTTAGTGTTCTCTCAGTTACTCCTTAGTGGTGTCACAGATACTCTCAGTGTTCTAGCAGTTACTCTCAGTGTTATCATAGTTACTCTCAGTGTGTATCAGAGTTACTCTTAGTGTTCTCTCAGTTACTCTTAGTGTTCTCTCAATTACTCTCAGTGTTCTCGCAGTTACTCTCAGTGTTATCATAGTTACTCTCATTGTGTATCAGAGTTACTCTTAGTGTTCTCTCAGTTACTCCTTAGTGCTGTCACAGATACTCTCAGTGTTCTCGCAGTTACTCTCAGTGTTATCATAGTTACTCTCAATGCGTATCAGAGTTACTCTTAGTGTTCTCTCAGTTACTCTTAGTGTTCTATCAGTTACTCTCAGTGCTATTAGAGTTACTCTCAGTGCTATTTGAGTTACTCTCAGTGTTCTACCAGTTACTCTCGGTGCTATCAGAGTTACTCTCAGTGCTATCTGAGTTACTCTTAGTATACTTACAGTTACTCTTAGTGTTCTTACAGTTACCCTTAGTGTTCTTATAATTACTTTATAAGTGTAGGCTGCGATCATCAAGCGCTAAGAGGAAAGATCACAGTGAGTGCATTCAGTTCAAGTTACAATTGCCTCTTGAGTAACTGAAAAGTAACGCTTGAGTAACTGAGAGTAATGCTTGAGTAACTGAGAGTAATGGTTGAGTAACTGAGAGTAATGGTTGAGTTACTCGCATTGTTTTTTTAGTTATGCTTTGAATGTTGTAAGAGTAACTCTGAAACCACTACGAGTAACTGATACAACCATGCGAGTAACTGAACTGAAAGTAACAGAATACTTGAGTAACTGAAAAGTAATGTTTGAGTAATTGAGAGTAATGCTTGAGTAACTGAGAGAAATGGTTGAGTAACTGAAACTAATGGTTGAGTAACTGAAAAAACACTACGAGCAATTGTCACAACCCTACGAGTAACTAAACAAACACTGCGAGTAACTGAAAAAGGACTACGAGTAACTAAAAAAACATTGCGAGTAACTGTGATAATACTGCGAGTAACTGTGACAATAATGCGAGTAACTGAAAAAACCCTGCGAGTAACTATAATAGCAGTTCGAGTAACTGTGAAAACACTGCGAGTAACTGAACAAATAATGCGAGTAACTGAAAAAAGCCTATAAGTAACTGAAACAAGCCTACGAGTAAGTGAACACTGCAAGTAATGGTTGAGTAACTGAACAAACACTGCGAGTAACTTCACAACCCTGCGAGTAACTGAAAAAAACACTGCGAGTAACTGAAAAAACACTGTGAGTAATTGTCACAATACTACGAGTAACTGAAAAAACACTGCGAGTAACTGTCACAACCCTACGAGTAACTGAACAAACAATGCGAGTAACTGAAAAAAGACTGCGAGTAACTGAAACAAGCCTGTGAGTAACTGAACACTACAAGTAATGGTTGAGTAACTGAACAAACACTGCGAGTAACTATCACAACCCTGCGAGTAACTGTCACAACCCTGTGAGTAACTGTCACAACCCTGGATTAACTGAACAAATAATGGTTGAGTAACTGAACAAACACTGCGAGTAACTTCACAACCCTGCGAGTAACTGTCACAACCCTGCGAGTAACTGTCACAACCCTGGAGTAACTGAACAAATAATGGTTGAGTAACTGAACAAACACTACGAGTAACTTCACAACCCTGCGAGTAACTGAAAAAAACACTGCGAGTAACTGAAAAAACACTGCGAGTAATTGTCACAATACTACGAGTAACTGAAAAAACACTGCGAGTAACTGTCACAACCCTACGAGTAACTGAACAAACAATGCGAGTAACTGAAAAAAGACTGTGAGTAACTGAAACAAGCCTGCGAGTAACTGAACACTACAAGTAATGGTTGAGTAACTGAACAAACACTGCGAGTAACTGTCACAACCCTGCGAGTAACTGTCACAACCCTGCGAGTAACTGTCACAACCCTACGAGTAACTGTAAGTAATGGTTGAGTAACTGAACAAACAATGTGAGTAACTGAAAAAAGCATGCGAGTAACTGAAAAAACCATGCGAGTAACTGTGACAACCATGCGAGTAACTGAACTGAAAGTAACAGAATGCTTGAGTAACTGAAAAGTAATGCTTGAGTAACTGAAATTAATTCTTGAGGAACTGAGAGTAATGCTTGAGTAACTGAGAGTAATGCTTGAGTAACTGAAAAAACCCTGTGAGTAACTATCACAACCTTGGAGTAACTGAAAAAACACTACGAGTAACTGAAAAAACACTACGAGTAACTGTGACAAGCATGCGAGTAACTGAACTGAAAGTAACAGAATGCTTGAGTAACTGAAAAGTAATGCTTGAGTAACTGAAATTAATTCTTGAGGAACTGAGAGTAATGCTTGAGTAACTGAGAGTAATGGTCGAGTAACTAAAAAAACCCTATGAGTAACTATCACAACCCTGGAGTAACTGAAAAAATACTACTAGTAACTGAAAAAACACTACGAGTAACTGAAAAAACACTACGAGTAATTGTGACAATGCTGCGTGTAACTGTGACAATAATACGAGTAACTGAAAAAAAACCTACGAGTAACTGTAATAGCAGTTAGAGTAACTACGAAAACACTATGAGTAGCTGTCACAACCCTGCGAGTAACTGAACAAACAATGCGAGTAACTGAAAAAAGATCATTAGTTGAGTAACAAGCTGGCACTAGCTGGCAAAAATAGATCATTAGTTGAGTAATAAAATTAGCCATTGACGTAGAATCACTAATAAGATGGCACTAGCTGACAAAAATTAGAAGAATGAACCTTCATGAATCATGAACCGTGGTACCAATCGATAGAAATTAATATCAAATATATATCAATGTACACATTTTTCTATTTTAAGCCTGCAAAGGTGACTGAACGTCTACATAACACAATGGTTTCATTCGGAAAGGTCCTTGATAGGATCATTCTATTAAATAATGGGGAGGCTTTCGAGAAGAATTTGTTATGCAACATGCATTCCATGAGGTGGGATTCCTATCGGGTATTTCCTCAAATAGGAAAATAGTTTTCTCAAACATCTCCACTCTCATGTAGGCGGAGAACATTATGGTTCCAGAAAATACGTTAACAGTCAGCTAGTCAAACAACCTCCTATTGATCATGATTTCCCCACACCTAGAGTACCCATCTACCAACGTCGTCTCCACCACGTTGTAGCTACCGAATCCTGTCCTCTGAATCTTGGCATCGACCGCCCTCACCTTCTAGAGGTCATAGTAACTCGAGCTGCACCTCATGACCTACGACTAAATGTACTCGTTGGACTTGGGGATTCCCCTGTGGAGAATACGCTCGAACAGGATGAGGGTCGTGACCGTATCAGATGCCTCAGTCTAGGCAGTGAACATGGTGGCAGAGAGAAGGATATTGGGGTTATGCAAGCTGTGGAATATGAGACTGATGTCATCTCTCATTCATTTTTAATGTCCAACAGATGCACAGCCGGTTGGGATCCTACCATTGGTAGGAGTGGAGAGCGCAACCGCCTGCCGAGCTTGGGGAGTCCAGGAAGGCATGATTTATGTCAGAGAAACAAGAAACCAGCGAAAAGAGTAGCGTCGATCCAT
This sequence comes from Alisma plantago-aquatica, assembly GCA_963693085.1. Taxonomy (NCBI): domain Eukaryota; kingdom Viridiplantae; phylum Streptophyta; class Magnoliopsida; order Alismatales; family Alismataceae; genus Alisma; species Alisma plantago-aquatica. The sequence continues at coordinate 706,261,457 of OY856409.1, forward strand.
ATCTGTCGGGGTTTATCTTGGTCCAGAGGACCTGTAGTCTCCTCCTGCCCAACTATGTCATCTCCAAAGATTGGGGATCAGTTACACGGTGCCTATGAACCATCTGTCTCGGAAGACTTTGACATTGCCAGGTCCGGGCTCACAGGCGGCTGCTACTGTCTGTGTTGTTGGTCATCATCGTCGTCGAGGTGCTTCCTCCGCCAGAATCGACACTACTTACTTTAACTAGAGTCTTGGACACAGGCTTGTTGAGAGTTGGCTCGGGACGGAAGCTTGACTACGATGACACATTCATAGAGACGCATCACCTTCTATCGGATCCCTGGCCTAAAGCCTTTTTGTACCCCTGTGCTTCCATAGGAGCCAGGGACGGATGCGGAACCACTAGGTCGCGATGCCGCCGCAGTCGGCGGAGTAGCCCGAGACGGATGAGACAGTGGAGGACACAGACGCAGATCAGTAGGATGCAGCAGTTGGGCCCGTAGACGGCAGCGCGAGCTCCACCTGCAGGCACATGCCAAGGACGGTGCGCCACCAGGTGAAGGCGGTGAGGCCGAGTGTTGTCTCATAGATGTCGGCGGCGGCGGTGGTGCTGGGGATGGTTACTCGTCCTCACTGTGCCTGGGAAGGAGTCGAAGAGGCGGCGGCGGATCCAGAGGAGGGAAAGGATCTCTTGGCCCTCCCCAGCGCCGTGTCCTGGCGATTCAGTGCCACAGCCGGCTGCAGATGGCAAACGATGCCAATCATTTAACATGGCCCAATGAGAAAGGAAGAAGAGACAAGCTTTGGGAGGGTGCAGATGGCCTTCTTCTTCAGCCCCTTGTTGGTCATGACCGCTAGGGGAGTAGCGGCAAGGAAGACCACACTGCGGATACACACGCACTGGGTGGCCTTTCGCTGGGGAGCGGCGACGACGACGACGGCATGGCGGAGACAGATGCATTGGGTGGCCATCACGTTGTGAGGAGCAGGGCATCCCAAGACGAATCAAGTAGATGGAAACCAAAGATTCAACGACGGAGAGTGCAAGACAAAACAGAATTGGAGGATGATCGATGGGAAGCTGACTCGAAGACTTGGTCATGAACGGAGAAAACCAGATAGCGTTGAGCGCATGTTCGAGCAGAAGGGAGTATTAGTTTTATTTACAATGATGCCACCGTGTATCTGCTGCACCGGTAGCATTTGTTATAATACCCGCGCGGGTAACAAAGACAACCCCTATATATATATATATATATATATATATATATATATATATATATATATATATATATATATATATATATATATATATATATATATATATGAGTTAGTATTAGTTGCCCGCGCGGGTAACAACTTTAGGCTACCCGGCAGCAGTTCCGGAGGGGAGAAAAATGGGAAAAAGAGCCCGGCTACCAGTTCGTCGCACCGTCCCCGCCGGAGAGAGCTACTCGCGAACCCCATATCATCGCCGTCCCCGCCGAAGCAAAACCCCAGTTCGTCGCGCCGTCCCCGCCGAAGCAAAACCCCAGATCGTCGCCCTCCCGTTCTCGCGCACTTCCTCCTCACTCGTCGCTCTGCCTGTCGTGCAAAAATCACCGGCGACCCGAACTCCTCCGTCTCTAATTGCTCCTCCATCTCGCTGCATCTCAATTCCGACAGTTACCTCTTCCAATATGATGAGAACAAAGCAAGCGTCAAGGAAGACCTTGACAGGGCCGCCGTGGCTAAGGCGTCCACGACCAGTGATTGAAGAAGATGATGACATCGAAATGCAGCCCCATCAGGCCGAGGAGAAGATGGCCAAAGAACCAGAAGAAGCGGATAAATCAGCATCGCCGGCGGAAAGGGAAATACTCGACCACACTACTCCAACAACCCCGAAAGAGGATAAGAAAGAGGCTACCAAGGACGTAGAAGCGGAAAAAGAGGGGAAAGAAGAAGCTGCGGGAATGAAGAAGGGGCTTGCTGCTGAGACTCCTCAGACAACTAAGACACAGGATAAAGGCAAAAAAATAGGGGTTACAGCTCCCCCATGGATCAAACCTCCATCAAAAAGTGCAAAGCGCAGTAATGTTGCTACTGCTGGTCATGGAGTCAACATAGCATCTGAGAAGAAAGAATGTACGCGTAGCAAAGCGGTAGAATTTGAACAACAAGGTAATGCTCGAGTAACTATTACATAATGCTTCTTGAGTAACCGAGAGTAATGCTTGAGTAACCGATATTAATGCTTGAGTAACTGATAGTAATGTTTGAGTAACTGAAATTAATGCTTGAGTAACTATTACAAAATGCTTGAATAACAGACATTAATGTTGAGTAACCGAGATTAATGCTTGAGTAACTATTACAGAATGTTTGACTAACCGAGAATAATGTGTGAGTAACCGAGATTTATGCTCAAGTAACTATCACATAATGCTTGAGTAACCAAGAGTAATGCTTGAGTAACCAAGAGTAATGCTTCAGTAACTGAAATTAATGCTTGAGTAACTATCACATATTGCTTGAGTGACCGATAGTAGTGTTTGAGTAACTGAAATTTATGCTCGAGTAACTATCACATAATGCTTGAGTAACTGAGATTAATGCTTGAGTAACCAAGAGTAATGCTTGAGCAACTGAAAATTATGATTGAGTAACTATTACATTATGCTTGAGTAACCGAGATTAATGCTTGAGTAACCGAGAGTAATGCTTGAGTAACTGAAATTTATGCTCGAGTAACTATCACATATTGCTTGAGTGACTGATAGTAGTGCTTGAGTAACTGAGATTAATGCTTGAGTAACCAAGAGTAATGCTTGAGCAACTGAAATTTATGATTGAGTAACTATTACATTATGCTTGAGTAACCGAGAGTAATGCTTGAGTAACCGAGAGTAATGCTTGAGTAACTGAAATTTATGCTCGAGTAACTATCACATATTGCTTGAGTGACCGATAGTAGTGCTTGAGTAACTGAGATTAATGCTTGAGTAACTAAAATTTATGCTTGAGTAACTATTACATAATGCTTGAGTAACCAAGAGTAATGTTTGAGTAACCGATAATAAGCGATAAAACAATATTGTTAAGCTAACTACTACATTCTTGGAATAACTTTATTTGTATGCAGGAGAAGAAAGCAAAGGGGATGAGGAGAGTACAACTGCAAGTCAGAAATAGAAAGAGACAGAAAAGGCTAAAGAGAAAGGTAAGATTGTATGGATTTGTAATAGTTTTAATTTTCAGTTACTTACAGTTTATTAAATAGCTTTTACAAAATAAACAATGAGCTCTAACGATAAATTTTTATATGTTTGCAGTGGGAGTAAATAGACTGTACCACAGGTGCTCCTTAAAGAGCTACAACAATACCAGCAAGAGCATGGTTTATACAAAGGAACAACTTATGATGCTGAGCTCAACAGCCTTTGCAAACCTCGTAAATATGCCAAATCTTGTGGTTGACATAGGCTTGTTAGAGGATTTAATAGATAGATATGTCGATGAAGACATATTTCTGCTGGCCAACAGAGAGGAAAGAAGGATGACAGTAGATGACGTGGGGATAATTCTAGGTATCCCCAGCAAAGGTATAGAAATAACACAAAGAAAAGATTCTGCCATAGTAAATTCGATATGGCAAGAGTTTGCGAAGGCGACTTGTAAAAATAGAAATGAAGGTGAGACATCAAAGAAATTGAGAGAAAAAGATGTCCTGCATAAGGACAACTTAACAAAACTTTGGCAAGAATATGCCAAGACCAACAATCCAGCGGACAATACAAATATGTGTCGTGCGTGGATGTTGTACCTGCTGGCAACATTCCTAATCCCAGACACTAGCTATTGCGCACCAATCTACATTATCCACTACCTAGATAATGTCACTGCCACTGGGCAGATGAATTGGGCAAAGCTGGTGCATGGGAGTATCTTCAAGAATATGAAGATGCTAAAGGAGAATGTCCAGCTAAGAAGGAAAGGAGAGAAAGGGGCTAAGAACACCCTGTACACAACAGGCTGTGTCGTGTGCCTATGCGTAAGTGAATAAAATCATATTCAACTACATTGATACAATATTGACTATGGGGGTGCAGTTACATATGCATTATTTTTTCTATATATTACATGCAGGTTTGGGCATATGAGATGACAAAGATGGCAAAGACAACATTCCTTGACTCCAAGCCAAGGATAAAGAAGTGGGTTGCGCCGGTCGAGAAATTGATGGAATTAGTGAAAGTGGAGCCTAAGGATGTAAGATTATCTAATCTTTGTTACAAAATCTAATATACAACATAATCATACATGTTTCATTTTGTGACACATTATTTTTTTTTATACGTTGGACAGGTATGTCAAATGATAGCGGTAGACCAGGGAGATGATTGGCATGCTGCAAAATCATCGAATGACATGCCAGAAAAAAGTACGCCAACAAACCACTAAGGCACCAGCAAAACCAATCATCGAAGAGGGAGACACTATTGACACCTCCACCCTGGAGACAAGAATCAAAATGTTGGAGGAGGAGCTCAAAATACATAAGGAGATCTGCACAAGAATAAGTGTTGATAAATTCACAGAACTGCAATTGGAGAATAAAAGGCTAGAAGAAAGAATAGCCAAGTTAGAAGAAGAGAACAAAAATCTAAAAAGAAAGTGGGAAGATGAGGGTAACAAATCACAGTCACCTGGAAGTGGATTCCAGGAATTTGTAGAGGGTTTTGTCTCGGTGAATGTAGATGAACCGAAAGACGCACCGACAAAGGATTTCGCCCCACCGACAAAATGAAGAAGGCTAACCCTCAGAAGAAAATACGTGGAATCAGAAGATCATAGTGAGGACGGGAAAAATGTTGATGAAGAGGAGAACAAAGAAACAAAAGACAACAGTTCTGCACAACCAAAGTCTGCAGAAGATGCAGACCAAAAGAAACAAGAAGAAGAGGAGAAAAAAGAAACAAAGGACAACAGTTCTGAAGAACCAAAGTCTGCAGAAGATGCAGACCAAAAGAAACAAAAAGAAGGGAGCCAACAGCCGGAGAAGATAGTAGAAGAAGAAGGGCAGAAGAAGCCCAGAAGAAGATTGAAGAAGAAGATGATGGAAGAGCCAAAGATAGGGAGCATAGAGAAAAATGTGAAGAAAAGAAGGGAGGAAAAGGTAATTTTCATCTCCTTTCAAGTATATCATAACTGCAAGTAATGCTTGAGTAACTGAACCTAAAGCTTGAGTAACTGAACCTAATGCTTGAGTAATTGCATGTAAGGCTTGAGCAACTGCACGTAAGGCTTGAGTAACTGAATATAATGCTTGAGTAACTGCACATAATGAATGAGTAATTGAATGTAATGCTTGAGTAACTGAACATAATGAATGAGTAACCAAGAGTAATGCTTGAGTAACTGACAGAAATGCTTAAATAACTTGGGAAAAATGAAGATTGATTCTAACATGGATTTCTCTATTGTTGTTGACAGCACAAGATGTCAAACTTCATAGGTTTTAAACATTTCAAAACAAAAGAAGCCAAAGAAATTGTCCATCACTTCATGGACAACATAGAAAAATTATAAGAGAATTGGTTATTGTCAAATGTAAAATGATAAAACATTAATGTTTCTATATCCAACTCGTATGTATAACATCTATAAAAATAATTTGCAGGTTAAAACGAGAATGGAAATTCAGTGAAGACACTTGGTGCACGGGGAAGGACCTCGCCGCCCTCCTGTACAAGGATCAAATGACACATTCACCTATAAGAAACAAGAATGTAGTTTAACTCTTTGAAATAGATAATTTGGATTGCTAAACTGATAAAGCTTTTGGTTTTATTCAGGTTCTCGACTGCTTTGTACAGATGCTCAAGGAGAGCACAAGCAAGCGGAGGAAGAAGGGATTGACGTGGCACTGCATGAGCACTTATGCTCCGGTAAGACAAATAAACTTTGTATACAAATTTACATGAAATTACAATATATAAACACAAACTGAAACTTATAGATGTGGTTTTTAAACTCTACATTTGCAGCAAAAGCTAGCATTTAATATTGAGTACATCACCTTGGAACAGATAGACATGCTATCTCCACTATTCAACGTTCCAATGAAAGATTGGGACGCAATGGACTCAGTGTTCACAATACTAAACAACGACAACCACTGGCACTTGTACGAAGCAAGTTTCAGGGATGGAGCACACCGGTCCTATAATTCAATGAGTTGGAGTAGCAACTCAAGAAAGGAATTCAATAGATGGGTAAGTGATCTATAAAAATTAAGTCCATTATAAGTGGATTGAAAGGATTACTGATCTTTAATTGATGATGAATAAATGTCTTGTTTTTTTAATGCAGGTGGGTATAGTGCACGACTTCTTTAGGGGTGCACCTGAAAAGGGAAGCCAATTGTCGCAGTGGAAACGGGATTACCCGATCTGCCCACAGCAGGAAGAAGACTCACTTGACTGTGGGAACTTTGTCATGAAGTACCTAGAGTGCCTAGTAAATTGTAAACCTATGGACTTCACCTGCAAAGACATACCATCAATAAGGGCTGATATTTTTCAACGAATGATGACAAGGGGGCAGCTGCAGCCTCCAAGAGATGATGAAAAAGCTGAAATCAAAGAGATCAAAGAAGGTATATCTGTTGATAACAATGGAGGAGAAGCTGAAGCTGATAAACAACCAGAAACAAAAAAGAATGAAGAAACAACAAGTGTATAGCTGCTATTGTATAAGTTGTTGTTCAGTTACTCGCTATTGTATAAGCTGTGTATATCTGAATGTACACCTGCTCTTGAATGTACAGCTATTAAAAGTCTAAATTTACAACTGATCTTAATGTACATTTGATCTTGCTGTACATGTCATCTTGAACATATATTAATTTTGCCCTTATATTTTGGCTAAATGTTCTTGAATGCTTTAGATAACTTTATGCTTTGAATGCTTATGTACATCTTGAAACTACTACGAGTAACTGAGCTGAAAGTAACAGAATGCTTGAGTAATGCTTGAACACCCGACAGTAATGATTGAGTAACTTAACAAACTATTCGAGTAACTGAAAAAACCCTGGGATTAGCTCTTGAGTAACTGAGAGTAGTGCTTGGGTAACCGACAGTAATGGTTGAGTAACTGAACAATAGTTGCGGGTAACTATCACAACCTTGGAGTAACTGAAAAACACTACGAGTAACTGGAAAAGGACTGCGAGTAACTGAAAAAGGACTACGAGTAACTGAAAAGGGACTGCGAGTAACTCAAATAGCCTGCGAGTAACTGTCACAGCCGCTCCGAGTAACTGGAAAAACACTGCGAGTAACTCAAAATAGCCTGTGAGTAACTGAACAACCCTCTGCGAGTAATTGACCAAACACTGTGAGCCACTAAACAACCCTCTGCGAGTAACTGAACAAACACTGCGAGTAACTGAACAACCTTCTCCGAGTAACTGAACAAACAATGTGAGTAACTGTCACAACCACTCCGAGTAACTGAACAACCCTGCGAGTAACTGAACCAACACTGTGAGTAACTGAAGAAAGCTCACGAGTAACTGGCAAAACGCTGCGAGTAACTGAACAACCCTGCGAGTAACTGAAGAAATCTCGCGAGTCACTGGAAAAACGCTGAGAGTAACTGAAAAAAGCTCGCGAGTAACTGGAAAACCCTGTGAGTAACTGAACAAAGCTCACGAGTAACTGAACCAACACTGCGAGTAACTGAAGAAAGCTCGCGAGTAACTGGAAAAACTCTGCGAGTAACTGAACAACCCTGCGAGTAACTGAAGAAATCTCGCGAGTAACTGGAAAAACGCTGAGAGTAACTGAAAAAAGCTCGCGAGTAACTGGAAAACACTGCGAGTAACTGAACAAAGCTCGTGAGTAACTGAACCAACACTGCGAGTAACTGAAGAAAGCTCGCGAGTAACTGGAAAAACTCTGCGAGTAACTGAACAACCCTGCGAGTAACTGAAGAAATCTCGCGAGTAACTGGAAAAATGCTGAGAGTAACTGAAAAAAGCTCGCGAGTAACTGGAAAACGCCGCGAGTAACTGAACAACCCTGCGAGTAACTGAACCAACACTGCGAGTAACTGAAGAAAGCTCGCGAGTAACTGGCAAAATGCTGTGAGTAACTGAACAACCCTGTGAGTAACTGAAGAAATCTCGCGAGTAACTGGAAAAACGCTGAGAGTAACTGAAAAAAGCTCGCGAGTAACTGGAAAACGCTGTGAGTAACTGAACAAAGCTCGCGAGTAACTGAACCAACACTGCGAGTAACTGAAGAAAGCTCGCGAGTAACTGGAAAAACTCTGCGAGTAACTGAACAACCCTGCGAGTAACTGAAGAAATCTCGCGAGTAACTGGAAAAACGCTGAGAGTAACTGAAAAAAGCTCGCGAGTAACTGGAAAATGACGCGAGTAACTGAACAACCCTGCGAGTAACTGAACCAACACTGTGAGTAACTGAAGAAAGCTCGCGAGTAACTGGAAAAACGTTGCGAGTAACTGTATCAATACTGTGAGTAACTCAAATAGCCTGTGAGTAACTGAAAAAACACTACGAGTAACTGAACCAACACTGCGAGTAACTGAACAAACGCTGCGAGTAACTGAACAAACGCTGCGAGTAACTGAACAACAAAAAGGTATTGGCGACAACCATACGAGTAATTGAATCCTATGCGAGTAACTAGACAACCATGTGAGTTACATAAGCTCAAGGAGAGCACAAGCAAGATTACAACATTCAAGATTACACCATTCAAAACACTACAACTAAACATTCAAGATTACAACATTCAAAGCATAAAACGTTATATATTATACAACCAGATCGAATATAAAGAAGGTCCATCAACTGAACTTAAAATACAGAAAAATACAGCCAGATCGGCTATAAAGAAGGTCCATTAACTAAACATAAAAATCAAATAGCTCAGGGGGTCGGATCCATCCCTGGAGACACCTACTTGTGAAAGGAACGCTGGACAGACGAAGAAGCAGTGTCTTCTGCAAACTGAATGAGATTTACAGCTGATCCCGGTGCTGCTTGGTGTATGTCCCTAACGAAAAGTTGATCTGCAGAGTCCTCCGATCCAGAGTATACTTCGTCTCCAGGCATTCTGAAGAGAGGAATAAGCTCAGTTGGTGTTTCTGAGAACTGATCTGTGATCCATGTTGTGATGGTCTGGTGATCAGTTGGCTTGAGGTAGATGATCCAACCTTTGCGAAGACTGAGCTGTGCGATCATCCTTTTCCAGCCCTTAGCAGTTGAAAGTGACCCGTTTTTATTCTGCATAAGGGTTATCTGGAAAGACTGGTTTCCGATTAGGAAGGTGGTTTTGCCTGGTTTGATCTGAAAATGGAGATGGTTCCATTCTATAGGAAGTAGAATGGATTCCACTGTCTTGTCGTCAAGGGTGTAGTTGATTGGCTGGATGAATGGCTCCATGGTAGGCTGTGAAGAAATGTTAAAGGGGATCTAAGGAGATGGTCAAAGGGGGTGCTACTGAAAAATTGTAGAGGAGATGGTCAAAGGGGGTGCTACTGAAAAATTGTACCTTATGAAGAAATGTAAAAGGGGATCTGAAGAAATGTAAAACTATACCTTATGTAAACCGTAACAGTCACAGATGAAGAAGTGGACCTCGAGGGTGTCGTCGAGGATGGAGATGTTGTAGATCTGAAAGCCCCCCACTGTGTTGTAAACTGGAGCAGTTGCTGATGAAGAAGATATGGAAGGAGAGGGTGTCGTGGATGATGGAGATGTTGCAGATCTGAAAGCCACCCGCTGTGTTTGAAACTGTAGCAGTTGCTGATGAAGAAGAGATGGAAGGAGAGGGTGCCGTGGAGGATGGAGATATTGCAGATCTGAAAGCCCCCCGCTGTATTGTTGGTGCAACAAATATGTGCAGCAGTGAGAGTAATGCTATGTGTTGTTGGTGCTGCAATTATTGACAGCAGTGAGAGTAATGGTCTGTGTTGTTGGTGCTGCAATTATTGACAGCAGTGAGAGTAATGGTCTGTGTTGTTGGTGCTGCAATTATTGACAGCAGTGCTCTTTCCTGTTGGGTTGCAAAGATGCCAGCATACTCTGGGTTGTTTTGACGACACATCACTGCAATTATTTATAGCTCTGTGCTCTCTCTTCTAGAGTTACTTTTTGTACAACAGACTCATGTACTCATTTTTCTCCTACTATTACTGAACAACCCCTGCGAGTAACTGAAGAACCCCTGCGAGTAACTGAAAAACCCCTACGAGTAACTGAAGAACCATGTGAGTAACTGAAGACCCCTGCGAGTACCTGAAGAAAGCATGCGAGTAACTGAAGAAACCTTTTCGAATGTTGTTGAACCAACGCATCGAGTAACTGAAAAACCACTGTGAGTAACTGAAAAAAGCACGGGAGTAACTGAAAAACCCTGCGAGTAACTGAAAAAACACTGTGAGTAACTGAAAAACCACTACGAGTAACTGAAAAAAGCACATGAGTAACTGAAAACCCCTGCGAGTAACTGAAGAACCCCTGCGTGTAACTGAAGAACCCTGCGAGTAACTGAACCAACACTGCGAGTAACTGAAAACCCCCTGCGAGTAACTGAAGAAAGCACGCGAGTAACTGAAGAAATCCTTTCGAATGTTACTGAACAAACACTGCGAGTAACTGAAAAACCCCTGTGAGTAACTGAAGAAAGCAGGCGAGTAACTAAAAAATCACTGCGAGTAACTGAAAAAAGCTGCGAGTAACTGGAAAAGGACTACGAGTAACTAAACCAACACTGCGAGTAACTATGACACACTACGAGTAACTATGAAAACAATGCGAGTAACTGAACCAACACTGCGAGTAACTGAAATAGCAGATAGAGTAATTGTGATCAGTTAGAGTAACTGTGAAAAAAATAGCCTGTGAGTAACTGGAAAAACACTGCGAGTAACTAGGACAACCCTACGAGTAACTCTAACAGCAATAAGAGTAACTGACAAACCACTGTGAGTAACTATGACAGCAATAAGAGTAACTGTGACAATAGTAATAATATCCATTGTACACAAAGACAAACACATAATATTAAAAAAGAATAACAATTGATCAGAAAACATTCTTTGTAACATATTCAAAATATACATACAATTGCTGGAGCACAAGGTAACACAAAGATAGATTACAAACACAAGTGAAGTACTTAGAAAGTTACAAACTCACTTTCATAAAACTACACAAAAAGAACAACCCCATTACATATTTGAACATGCCTCACAAACACACTACAAACTCCAATAAAAAAGATAGAACCACATATACATCAATAGTAACAGCAAGACCACCAGAACACGAGCAGTATACATAGTAGCAGCAAATCCCAATCATATAATGCACTACTTCTTAGGACAATTCCTGCTGTCATGGTTAACACCAAACTCTAAACAATTCTTGCACTGCCTCTCTCTTTTAGACTGTGCAATCTCAACTCCAGATTTAAACCTCACATCTGTGGATTTGGGTCTCCCCTTAGTTTTACAAACATTGGGGATATTAACCTTGACAGCTGAAGAAGAAGTTGTATTTGAAGCAGTTACACCAGCACCTGCATTTGCACAACTATCAGAGACATCCAAATCTAACAGCTCCTTTTGCAATGCTAGCAGTTTTTCATGGCAAATATCTACAGCGTTGTTCCTACACGCTATGTTCACAATAGAATTGCAGGCAGAGACAAGCTTAAGAGTCCTCCCAGTGGATAGATGACTAACTGCAGCTTTGCCAAAGATCAAAGGATGTTCTCTGTAGCCTTTGGTCCACCTCTTATATATGTATGGCTCGGGAAGAGTGCAAAAGTCACGACTCTTCAAATAGGACAGGATGTGCCTGCAAGGTATACCTTTGAATTCCAACATGTAACAGTTGCAATAAACAATCTCACTCGACGGATTCTTCTTCAAAATGCGGGCAGATCCAAGGCCACCAACGTGATACACTTCAAACACACCTTCTGAAGATTCCTTTACATTATATATAATGCTTTGATGAACCTCACTGAAAGATCTTAAAATTTGACTTTGTGTATATACCTCTCATCTGCTCCTCCAGAGGCCAAAGTGATGACAAAGGGAGATTACTATACTCGTCTTCAAAGTCTTTGAAATTTTCAATCTCCCGTACATGAGAGTAAGCAGTCTCCAATGAGCATACAAGTTCAAATAAAGTCTTCTTACTGTTCACATGGCTTCTAATGAACGCATTCAAGCTCTCGCTCCTTTGCGTTATCCTCATGCCTGCGAAGAAGGAAGACTGCATATAGCACGGGACCCAATCCGAACGCATAGCATACATGTCAGACAACCAATTAATAGACGACAGACCATAAACCTCAACAATAGAATGCCACTTCTCTTCAAAGGTACCAACATCATCCACATTCCACACGCAATCATTCAAGGATCTTATGATCTGCTCCTTGTTAGGAACACCACCAAGCTTAGAGGGAAGCTTTTGTAGGATGTGCCAGCTACAGAACCGATGCTTGCAGTTCGAAAAAACAGTAAGGATAGCATCATTCATAGCCGGGTCTTGATCGGTTATGATGGACACTGGCTCTTTGCCAAAACAAAGTAGATCTTGCTTGAAAACCCATACAAATGACTCGTACTTCTCATCAATCATAAGAGCTGAAGCAAACAAGACCGTCTTACGATGGTGATCAACACCACCAAACATTCCAAAAACCATTGAATACTTGTTGGTGCGGTAGGTGGTGTCAAAAACTATCGCATCACCAAACAACCCACAGTCTTCAACGGAAAAAGGATCAACCCAAAACAGATGAGTCAAGCAACAATCAGGATCGTTTTGGTATGTATAGAAGAATTTCTGATCGAGTACCTTAAACTTGGCAAACCGATCCAAGACCATGTCGACGTCGTATTTAGCTGCCTCTTTCCTCTTGCTACTAATGTGTCCATGAGCTTGTCTGCTAGTAAATGTCAGATTTTCATAACCACCAGACTCCGATGCCATCAATGCAATTTGTCTCGATACAGGTATGTTAGCTTGGCTCATGGAAGAAAGCATATCTTTTTGAGTTTCATTAAGAGATGAGTTACACTTCAAGTAACGGAGATGTGCATCATCAACAAGATCGTGGTTGTGTTCCTCAACAAAGGCAGTCACAACCCACGTGGATGAGGACTTGTCTAGTGTGAATCGGATCATGGCTCCACAACCACACCTCTTCACAGATCGCTTGTGCTTCTTAGACAGATTTTCCTATAACTTACCCACTTCATCACAAACGGGGCTCAGCAGCCCTCTTGACCTCTTAGAACGGCCCATTGTACCCTGCTTGTCACAAACCAGATCTTTGGCAACAAGAATCTTAGTTCCCTGTTCATACCTGTTGTCATCTTTCCTGATATTAAAACCATTCATGCCAGCATAGCTAGAATAGAATGAAATAGCTTCATCTAAACTTCCAAAATGGAGACCAATTTTAGGAACTGTAGCTGGCGGCAGAGTGGAAGCACCAACAGATGGATAAGAATTAGCATTATCATTATCAGGGCCAACATTTGAATTGGCAGCATCTGTATCAAGGCTGGGATCCATTACAACGTCTATCAGTAACTCAGCAGTACAGAGGAGTAAATCTGAAACAGCAGAGAGTAACTCTATCAGGCCGAAGAGTAACTCATCAATTAGTTCAAATACATCTGAGTAACTCAGCAGGACAGAGGAGTAGCCCTGAAACAACAGAGAGTAACTCTGTCATTCAGAAGAGTAACCCAGCATACCAAATGAGTAACTGCTTCAAAAATGAAAAATGCAAACACAAAATTGGGTTTACTTTAAACACAAAGGTCAGAGAAATGTATATACATTGTGAATACAAAAGTCAAAGAGAAGAAAACACATTGGGCATACAATAGTCAGAGCGATGAATACACATTCTTTTGGATTTTCTACTATAAGTCAATCAGTATAGATAGATTAGTATTCTAAAGTACAAATCAGAATAAAACAGATATCAAGGTTGGAAAGACACTTGAATAGAAAAATCAGTATACACATTACAAATCAGCATTCTCTTGGAAAACCAATATACACATTACAAATCAAATTTCGAAGTTGGACAGACACACTTGAATAGCAACGATTTCAACTGATGATTATCAATATGTTCACCTGATATTCGGACGACAGCCAAATAGGATTCAGATGAGTTCAGAAACACGTTCGTCGTCCTCCTCTATGAAAACTGAGAACTGGAAAACCCTTCTTGCAGTTAACGGATAAATGAACAATGTCGCTATTCTTCTAGGTCGGGCGCCGCTTTCAGATCGGGGCACTTGTCGCACTGTCAATTGGAGCTCCTGGATCAAAAAGGGGCGGATAAGAGGGAGAATCCGGATCAACGAATAAAGACCCAAATACTCTGCGGCAGATGGATGGTATGAGCCCGTCTAACGGCGGATGCTTACCAGCGGCAGAGGAGATCAGAGAAGAATCGCCGGAGATTTGCAGGATCTTCCGTCTTTGGTCGCGCGAGCGCATGGGAAGGAGGCAGACAATAGAATAGTTCCGCTGCGGTAGATGGACGATATGGGCCCATCTAACAGCGGATTCACTGGAGATGGAAAAGCCGCCGGAAGAGAGTGTTGGAATCGGCGGAAGAGGGGGTTGGAATCGTCGGAAGAGGGGGTTGTAATCGCCGGAGATTTGCAGGCTTTGGTCGCGCGCAGGGGAAGGAGGCAGAATAGAATAGTGCCGGGTAGCGAGGGTATGTTACCCGCGCGGGTAACAAATATTTAGCCTATATATATATATATATATATATATATATATATATATATATATATATATATATATATATATATATATATTAAGAGAGAGAGTACAGCTCGAATACACTCAAGTGTACTAGAGACGTTATACACCCTAGCCATTTATCATCATGCAACAATTATTTTGATAATCCAAACCCTTGATCTTCTTAAATATCTTATTGATGTGGTTCTTACTGCACTAACAAACTCACCCAGGGCTGAAATCCCTGAGTTTTTAACCAAAACCTTATGCAATAATACCAGCCACAAGCGGACGGGTCTTATCGCAGTATAGTTGAGGATTGAATCCCAAGGGACAACATTTTTAAGAATCTTTTACTAGTCAAATCTAGTTGAATCAAGACTAATATTTAGAACAAGGTTGGTTTATTTGAGTTTAATTAAACTAAATGCAAGGAAAGTAAAGAGCGGGATTAAAGGTTGATTAAAGATTAATGATGGGAATCGTTGGGATGGTCTCTGGTTTCACCGCCACTGCACATGCAAACATATCCAAACATCAAACATCCTGGCTAGATATAACCATCCAAATAGAACTTCTCTGAACCCTCCCTGAGGGATGTTTAGGTCTGCGTAAGCATCATCTTAGGCATTAGATGTCTTGTCACCATCTGGATCATTCACTTACGGTTCCGAAGATACAGAAATCCAACTAAAGTTGTGGGCCCCCTATATAGGCGTTAGGTACACAGAAGTGTCATTGTGGGCTAGATGGCTCGTCCCCTCACGGATCATACACTTACAACCTCAAGGAATCCCATTCTATTTCTAGTTTGGGAGTCAATCGCGTTAATCGACATTCAAATCCTACATATTGAAGTTCTTGCAACATAGGAAAAGAATAAGATAAATGTAAACATGTGATCAATCCACAAGCACACATCGACGATTAACAACGAAATGAAAAGTTATATACATGCCATGGAATGTTTAGTAAATGAACATGTAAGCATGGGCAGCGGGGCTAGTCCCCGCACCCCAGCAAAAGGAAACTACTCGCTCATAGTGAGAGAAATGAGAATAATAAGATAGAGAGAAGATTCCGCCATGAGCATGTTGAAGAAGATAATCGTAGCTCGGTGGAGAAACGGTCTTCTACACAATGTCAGGGCAGATCTGGATGAGGAGGGAAGAACACCATGGCAGACGGGGCAGGTCTTCTCTCTCCACCTTCTCTCTCTTCTCGCAGTCCTCGCTCGCATTAGGAGGAGCAGCTCGTGGACGTGATAGAGGACGTGGGTGGCGACCAAGCAGTCCAGATCTGGGTTACCACCTCAGATCTGGATCGATGTCGGCGGATGGATGGTTGTGGCCTGCCGTTCCCCACATATCTAGGTGTAGATCAGGGTGAACGGTTCAGATCTAGATGGATCAGCAACCGGAGCGGTTGGATGGATAGGATGGAAAATGGCTGGAGAGTCCAAGAGTCCACCGCAGACCCTTGGTTCCAAACCGGAGGAGAGGTCGACCTCCTCTAGGGGTCGAGCTTCGGTGAAGCAGCCTGGCAGTGTCGGGGGTTGATGCCCCGGATGGCTGGAGGTGGCGGCTATTTATAGTGGTTGGGCCACTAGGGTCTGCTAGGGTGTTGTTGCACACCTCGGTCAAGGTCATTGCAGACCGCGGTCTTGCTTTTGCTCTAGTCGCAGTCTTTGTGTACTCATCCTGGTCGCGGTCTTCTACCCAAGTCGCGGTTGTTGGGAGGTCACGGTGGCTGTAGGAGAGGAGATCGCGGGTCGCGATCCTGCTGGTGATCGCGGTGTTGAAGGGTTCCTCATGTCGCGGTTATCTACTTTCACACTGATCGCGGTTCTTTCATGCAGATCGTGGGCGCGGTCTCTTCAGTGCTCGGTCACGGTTCCTTTTGGCGTCGGCAGTAGTGGAGTCGCGGTCAAGGCAGAGAGAGACCAGGAGCCAATCGCGGTTTGTCGCTCGATGGTGGTGCTACTTTCATGATGATGTCGGGCGGTGCAGACCATGATCGGAGAGGGTGGAGGGAGGACGATCGCAGTGCAAGTAGGTGGAGGACCTCAGGTAGATGTTGATTGCGGTCGGTGAAAGGCACCGTGATCGCGGAGGAAATCACGGACAGGTAAAGAAAGGAACCGTGATCGCGGTTAGCAGATCGCGGTTATGACTGCTCTCGATCGCGGTTGTGGGAGGGAGCGGGAACGTAATGGTGGGTGGCGCAAAGGTGGCGAGGGGCTAGGGTTAAGGCGGAGGCATGTCGCGATTTTGGGAAGAGGAGAACCGCGGGCAAGCCAGGTCTCGGTCTGGAGTGGAGAACCGTAGGTTACGGTTACTACATGGAGGGTGGTCGCAGTGTTTTGATGTAGAGGAAGGAACTGCGGTCAGTGGAAGTGAGAGGAAGAGAGGACCGCGGTTGGCTAGGGTTGATCACAGTCGATGGAGAGGGACAGATCAGCAAAGGAAAAAGAAAAAGCAAAGGGGACGTGCTTTGGTGATGGGCTCGGTGTTGTAGAAATGGGCTCCCTTGGACTCAAACTCGATCTTCTTGGATTAATTAGACCTGCAGAAGGGTGTATAAATTGGGTTAAATCAAGGATAAAATTGATTGAGCCAAGTTACCTCAGATATTAGAAGATATAGCTAATAAACACGAGAATACTAAGCAAAATCGAGCCCAACATGGCGACTGAACCCAGATGAAAGTGCATTCATCAAAATACCCTGAACTTAAATGTTGCTCATCCTCGAGTAGCACAAAATCTGAAACAGTCGCCAAATGAATACTTTCAACTCGTGTGATTGCCTCATTTTCACATCATGATTGTTTCTTCTCTACTCTGTATGACTAAGCATCTCAACTTCCTGAGACCACTGAACACATCTTACCATATCTTCGTTCCCGAGTTCGTTTCCCAACATCACTTCCTCTCCACTTTTTCCAACATCAAGCATGTCTAAGAATTTTGTAAGAGTCCAGAGACGCCCGCAGAACAACAAGTGTGCATATGATCTGACGCTGGTGTTTTTCAAGATATTGGCAAAGTAGGCATTCATTGTGCCAGTAGGTGGAAAAGGGAGTGAAGGGGGTATGGAAGGAAGAAATAAATATGTCCTCTATTCGAATCAAGATTTTTATTATATGGTTGCAATTTCATTGATTACATTTTTTTGTGCAAATCTCTCCTCTATTCGACTCGAGATTGCATTTTTTGTGTGCACATTGGCATCTTTTCTTGGTGGTACGTCCCTATTACATAGCGAGGGGTATGGAAGAAGCGAATAAAGGGGGAGGAGGTGTGCCACCCCGAACTTAGGGTTTGGCACTAGTTTGGCTGTTTTTGTTTCTTTTTGATGGACGAAGGGGTAAGAAGATGATGGAAGAAGTGTAGAAGAGAGTTCAGATCAGAATGCAACTTGATTTATAATTCAGTGCATCGGGTCGTTCTCCTTATCATACTCTACCCAAATAATGACTTGATGTGGATCCGGTGGAGATTCCATGCTATTATTCCACTAGTTAGTTAGGAAGCACAATGTGTTTGATCCCTCTCAGTTCGACAGATACTTGCCATTTTCACTGAACATGATGTTAGGATTCATAAGCTTCACACAGTGATTTCTAACCATTGGCTAGTTTCAGAAATTGTTCTCCTTGAGGCTTTACTTCAAGTAAGGAGGGTATAATGATTCAAAACTGCGCGGAAAAATAGGATAGCTGACTAGGTCATGACTTTGATTGAAACAAAAGCGTCAAAACTTCATCAAGTTTCTATACAAAACTACTTTGAAAATTTGAAATTTTTTTAAAAAAATTGCTCAAAATTGCAATGATGAAATCTTAAGTCTGAAACAGATAGGAGTGGATGGAAAGTAAAGTACGTACCACCCACACTCCACCCCGAACTTAGAAATTTGCTCGTCCCGAGCAAACTCTAAATCCGAGATGGAGGGGAAAAATCGTGTCGGATGGTCCACGAGATGTGGTTGCATTCCTTTCGGCGACGTGTCCTCCATATGAAATCTCAAAAATGAAAATTTCCAGAACTTAAGATTGCTTCTTGTGATGCATTATCTGTTTAGTGCAAAATTTTCTAAAAAGTAAAAACAAAATTAAGAAAATTTTCTAATTCAAAACTAAAAGTAAAAACAAAATTATTGATCGGGTTGCCTCCTGATAAGCACCTTTGTTTTACGTCGATGGCTCGACGTGGATACTATCACCATGGTGGGGCTCTAAGTGGAGCTTGAGCTAGATTGACATATTCTTATGGTGGTTTCTTTCTCAGCCATCCATTAATCTTTGATTTGATTCTGGCCTCTTGTATTCTTCCCCATACAACGTGAGCATTGTCAGAACACATAGGGAAACAACTCGAGTTATGTTGAATTGTTCTTTGTTGCTCAATCCAAGGTGGAGAATAGTTGTAGGGGATCTGAACGGATTCATTGATAAAGTAGTGATGTTGAGGCTCAGAAGAAAAGTTCATTTGTTGATGCACTATTCCTTCATCATAGTAATGTTGGTCATTGATGTCAATCAGATATGGATCTGGGGGATGTTCTCGGTAGAAATACAGTCCAAATCTTGTTGCGGAAGGAAGATGAAATCGGTAGTCTATGTCTATTGGGTCACTGGTGCATTCCAGAGGATGGTTATTTCTAGATGAGGATGCTCATGGACACCTACAGAAGGTTCGGTATGTGTAGCAACAGGGTTGAGAGGTGTCTCCTCCATAGTTGATGACATTTCTTTTGTCTCTACATAGACTGGTTCACTCTCAGTCTTCTCTTCATCATGGCCTTTTTCTGAGAGAATATCCAATTTTTAGGAAAGGAATTGTTGCTCCATTTGAGTAAATTGATTAACACAGTCAACAAAATATGCCTCTTCTTCTTCAGTGTGTTCCTTTGCACTTTTGGATGCATAGAAATCAAAAGATTGGTTTCCCATTCTTAGGGTCAAAACTCCAGCTTCAACGTCGATTAGAGCTCTAGCAGTGGAGAGGAAAGGTCTTCCAAAAATGAGGGGGTAGCGTGGATTCTCCTTGATGTCCACAACTACAAAATCACACGAGACATATAGATTCCCAAGCCTTACGGGGATGTCCTCTATGATGCCAACCGGTTTTGTCATGGAAGAGTCAGCGAGCTCGATAGACATTCTAGTAGGTGAGAAGTTAGTAAGGCCCAATTTGTTGCATAGGTTAAGAGGAATGATGGAGATGCTAGCTCCAAGATCAGCTAGACCCAGTCGGTTGATGGAATCACTTATCGAGCAGGAAATTTCGAAAGAACTAGGATCCTTATGTTTGCCAGGCATCCTATCCATAACTAAATCCGATGATGCTCTTGCCAGTTTCACTGTCTGATGTTCTTCAGTTTTGTACTTTTGACTGAGAAGGAGTTTGAAGAACTTAGACCATTGGGGCATTTCAGCCATGGCATCCATGAGTGGGACATTGACATACAAATTCCTCATAACTTCCTTGAACTTGTTGAACCTAGTATCGAGCTGGGTAAAATTGAGTCGACTTGGAAATGGTACACAAGGTTTGTACACTGGAACAACTGGCTCAGGCGAGACTTTTGCATCAGCAACAATAGGTTCCTCAGAACTTGCCTTGTCGGCCTTATCATTTTGAGTAGCACCTACACTATGCTCAGCACCTTGGACAGTTGTCATGGTGACAGGAGTCGTGGGTTCTGGTAAGATAAAGCCTGAACGAGTTGTCACAACTTTAAGTTCTTCCACGTACCTGGGATTGTCTTCTGGTTGTCCAGCCAAAGCTCCAGAAGGTGGCTTGAGGCTAGCTGCAAGTTGAGCTAGTTGAGATTCAATGGCCTTCTGGTGTGCTTACTGGTTAGCTATCAATGTTTGTTGCGTCTATAACATTTTCTCAATGGTCGATAGTTTATCATCAGGAGAGATGGGTCTAGATTTTTGCCTTTGTTGTTGATTCTGGTAAGGGACTTGATTGGGGTCTTAGAACTAAGGGTTGTTCTGGTAATTGTTGTAGTTCCTATTCTGGAAGTTACCCCTAAAGTTCCCTTGATTCTTGAAATTCTGTTGTTGGTTGTTTGAACCAAATTTATGTGAGTTTACCGCTCCTGAAGGATTTCCATATTGAAAACTGGGATGGTTCCTGTTCTGACTTGGATTGTAATAACTTTGACTAGGGATAGTGTTGACAGCATTCCGGCTTTCCATCTGGCCATTATCTCCTTGTCCATTAATTTTGATTAAAACAACATCATAAAGAACATTGCAGGATAAAGTAGAGTGGTCACTGCCTTTACAGGCTTCACAAAATAGAGAGGCAGAGTTGACTTGCTCTTGTTGTTGAGGGGGTGAGCATCTTCTTTCAAAAGCAGCAATAGACAATTCAAGATGGTCTTGCTTGGCAACGAGAAGCTTTTGGGATTCGACGATAGACTTGTACTCGGGGGTAGCTTCTTCCATAGCTACCTTCAACACTCCTTTTCCTACTGGTCTACCCCAATTAGCTTGATTTTCAGCGCCAAGGGTGACAACCTTCCATGCGCTATCATAGCTTTGACGCATGAAGTTTCCTCCATATGAAGAGTCTAAGAACTTCTTGATATCATCATCCACACCCCTATAAAAGGTTTTGATGAGTTGATTCTTAGGAATGTCATGGTGGGGACACTTTTGTAGAAGCTCTTTGTATCTTTCCCACACTTCAGCAAGGGATTCTCCAGGGACCTGAGTAAATTGTGTTATTCGGCCCCTAATTTCATAGGTGAGAGAAGGAGGATAGAATTTTTCTAGGAAGACATATTGAAGTTGCTCCCAGGTGGTGATGGGTTCACATTGCAAAGAGTTGTACCAACTTATAGCTCTATCAGCAAGAGAATATTTGAAGCGACGAAGTCTGATGGCATCATCTGTGACTCCATTTTGCTTTGTCATAGCACATAGATCAATAAACCTCAGAAGATGTTCTTGACTATCTTCTCCTTGTTTACCATATAAAGGGTTATTATGAAGCAGTGTAACCCAATGTGCTCTTATCTCAAAATTTGTAGCATTGATGGGAGGAGGTTGTATTGGGTGATAAATGTCAGCAGCTTTTGGGATTGATAATTCTCTTAGGTCTTTTTGTAACTCGGCTTGTTGAGCTGCTACTTGAGCTACTTGGATTTTTTCTTGAACTGCAGCTCAGGCTTCTTGGATAATCCTATCTCTTTGTACATTGAGGGCTTGAGCTACCCTTCGGGCAATTTCCTCCTCTTGAGCCATCCTAGCTTGGTTTTCTCTACTCTGACGATGAAATGTTCTTTCTATCTCATGGTCAAAGCTAGCAGCAAGGCCGAAACTATTTGAGCGGTGTGTGCACTAGTCTTTGAGGGTACCTAGGATGGAAAGATCTTTTGGGAGTAAGATGGATGGAGTAGAGTCAAATTCAAGTAGATGCTCGATAGTATCAAAAGTAAAAGAAAAACCTAGATTAGTCTCAAAAGAACTAGATTTGACTAGATGATTTCGTTGTCCCTGACAACGGTGCCAGAATTTGACGTGGTTCTTACTGCACTAACAAACTCACCCAGAGCTGAAATCCCTGAGTTTTTAACCAAAACCTTGTGCAATAATACCACCCACAAGCGGACGGGTCTTATCGCAGTATAGTTGAGGATCGAATCCCAAGGGACAACATTTTTAAGAATCTTTTACTAGTCGAATCTAGTTGAATCAAGACTAATATTTAGAACAAGGTTGGTTGATTTGAGTTTAATTAAACTAAATGCAAGGAAAGTAAAGAGAAGGATTAAAAGTTGATTAAAGATTAATGATGGGAATCACTGGGATGGTCCCAGGTTTCACCGCCACTGCACATGCAAACATATCCAAACATCAAACATCCTGGCTAGATATAACCATCCAAATAGAATTGCTATGAACCCTCCCTGAGGGATGTTTAGGTCCGCGTAAGCATCACCTTAGGCATCAGATGTATCGTCACCATCCAGATCATTCACTTACGGTTCCGAAGATACAGAAATCCAACTAAAGTTGTGGGCCCCCGATACAGGCGTTAGGCACACAGAAGCGTCACTGTGGGCTAGATGGCTCGTCCCCTCACGGATCATACACTTACGACCTCAAGGAATCCCATTCTATTTCTAGTTTGAGAGTCAACCATGTTAATCGACATTCAAATCCTACATATTGAAGTTCTCGCAACATAGGAAAAGAACAAGATAAATGCAAGCAGGTGATCAATCCACAAGCACACATCGACGATTAACAACGAAATGAAATGTTATACACGTGCCATGGAATGTTTAGTAAATGAACATGTAAGCATGGGCAGCGGGGCTAGTCCCCGCACCCCAGCAAAAGGAAACTACTCGCTCATAGTGAGAGAAATGAGAATAACAAGATAGAGAGAAGATTCTTCCATGAGCATGGTGAAGAAGATGATCGCAGCTCGGTGGAAAAACAGTCTTCTACACAACGTTGGGGCAGATCTGGACAAGGAGGGAAGAACACCACGGCAGACGGGGCAGGTCTTCTCTCTCCACCTTCTCTCTCTTCTCACAGTCCTCGCTCGTAGCAGGAGGAGCAGCTCATGGACGTGATGGCGGATGTGGGTGGCGACCAAGCGGTCTAGATCTGGGTTTCCACCTCAGATCTGGATCAGTGTCGGCAGATGGATGGCTACGGCATGTCGTTCCCTGCAGATCTAGGTGTAGATCAGGGTGAACGGTTCAGATCTAGATGGATCAGCAGTCGGAGTGGTTGGATGGATAGGATGGCGGATGGTTGGAGAGTCCAAGAGTCCACCAGAGACCCTTGGTTCTGGACCGGAGGAGAGGTCGACCTCCTCTAGGGGTCAAGCTTCAGTGAAGCAGCCTTGCGGTATCGGGGGTCGATGCCCCGGATGGCTGGAGGTGGTGGCTATTTATAGTGATCGGGCCACTAGGGTCTGCTAGGGTGTTGTTGCACACCTCGGTCGAGGTCATTGCAGACCGCGGTCTCACTTTTGCTCTGGTCGCGGTCTTTGTGTACTCGTCCTGGTCATGGTCTTCTGCCCAGGTCGCAGTTGTTGGGAGGTCACGGTGGATGTAGAAGAGGAGATCACGGGTCGCGATCCTATTGGTGATCGCGGTGTTGAAGGGTTCCTCAGGTCGCGGTTATCTACTTTCACACTAATCGCGGTTCTTTCATGCAGATCGCGGGCGCGGTCTGTTCAGTGCTCGATTGTGGTTCCTTTTGGCATCGACAATAGTGGAGTCGCGGTAAGGGCGGAGAGAGACCAGGAGCTTATCACGGTTTGTCGCTCGATGGTGGTGCTACTGTCATGATGATGGCGGGCGGTGCAGACCACGATCAGAGAGGGTGGAGGGAGGATGATCGCGGTGCAGGTAGGTGGAGGACCTCGGGTCGGTGAAAGGCACCGCGATCGCAGAGGAAATCGCGGATAGGTAGAGAAGGGAACCGTGATCGTTGTCAGCAGGTCATGGTTATGACTGCTCCCGGTCGCGATTATGGGAGGGAGCGGGAATGTAATGGCGGGTGGCACAGATGTGGCGAGGGGCTAGGGTTAAGGCGGAGGCACGTCGCGATTTTGGGAAGAGGAGAACCGCGGGAAAGCCAGGTCGCAGTCTGGAGTGGAGAATCGTGGGTCACGGTTACTGCATGGAGGGTGGTTGTGGTGTTTTGATGTAGAGGAAGGAACTGCGGTCGGTGGAAGTGAGAGGAAGAGAGGACCGCAGTTGGCTAGGGTTGATCGCGGTCGATGGAGAGGGATGGATCAACAAAGGAAAAAGAAAAAGCAAAGGCGTCGTGCTTTGGTGATGGGCTCAGTGCTATAGAAATGGGCTCCCTTGGACTCAAACTTGATCTTATTGGCTTAATTAGACCTATAGAAGGGTGTATAATTTGGGTTAAATCAAGGATAAAATCGATTGAGCCAAGTTACCTCGGATATTAGAAGATATAGCTAATAATCGCGAGAATACTAAGCAAAACCGAGCCCAGCATGGTGACTGAACCCAGATGAAAGTGCATTCATCACTTATCAATAAATTATATATAAAATATGAGATCATTGAAGACTTATAGGCCATGCATATGATTAAAACAGAATTGAGGAATTGGAAATTAATTTTTCACATTGAATTTTTTGTACTTGAATGGGTGACTTAGAAGAATCCAAATGAACTCATAATTTGCATGTAGTCTATAGTTACTATAACAATGAATTTAGATATTGAGAAAACATGGTCTTGATAGGTAAACATCACTAGGTGTACGGTGCAATCTGTACACTTGGGTGTATTCTACCCTGACTCTGTGTGTGTGTGTATTGTGTGTGTGCATGAGCATGTGCACATGTTTTCATGTGAGTGTGTGTGTGTGTTTGAATGTATGTTTGTCTATGTGTATGAATGGTAAGTTGTGAACCCATCCCATAAAGTGCACCATTTAATATCAATAATACTCTTTAAGACTAAACTTGACTACATTACTCACCAAACACCATGTTCAATCAAGTCTAGTTCAGTCTAGTGGTTATGTTTAGCATTTTTCCTTGTCTCGAATGTGTAGAATTACAAGCCATGTGAAATAAGGCATGGTTTGAACCATGGTTTATGAAATCCTATTAGGTTTACATGTAATAGAAGATCACACACAATGTGATGGTGGTGCTATCTATCTAAACATCGTAGGAAAGACTAGATGCTGAGAAACCTACCAACCCTAGCATAATTTGATGAGAGAGGTACATTTGCTTGGTTATTTCTCTTTCATTCCCTTTGATATACCTTATCTCTACCACTTCCCCTCTTGTTCTTACCATCCTCAATAGTCAGACATAGCCTCCTTGGTAAGACTCCCTTCCCCAACCGCTTGCAATGTTTCCTATGCATACAATCGTCACCTCTCTAGATATTTAAGCCAACACTATCCTACCAGTGTGCCATCAGACCATTTAATCTCTTCAAAATGTATTATAGCGACGGTGTATAGATTTGCTTCCATGCATTTTATTGCCATGGAAAACTGATGGCCTCTGACCATCTCTTGACGATAAACCTTACCCGTCGATTCACTACCCAGAGAATAGAGTTAGGGTTTATCAACTTGCCCACCCCCTTAAAAGCAACCTCTCATTACAATAACAAGCCATCCAGTGTATGTAACCCTTCAAACCACAAACCAAGGGTTATAAATAAGCTTGAACTCTCTACCATCCCCCACATGAACATGGTGCTCTCTAAAGCTGATAAAGAACACTTGTTCTATGGAGATCTTAAGGTATTTTCTCTTCTCAAAGGATCTCAAATGAAATTCTTAAACCTTACACCCCTTTGACGTCATCACAACCATGATATAGGGTTGATATGGATTGACCTCCAAGTGGGTAGCATTCACCATCAAGTCTTATTTCTATGTCACAACAATAGTTATATCAAATTTGTTTGGGGCTTGAAGGAACTCCTTTACAACATTGGAGCCTTAGAAGTTTGGTTTTTTTACATGAATCTCATCATCACAAACAAACTATACATCATGTTCTTTGATGGAAAAAATCTCTATCACCCACCACCTTTTTTAGCGATGATGTTAGAACCACTCCACCACTGGCATTCAGTGACCGATCTTGGACTCACTTCAAACACATGCATGGGCCTTCTATAGAAACGATGGTTAAATAAGCTTTTAATCTTGCCAATAAATGCATATAAGAAAACATAATCCCCAGGCATCTGATAAAAAAGGGCATACAAAGACCAACTTCATGGACTCGACCATCACAATAGAAGGCAAAGCACTATAAAAAAATGTTGTTTGATGATAAGAGCAAAGGAATCATGATTGCAAAAAATGTTGTTTGATTACTCAATTATTTACTTTACAACAATCAACCCTCCCTTAAATTGTGAAGATTTTAGTTTGAAATATACTCCTTCATTCCTAACTTATTGCAACCCACCAAGAAATATTTGGGTTAACATCAAAAGGAAACCCTAGCATAAACATATGGAATTCTTTACTAGATGTAAGACTTTTACACATAGAAGATACGATTGTCTTCAACCACAAGTTTGTAACTCATGTAAGAGAAAATTGCATTATACTTATATTTTCTCCTTTTGGTCATGAACATCTTGGTAGACCCAACTTTAGGACCTTATACATAAATCTCAAGGAACGAAAAAACATATTTAAAAGTTGTAGGATATTTGAAAGTTTGGAAACATTCTCAGAAGAATGATAAGTATCCAAATAAGAAAAACAAACTTCTCTTGGAGAATAAGTTGTCGCAGCTAGCAAAAGATTTAAACCAGACACGCAAGATCACATATATATCCTCCCTCTTGACATCCCATTGTGATTATATTCCATGTTGTAAATCGAGGATAATGACAACAATAGAGAACAATATCACGCATACATAGATACTAGATGGATGGGTGTAAGATCTAGAATTTGAATTATATAAATATAAGGGTTGAGTTGATAAGAAAATTTTCTAATTTCATAATTGATAGAATAATAATATTATCTTGAATCCACTTTGAGGCATGGGTTTCAACCCATGGCGCAAGTGAGGCCCATGAGGCTATTTTCTTTTAAAATAGGTTATTGTTGCACAAGTTTAAGAAATAAAAGAATTCATGCATAACTAAATAATAATGGATTTTCAAATTATTAGATGATTGAAATATGGGATAATAGGCAAGTTTCCAAATATTCTAAGATAATGTGTAGTTTAGATAATTAATGCAGTAATTATCTAACCCTGACTTGCAATACAAGATTTTAGGCGTCAAGTAGTGTTATATCGATCTGACTTTTAGATTTCTTAAAGATGATGAGGAAACTAAGATAATTCTAGAATTTCAAATAAAAAGGACTTTTCATGTGATTTGAGTAATTGATTTAAGGAAATAATTAAAGAGCAAGTTTTGTAAATGGGAGTTATCTCAACAAATCACATAATATATATATATATATATATAACTTAGGAAAGGTATTAATGAGTTACCATCCAAATTTTAGAGTAGAAGGAGGCTCCTAGTGAGCTATAGAAAATTGAGAAGAAAGAGGGACTTAATTGCATAAATACATGTGGTTCTATGATTGGAAAATGAGTAATGCATCTGAATTTAGCATCTGAGGTCCCCTCTAATGTGTAATGTGGGTGTAACCTTTGGATCAGGGATCGATGGCCCTCATATCATCTCCTACCTCAAGTTAGTTTGGTAAATAAGCATTGTTCACACGTAGAAACCTTGACCTCTCGTTCTTTTTCACCTCTTCAGCGGATCCCATGATTTTTGTCCCCAAAAAATTTGGAGTTGAGACGAATCTAACAAGCAATTATACAGATGTTATCTAATTGGGTTTGGAAGATGCATAAGAAACTCAATTGACCCGGGAAGCTAAGGTTGATTGATATCGTCTCTAGCCCAAGCAATGTGCCTATAAAAAGGTATCCTAGATAATTGCAGGGACAAAGGGAATGCATGGAGACTCTCAATTGCCCTTGAAACTCTCTAAACCGCACCGCTGAGACTCTCCTCCACACTCTGGTGATATTAACCTCACCCCCTAAAACCAGAGTGTCTCCTATCAATCTTCTTGATTGGGAGTTCTATGGAGAGACCATAAAGATTCTCTAACCTTCATTAAAGCATGAGAAAGCCTAAAAGCTCATATTGGATCTCTGACCATGACAGGTAGGAGCTCCATATCGAAAACATTATCATGCTCATCTGGGGTTGTTGAAGACTGATAGGTGTTCATCCATATATCCCTAACAGGCTTCATCGACTTTTGAAACACCTCTAACATTGGTAAGGGTCTCCCTATGATTCCTTATTTTTCCAATTTCTAGTTAGCCCCATACTTTCTTCTTCGAGCATCGTTTGAGCTTGCATAAGGTTGATCAACTCTGATTGAGGCTCTCAGAGGCTCCCATGTTGTTTGTTGACCTTCCCCAGCCCTAAGCCAAAATCAATCTTTAGTTGACTATGTGTTGTGGTGGCCAGCCATGGATTGTGGGAACAAGGGGGGTGATCAATCCCTATGGAGATATTACCACACTACCCTACCTATGTGATTAGTCATGATCACAGCATAAAGGGTAAAATAGTAATCTTCCCTTTCTAAAGGATTGGTCAACCTTGGAGCTCCATGTTGATGTGGCCTCAGCCCTTTGGTCGAGCCCGGTCACATGCCTATAGTGGACAACTAGATTAATGTTGACTTGGTGACTCAGAAAATAATGATGTTATATATGAAATTGTTCAAGATAAGGATTAGAATCCAAATAAAATGGTATCATCACCTATATTTGATCCTAATTAAAGAAGTATAGTGGGTACATGGTTAATAAGTGGTTTATACATGCAAACCCTAGAATTGACGATTAATGTGTTGAATACATTTATTTGGTGGTATAAATCAATATTGTTGAATATAATGAGAGTCTAATATAATGATGATGACAACAAAAATTTAGGTTTCTAGGTCAATAATCATACATGTAATTAATTAGGGTTTAGAACCTAATATACTTTGTCATTATGATCCTGAGTAGCATAATCTAATATAGTTTCTATTAATGACCTAAGATGCTTAACTTGATAATTAGGGTTTCACCTAATGTCTAATTAGGGTTTATAACCCTAATGAGTCATGATGTCATGGAAATAGGGTATGGTGCCCTTATTCCTTATCCATTTCCAAGATAACCCGAAAACCTAGTTTAGGAGATATGTTTAGATCGATATATTTTGAATATGATAGTGACCCTTTAGCATATACATACATGCAGGTTGAATGTTGATAGCTTGGATCCACCTTTACTTGCTTGTTTGGACCTACATATGCTTAAGTACCGGTTGCATGGTTTTTGCATGAAAATGGGGTACATGGTTGTCTTATGAATACTCACAATATTAACTGTACATAGTCTTCCAGATAATGTATGAGTATTGATTTGGTGAATAAAATGTTGGATGTATATCTTAAGAATACTCACAATATCGATTGTGGATAGTCTGCCAAATAATTTCTGAGAACTGATTTGATGAATAAACTGTTCGATGTTTATTTAATTCATTATCAACTATAATTCCAATATGAGTATCATATAATGAACTTGAATATTATAAACCCTAGGTTACACCAATGAAGGGGTAGTGCACATGATCCCAAGGAGGTACAGTGATTACAACTGGGATGGTAGACCAAGTATGGGTTAGAATATGAAATAAAAATGCTAGTTCTTATTTATAAGTATTTGATGTGTTATATGTTGTTATCTTAGTTACACACATTTTGGTAGCACCACGTAAACAATATAGAAATATGCTAATTGTGTTTTGGATTGTAAGTGTTTTAGTTTACTTACATATATGAAGATATCAAGACATGGTGCATCAGATGAAATCAATTGAAGACACTAACACTAAGTAAAGAAGGAATAGCTAGATGCTTCTTTTCATATGTATTAGTATCTCATATAAAGTTCATGTAACTCTTTAGAGGAGCATTATTATGCATCATGTAAACATTATTTGTGAAATTAATGGAAATTATTTGCTATTATTTATTATTTTCTAAATTTGGATCTTGGAAGTTTTGGTAATGGCACTCAACTTTAAGATCCTTTATTGATTGGGGGACACTAAAAATTGTAGGTTCTTACATTTGGTATCAGAGTCTCATATTTTTTAATAATATTTAATAGTTGATAATTTCAAATAATCCATAGAAATATAAGGAGAAGTATTATGGCATATCCTAAGTGTAATGGTGTCTAGAAAGAATTAGGGCAATAAGTTGGTATATGAGGACTCCCTTAACTGAGGTGATACATGCCTGGACAGAACCTAGGATTTGCCTAAAGTAATGTTTCCTCTAAGTTCCTCATCTCTAGTTTTGTCCACTTCTCATCCTTTTACTTAATTAACCCTAAAAGGTACTTCCCACCTCATCTCAAGTTATCATTTTGAGAAGAAGTAGGATTAAGGTATCCTCTTCCAATTAATTTACATTTAATTATTGAAATAATAATATAGTTAAGAAAAATGTTTTATGGGTTTTCCTGCAAGGGTAAACCCTGGATGGAGCTAGGGCAGTTAGGAAAACCCTAAGTGGATCAAGGGATATCTAAAACCCTAAGATACATGTTGTAGTCTCTAGTCCTAATCCTAAATCCTAATCTTGGGTAGTGGGAGCATGTATCGGTAAAATAGTAACCCTATCCATACAAACCTTGAGTTAGGGAAAATAGAAAGAAGATACACATATGAGTTGGGTGTCTTAATCTCCCATTCATGCATGTACATGGAGTAATGTCTGCATGACACATGTAAAGGGTTTTGAATATATGTATGAAACCTTGATAATCAAATGGTACATAAGAATGAGCATACGACCCTCAACTCACATAAAGGGATGGTGTCCCACCCTAGGGTGGGTCAATCTAAGAATGGGAAAAGGACTAATGGGGGAGGCATAACCCTAAACCCGTAGGATCGAGTTGTGGCTAGAAAGCCTAAACTCCTCATGTGAGTCAAGAAGGCACCCTAAGTTAGGGCCATCCCTAGAAGGGTGAGTTAACCAATTAGTTTAAGAATTGAGATAACCTTGAACTTCACCTAAAGTTTGAAGGAACAAGATATACAAAGCATGATTGAAAATATATTGAGTATAATTATTTGAACCCAATTATGACATCTGTGAGGGACATAAGGAAAATTCATTGAGGAAGTGGCTGACATTATGTGACCAAGCCCCGGGAAGGGAAGGTCACTATGAAGACCAAGCCCCAAGAAGGGAAGGTTACTATGAAGACCAAGCCAGGAAGGGAGGTCACTATGAAGACCAAGCCCTGGGAAGGGAAGGTAACTATAAAGACCAAGCCCCAGGAAGGAAATGTCATTATGAAGACCAAGCCCTGGGAAGGGAAGATCGCTATGAAGACCAAGCCCAGAAGGGAAGTTCACCATGAAGACCAAGCCCCAAGAAGGAAAGGTCACTATGAAGACCAAGCCTAGGAGGGAAGGTCACCATGAAGACCTAGCCCAAGAGGGAAGGTTGCCTTGATCCCAAAGTAGGGACATAAAGGAAATATTATGCACCCTAAGAGATTGAGGACATATGGGTTGATGAATTACACAAAAGATGAAATGGTTGAATATTGTTAGAGAAACCTCAAGAAAAATGTGCAATGAAATTAAGATATGACATATCAATAAAACTTTAGGAAGGGTAGAGCCCTAAGTCAACCCTAGGGTCAATTAGGAATGATTTAGGGTACATAAGACCCAAGGGTTCAGGACGTTACCATGCCCTAAGTCCATAAGGCACATGGGATCAGGAGATTAGCCACCTTCATGAGTTCATGAGGCCCGAGGAGTAAATGGGAGAGGCACTCCATAATTACATTTGTCCCTTGGGGTAAAGAGGAGATCACTCCAAAGGTACCAATACCCCTAGAGACCTTAAGGGGATAGATACGACTCATGATACATGAGATGTAAATATAAAGAATACAAGAAATCATGTAATGGTGTTTGAATAAAATCTTAAAGAGAGTCATGAATAAACTTAAGAATTATGAGAAAATCACTTTCTTTGTGAGTGCATGAAATTTAGAAAAACTTATGGAATTAAGATGTATTCATGGTTTGCAGTCATTATTGAGAGTGACTAAACCTAAAATTCTAAATTAGAAGGTAATGTGTGGATGCTCTTGGAATGGGATTAACTTTGTACTTGGGTTGTGGCCAAAGGCTCAAATCATCTTATTATGAGTGTGAGAGATTGCGTAGACATATGTTAAGAATAAATTTGATATATGGGAGTGAACACCCTAAGTTGAAATATAATGGCACAAGATAGGGTTTTGAGGTGTTAATTCACCCTAATACGAAAATAAATGAATACTAGTTGAAAATTCTAGGTAAAATGGGAATCACCAAGTAAAATTGAAATCACAAGTGAAAATGTGATCACCAAATTATAATATCATGCAAAGAATGAGAATATGGAAATACCCTAGAATTGAATTCAGGTTCAACCATAATAATATGTGTAATTTTTATATCAATAAAAGATTTTAAAGATATCCAAGAAGGGTTGCTAACCCCAAGGTTTGAAGCTAAGTTGAGTTATCATTCACCTATATCTTACTAGGTTTGAATTTTGGGGAAAATCCTTTTTCGGCAGGGGTTAATTCCAGATCCCCAAAATTTGGTGAATTTGAATTATATGATTATAAGACTTATGTTTATAAGAAAATTTCATAATTGATAAAATAATAATGTTATCTTGAATCCAGTTTGAGTCATGGGCTCAAACCATGGCCCAAGTGAGGCGCATGAGACTATTTGCTTTGAAAATATGTATTTCATGCACAAATTTAAGAAATAAAAGAATTTGTACATAAATAAATGATAATGTCTTTGTGAATTGTTAGATAATTGAAATATGGGATAATAGACAAGTTTCTAAAATATTTTAAGATAATGTGTGGTTTAGATAATTAATGGAGTAATTATCTAACCATGACTTTTAATACAAGATTTGAGGCATCAGATAGTGTTATATTGATAAGACTTTTAGAGTACATAAAGATAATGAGGAAACTAAGATAATTCTAGAATTTGAGAGAAAAAGGGATTTCCATGTGATGTGGTAAATGATTAAGAAAATACTTAAATATCAAATATCGTCTATGAAAGTTATCTAAATAAATCCCAAAAATTACATCTAAGCTAAGAAAGGTTTTAGTGAGTTACCGTCCAAACTTCATAGCAAAAGGAGGCTTCTAGTGGCCTATAGAAAATTGAGAAGAAATATGGACTTCATTGCAATAAATACATGTGATTATATGATGGGAAAATGATTAAATGCATTTGAATTTAGCGTGATAACCCACACTCCAATTTAATGTGTCAGGCGGGGCGTGACCCTTTGATCTGGGATCGATAGCCCTCAGATCGTCTGCTATCTCGAGTCAGTTTGGAAAGAAGAATTGTTTACACATAGAAACCCTGACCTCTCATTCTTTCTCATCTCTTCAGCAAATTCCATGATTTTTGTCCCTAAATAATCGAGAAGTTGAGACAAATCTAACTAACCATTATATGGCTTTTATCTCATCAAATTTGGAAGATGTCTAAAAAAACTTAGTGCCTACAAAAGTAGGGTTGATTGGTACCATCTCTAACCCAAGCCTTGTGACTATAAAAGGTATCCTAGAGAATAGCATGGACAAAGGGAAGGTAGGGCAACTCTCAATTGCCCTTGAAACTCTCTGAACCATGCTACTGAGCTTCTCCACCATACTCCTATAATATCCACCCCACCCCCTCAAACTAGAGTGTCACCGGGCAATTTTCTTAATCAAAAATTCCAGGGAGAGACCACAAAGGTGCTCTAACCTTCGTTGAAGCATTAGGAAGCCTCAAAGATCATCTCAGATATGTGAATGTGACTTATTAAAGCTCTAGATTGGAAATAGTGATATCGTCATCTAGGGTTGTTGAAGATTGATGGATGTTCATCCACAGACCTCCGAAGATCTTCCCCAACTTCCAAAACACCTCCAACACTGGTAAGGGTCTCCCTCTGATTCCTTGTTTCACCGGTTATAATTATCCCCATAGATTTCCCATATGACCATAGTTTGATCTTGCACATGGATGGCCAACTCTGGTTGAGGCCGCCAGAGGCTCCCATGACATTGGTTGACCTTCCCGAACCATAGAATCTAGACTCAATATTCATTTGACTCTACAATGTGGTGTCCAGTCATATCTCACAAGGATGAAGGGGATGATCAATCCCCATGGAGATTTTACCTCATTGACCTACCCGTGTGATCGGTCATGATCACATCGTAAAGGGTAAAAAAGTAATCTTCCCTTCGCAAAGGATCAACCCACGTCAGAGCTCCATGTTGATGTGGCCTCGGCCCATTGGTCGAGCCCATATGCATGGATATAGTGGATGACTAGATTACTGTTGACTTGGTGATCTCTAATTGGTCCAAGTATGAGTATCTTGCTTTAATTCTAGTTAATTATTGGTGACTTGGAATATAATGATGTTATATATAAAATTGAATAGGAAAATGAGAAGAATCTAGATAAAATGGTAGCATCACCTATATTTGATCATGGTTCAATAAGTATAGTGGATACATGGTTGATAAGTGGTTTATACATGCAAACCCTGGAATTGATTATTTGAATACACTTTGGGTGTTATAAATCAATATTGTTGAACATAATGAGACCCTAAGATAATGATGATGATGATGATGATGATGATAAATATTTAGGGTTTCTAGGTCGATAATCATACATGTAATGAATTAGGGTTTACAATCTAATATACTTTGTAATTAGATCTTGAGTTGCATAATTTAATATAGTTGCTCTTAATGACATAAGATGCTTAACTTGAAAATTAGGTTTCACCTAATGTCTAATTAGGGTTTATAACCCTAATGAGTCATGATACGATCGAAAAACAGGGTATGGTGCCCTTATTCCTTATCCAAACATGAGATAACCCTAAACCCTAGTTTAGGACATAAGATTAGATTGGTATGTTTTGATATGATGGTAACACTCTAGCATATACATACACGGAGATTGATGATTTCTTGGATCCACCATTTCTTTCTTGTTTGGATCTACATATGCTTAAAGTATTGATTGCATGGTTTCTGCATGGAAATCAGGTACGTTTTATCTTGTGAATACTTGCAATATCAATTATTGATAGTTTTCCTCATGATTTCTGAGTATTGACTCGATGAATAAATGGTTGCATTTTTATTTAATTATTATTCAACTATAATGTCAATATGAGTATCACATAATGAACAAATATATTCTAAACCTTGGGTTACACCAATCAAGGGGAAATACACATGAGCCCAAGGAGGGATAATGATTACACTTGAGATGGTAGACCAAGCATGGGTTAGAATATGAAATAAAAATGACAGTTATTATTTACATGTATTTGATGAATTATATGTTGTTATCTTAGTTGCAGACATTTTGGTTGCACCATGTACACAATATAGAAATATGTTGAACATATTTTGGATTGTCAGTGTTTTAGGAAACTATCATATATGAAGGTATCAAGATATGATGCATCGGATGAAATCAATTGATGGCATCAAAGCTAAGTAAAGGAGGATTAGTTAGATTCTTCTTCTCATATGTATTATTTTATCATGTAAAGTTCATGTAACTCCTTAGAGGGGCACGATTATACATCATGTAAACATTATTTGTGAAATTAATGGAAATTATCTATTATTATTTATTATTTGCTAAATATAGATCCTGGAAGTTTAGGTCATAGCTCTCGACTTTAAGGTCCTTTCATGATTGGGGGATACAAAAAAGTGTGGGTTGTTACAATGGGTGTATCTATATGTGAATTTAGTCTTCTTGCTGGGCATACCCCAAAATATTTTTTTACAAACCTGGTCAATAAGACAAACAAATCATGCTAGAATTTTATCTCCTACCTCTTCTCACCACAAAAATAAAAAGGAACGGATAGGATGCACACAAAAACAAATACAAATGTTGTACCCTTCTTTTTTAGAGATTACAGTTATCGTAAGACAAAAGATTCAACATAAATCCCTCCTAGAATAAGCTATTTTATACCTCCATCCAAAGCACCAGTTGCAGTCTTCTCGGAGGACAACTCAAACTTTAACTCCTTGAGAAATAAATGTGGATGTTCTTGTGGCATCCATGAAATACTCCAAGTTGCTTACAAATTGTAGTTTAATCATCACCTTACTCAAATTTCACAAAAAAACTACTAGAACCTTCATTGTCACTGAAAATTTTGGGTCAGCTTATAAGTGGTATGTCCTTCTCTAAACCCAAAGTGCTTTCATAGATACATCTTTTATACACTTTTCCTGAACACACCATCATAGATCACTTATTTGTGCATACTATCACCATCCCGAATGAAGGTGGATTATGAAATGGTCATATCTCTAAGTGGAGTCACAATGTCGGTGCTTCCAATGCTCAATGGGGAGGCATAGGGTGGATGCCCTCACTGGTATCACAACACATTTGTGGGATTCTACAATCTTCAAACATATAAATGTGTCCCTATGGGCATACCTACATTACATCCACCTAATAGCTAAAACCTACCTTTTATACCAAAGCCTTCTGTCAAATAGGAGTTATAAAGTTTTCACACATGGCTAGTCGGCTCAAATAGAGAGTAAGACAAGTTTAGACGATTAAAGTCTCATTGGAAGACCACTCTAAGCCCCTTATTCCCTTTGATAATATCACCAATAACCCTTCAATTTCAATGGATCCTAAGGTCACACAGACTAACAACAAAACAAACCTAACCACTTCTCAAATTAAACCCCCTATGCCTAGAGAAGCATACAAAATCTAAGGAAAACCTAGACATAGGATAACCAAAGAGATCAACCTTTAATCACCAAGAGACTCTGCTTCTTGTTTGTCCCCCATAACAATCAAGGCATATGTAATATACCCCAAAACAGGTTGTAGAGAAATGCCCTGCCAAACAAAAACACACAATAGAGTTGACCTAAAGAATATGGTCCTCTAAAAAAATCTTGAAAAAAACCATACAGAAAATAGCTTCAGGTATCTATATTGTAAGGAATGTAAAGATCAGTCAAAACAATAGACTAAGAAATTAGAAGGATAACCAAATCAACAAAAATAATTTTGAAGTACCAAAATACATGGACACCTTGGCAGCTACGGGTGTCAAGGCATGTAGTGAAAACCCCAACGTGATGGTGATTATTCTGATGATTTAAACTATTGTCTTGATCCTAATGCAAATTTTCTCTCATAGAGTACCACGTTGATTTCAAAATGTTTATTCATAACATAGGCATAGATTTTTATGACAATCAATCTACCTTATTAACCCTTAGAGAAATGGAAAAAAAGTTAGGGTTGAAAAACACTAGGACCTAAGAGAGTATTGAAGATCACCTGAGTGAAATAGGGCTCTAAGAACTGTATTTTATTTCCATGTACTTTATTACCTCATCAATTTACCTTTTTAGTACATTGATTGACTTCTAATCTTTCTATGTTTAATTACGTCCTATAATGTGTTTGGCTTAGCTTGTCAAAAGGATTATAGATGTTTAGTTCCTTATTAGGAACTACAAAGCCTCGGTCATTTCCATACAAGAAACCAAAACAAACTTAAGTGAATACCAACTATGCACTTGGGGTGGTAATATAATCAAACATTGAATACAACTATCGGTTGATGGGTTGAGTGGTGGTATCTTATAGGTCAGAGTGATAAATACTACATATATCCAAGTTACTCTATAGGCCCTTTCAATGTCACAAGTGAACTCAAGGACTACAATAGGAAACATGATTGGGTGTTTATAGGGGTTTATGGAGAACCCATACACAATAAAATGACCTTATATATTTAGTGAAATCAACAACATTGTCAACAAATACAAAGACTATCCTTGGATGATTGGAGGAGATTTTAACTACACCAGATTTGGGTTCAAATATTGCACATAGAGAACACAATTCTACAATATCAACTTGATATGAATAGATTCAATGACCTTATCAACTCTCTAAGGCTTCAAGATTTTAAATCTAGCAACACCATGCACATCTACTCACGTGGTTCCTCATGGATCATTTTATTGCAACAATATTTGGGATGATATTTTTCATACAAGCACAACTTTAGCAGGCCCCATAATAATATCAAACCACAACCTAATTATAGTGCACACCAAATACACTAAAAGGAGACTAGGCAGTTCACCACATAAAGATTTTGGGTTAACCACAAAAATGTAAGGGTATATTCTATTCTATTTGGACTTCAAAAACAACAAGATAGGAGTCAAAAAGATTATGTGAACAATCTCAATAAATAAGGCACAAATTAACTGAATGAAGTAAATGATTGATGACACCAGTAAACACATAAATAAGGTCCATGAAGACTTTAGTGTTGAGGATTGCAAATAAGATGGTGATGTTATAGTTAAAGAGGCTACCAGAATACAATTGCACCAACTTCTTCTTGACTAGGATATTTATTAAAAACAAAGATAAAAAATCCAATGTATTAAAGAAGGATACGAAGGCAAAGTTCTTTCATAAGGTGTGCAATAGTCATATGACAATGGGACTGATGCACACTCTTACTTGTGTGAGGGGTCTTACAAACAACAGACCATAGATAATAAAACATGTTGTCACCTACCTCAAACAACTTTTAAATGGTAGTGACCATGTTATTAGTCGTTGGAATATGCTTATAAAGAATAAACTACCTAAGTAACAAATTGCAATCATTCCCTTCATCATGAATGAAATCCTTAGGGAAACGTTTTCACTAGGATCAGATAAATCTCTACGAAATGATGGGTTTGACATATCATTCTATAGATACCATTGTGACATGATAAAAAAATATCTTATGAAATATTTACAAAATTGTTTGATATCGACGAGATTACAAATACAATGCGTATACCACTTGTATAAAAATGATAATTCAAAATGTATCAACCACTTCTGACCTATAGATTAATTAATATTTCATACAAAAGCATTGCTCAAACCATGTCTAATAAACTCAAAAGCATATGGTCCACGTCATCAAATAAGAACAAACTACTTCCCTAGAAGAAAGGAAAATTCAAGATGCTTAAATTTTGGATAATGAAGTCATACGTTCCAGTCACAACTCTGGTTGGGCCTTACTGAGTTTCAAATTGGACTTTGAAAAATCATTTGATAATGCCAATCGGCAATTCCTTCTCTTTTGTCTGAAAATATAAAATTTTCCACACAAATGGATCAACTGGATAGAATCTTGCCTCAAATAAGGACACTCTTTGGTTCATATTAATGGTTCACCTCATACAACTTGGGAAGCTTCATCTTCAAGCAGCTCTAGCTCCGAAGAAGATGGAGAGTGCCACCTTGCTCTCATGGCCTCTACAAGTAAAGATATTGGCGAGGTAAGTGATGTAAGTGAGGTAAGTTTGCATGAATTGCCTAAAGAAGCTATTATTGACATGCTTATTACTACCCGTTCTTCTTTTGCTAAATGTAAATCTAAAAGAAAATGGTTAGGAAAAATTATTGATGATCTTTATGCTAAGCTTGAGATTTTGGAATTGAATGAGAAAACCAATCTTGAGACTATTGATAATTTGTAAGGGCAATACCTTGATCTTGAACTCCACTACAATGGGGTTGAAGTTGAGAATGGTATCTACCTTAAGAACATTGAAAATCTTAAGGAAGAGAATCAAAATTGCCTAAAAGAACTTGAATTGCTTAAAACTGAAAATGTTGAATTTAAGTTGCTTATTGATGCTCATAGAGAAGAGAGAGATGTCTATCTCAAAGAGATTCAAATGCTAAAATATGAAAATGCTAGGTTGCTTAGTCAAGTAAATGATCTATCTTCTAGACCTTTGTTGCCTAGTGTTAATGTGGCTTCTATCTCTCTTGAAAAGGATTCATACCTTACTAAAGCTTTATGTCTTGAGGCTGATCTTGTGCATGCTAGGGATTACATATCTAGTTTATCTTCTACTATTGTTTCTTTGAATGATGGTAACCACAGATTGAGAGCATCCATGCAGAAATTCCTCAAAGGGAAGAACTCTCTAAATGGAATCCTTGACCATTATACTAAAAAAAGTGGTACTAGTGGTTTGGGATTTGTATGGGGAGCCTCAAAGAGCAAGAGTAAGGCCAAAGGTAAGTGATTCAGCCCTATCTTAGGGCTTTATCTTGTGTCATTTTGCATTTCAGCCACATCTATACTTGTTAGATTACATGTTATTTCCCCCAATATGCTTATTTATATCAAATGCACTTATGGAGGCTTTTTGCATGTTTTATAGGTACTTTGTGCACTACTTGATGGCATGGAAAGATGATGGTCCAGTCTAGGGTTTCCTCAGGCTTGGAGGAGCTCAAAATGAGGCCAAAACCACTTCCAACCTACCCCAAGTGGTCAAAGAAAGTTTTGAAGCAATACCCTCCATGGATGATCAAGTTCAAGGCTCAAATGCATGGGAGAGACACCACCACGACCGTGGTGAGCCCCCACGGCCGTGGTGGACATGCCCCAAGTACAAAAAATCAGTAAAACTCCCAGAAATTGATGAAAATGGCCAAAACGACTGTGGGGATCAACACGACTGTGGCCATAGGTCCCCACCACGACCGTGGTGACCTCCCCACGGCCGTGGCCATCCATGAACCTATCCATGTGATCTACACATTCTAATAAACCCACGACTGTGCCTATCCACCATGGCTGTGGTCTACCCTACCCACCACGGCCGTGCTACTCACAAAATACACCCAGTTTTCACTGCTTTCCCCATTTTGCCCCTAACTTAACCCTAGACCCCCTAGACTCCTATATGTACCTAGGTGGCGGCTGGGGAACGAGGTTAGCTACCTTCCACCGCCTCCTAGCTCCCCAAATCGCCATCCACTCCATTCCACTCCAAATCCACCTCAAATCCACTCCATTTCACCATTTCCACCACATAACCCCCTATATCTAAGCCTTCCATCCACCTCCCACCACCATCCCACTCCATTCCATCCAAGAAGAAGAAGGAGGATGACCTGCTGCTGCTGGAGATAGGATTGACAACCACTACTTCGAGCTCCATGGCCACCTCCATCTTCTTCCCCTTTCTTTTTGTATTTTCTATTTCCATGAGTAGCTAGGCCCCCTTAGGTGGGCTGTTTGGGGTCAAATATGTTACTTTGATACCATGTTGGGGGAAAATGACATGTAAACTTTGTAATTCCATTTTTTAGTGATTATGTTCTATTTGCATATCATTCTCCATGGATTGCTTGTTGGTTTGTGTGTGAAATCACCTAGGAATTTAGGCAAATTGCTTATATGTGTGAATTTTGGGATTTGCCCCTAGGTCCAATTCTTGGATCCCTAGGTTGCCTCCCATCTTCCTACATCCTAATCAATCTCCCTAAACCTAAGTGAGAGATCTAAGTAGCTAGATTGGATAATTCTAGTGCAATTAGCATGGAGCCTTCTCAAGGCTAGAATGTGGGGGAATTGGGGTCCAAAACCCTAATTTCACCTCCCCATTACTACCCTCGCCCCCTAATTGCCCTAGGAATGTCTAATCTAGAAACCTAGACTTGATTATACTCTAATTGGATTGAACCTAACCCCTAACCCATTTGAGCCTCGTAAGGGTAGTAGGGGGTGTTAGGGAGTAGTTCCCCTATACACAACCTAGCATATCCATGGCCAGTTAGTAGCTTAGGTTAATCCATTAGACTCTAACTTGTTGTTTGGTTTGGATAATCTAAATGGAATCATAATGTTCACATGTCACCCCCCAACTTAAGTGATAAGTTCATACCCCTAAACAGCCCACACATCTCTTTACTGCTTAAAACCCTAGTTTTGTGCTCGCTTAGCCTAGTTAGTTCTTTTCTTGCTTAGTTAGCTTTTTGCCTTGCTCTTGCCTTGTTTATGCTAATTTAGTTCTTTAATTGTTCTTTTGCTTTTCTCTTGCTTGCCTTAGCATAATTTGTCTTTTCATACCTAGCTTAGTCCTTTCTTTCCTGCTTAGTCTTAATCTAGTCTAGGGTTAACGTAGATTTCATTCCTGCCTTTAACTGCTCTCTTGTTCATCCTTAGTTAACAATCAAAACCACCTTCAAACCCTTAACCCTAGTATCTGCAGTAGGAACCTAGCCAAACTAACCTAGCTCTAGTGCCCCCTCTTTTCCCTGTGGATCGACCCTATACTTGCCACCTTCCTATACTACGACATGACCCCGTGCGCTTGCGGGTGTAGTTGTTTTAGTAGAAGTAGGTGTGTTAGTTAGGTTTATAAATATCGAAAGCAAAATCCCTTATCCCGTGTATTCCGACCTCGTGGGGAGCATCTAGTCGGGTCAAATCGGCTAGTGTGTTGCACCTCTAGCGGAATCACACCAAGCTTTCTGCCAGAAAGCTTGGTGCGATTCTTCTAGTGGTGCTTTTACACCCCACGAGGTCGGAACACACGGTGGATTCACTTTCAAAATTTATAAACCTAACTAACGCACCTACTTCTACTAAGACAACTACACCTGCAAGCGCACGGGGTCGTGTCGTAGTATAGGAAGGTGGCAAGTATAGGGTCGATCCATAGGGAAAAAAGGGGGCACTAGATCTAGGTTAGTTTGTCTAGGTTCCTACTACGGAGACTAGGGTTAAGGGATTAAAGGTTGTTTTAATTGTTAAACTAAGGATAAACAAGCAAGCAATTAAAGGCAAGAATGAAATCTACGTTAACCCTAGACTAGATTAAGGCTAAGAAAGCAAGAAAGGATTAAACTAGGTAGGAAAAGGCAATTTACACTAAGGCAAGCAATAGAGAAGCAAAAGAACAACTAAAGAACTAAACTAGCATAAACAAGGCAAGAGCAAGGCAAGAAGCTAACTAAGCAAGAAAAGAACTAACTAAGCTAAGCAAGCACAAAACTAGGGTTTTAAGCAGTAAAGAGATGTGTGGGCTGTTTAGGGGTATGAACTTATCACTTAAGTTGGGGGGTGACATGTGAACATTATGATTCCATTTAGATTATCCAAACCAAACAACAAGTTAGAGTCTAATGAATTAACCTAAGCTACTAACTGGCCATGGATATGTTAGGTTGTGTATAGGGGAACTAGTCCCTAACACCCCCTACTACCCTTACGAGGCTCAATTGGGTTAGGGATTAGGTTTAATCCAATTAGAGTCTAATCAAGTCTAGGTTTCTACATTATACATTCCTAGGGCAATTAGGGGCCGAGGGTAGTAATGGGGGGGTGAAATTATGGTTTTGGGCCCCAATTCCCCCACATTCTAGCCTTGAGAAGGCTCCATGCTAATTGCACTAGAATTATCCAATCTAGCTACTTAGATCTCTCACTTAGGCTTAGGGAGATTGATTAAGATGTAGGAAGATGGGAGGCAGCCTAGGGATCCAAGAATTAGACCTAGGGGCAAATCCCAAAATTCACACATATAAGCAATTTGCCTAAATTCCTAAGTGATTTCACACACAAACCAACAAGCAATCCATGGAGAATGAGACGAAAATAGAACATAATCATTAACAAATGGAATTACAAAGTTTACATGTCATTTTCCCCCAACATGGTATCAAAGTAACATATTTGACCCCAAACAGCCCACCTAAGGGGGCCTAGCTACTCATGGAAATAGAAAATACAAAAAGAAAGGAGAAGAAGATGGAGGTGGCCATGGAGCTCGAAGTAGTGGTTGTCAATCCTCTCTCCAGCAGCAGCAGGTCGTCCTCCTCCTTCTTCTTGGATGGAAGGGAGTGGGATGATGGTGGGAGGTGGATGGAAGGCTTAGATATGGGGGGTTATGTGGTGGAAATGGTGAAATGGAGTGGATTTGAGGTGGATTTGGAGTGGAATGGAGTGGGTGGCGATTTGGGGAGCTAGGAGGCGATGGAAGGTGTGTAAGGCTTAGGATAGCCTTGGAGGTAGGGTGGTGGAGGAAATGGATGGGTTTGTGCATTTTGGCCTTCCATCTTGTCTTCTCCGAGTGGCTTGTCACATGCACAAGGCACAACCAAACAAAAGAAAGCAAGTTAGCAAACCAATATACACAAAGAATGCAAAGAGTAATGAATAAAGAATAGCAATGATGAGGGCAGTAAGAAAAGTCAAAGCAAAACTAAGTAGCTAGGCCGAGCACCTCTAATCCCCGGCAATGGCGCCAGAAAGCTTGGTGTGATTCCTCTAGTGGTGCTTTTACACCCCACGAGGTCGGAACACACGGTGGATTCACTTCCGAAATTTATAAACCTA
This sequence comes from Alisma plantago-aquatica, assembly GCA_963693085.1. Taxonomy (NCBI): domain Eukaryota; kingdom Viridiplantae; phylum Streptophyta; class Magnoliopsida; order Alismatales; family Alismataceae; genus Alisma; species Alisma plantago-aquatica. The sequence continues at coordinate 706,306,195 of OY856409.1, forward strand.
ACTAACGCACCTACTTCTACTAAGACAACTACACCCGCAAGTGCACGGGGTCGTGTCGTAGTATAGGAAGGTGGCAAGTATAGGGTCGATCCACAGGGAAAAGAGGGGGCACTAGAGCTAGGTTAGTTTGGCTAGGTTCCTACTGCGAAGACTAGGGTTAAGGGTTTAAAGGTTGATTTTGATTGTTAACTAAGGATGAACAAGCAAGCAATTAAAGGAAGGAATGAAATCTACGTTAACCCTAGACTAGATTAAGACTAAGCAAGCAAGGAAAGACTAAGCTAGGTATGAAAAGGCAAGTTACACTAAGGCAAGCAAGAGAGAAGTAAAAGAGCAATTAAAGAACTACACTAGCAAGAACAAGACAAGAGCAAAGAAAGAATCTAACTAAGCAAGGAAAGAACTAATTAAGCTAAGCAAGCACAAAACTAGGGTTTTAAGCAATAAAGAGATGTGTGGGCTGTTTAGGGGTATGAACTTATCACTTAAGTTGGGGTGACATGTGAACATTATGATTCCATTTAGATTATCCAAACCAAACAACAAGTTATAGTCTAATGGATTAACCTAAGCTACTAACTGGCCATGGATATGCTAGGTTGTGTATAGGGGAACTAGTCCCTAACACCCCCTACTACCCTTACGAGGCTCAAATGGGTTAGGGGTTAGGTTCAATCCAATTAGAGTCTAATCAAGTCTAGGTTTCTAGATTAGACATTCCTAGGGCAATTAGGGGGCGAGGGTAGTAATGAGGAGGTGAAATTAGGATTTTGGACCCCAATTCCCCCACATTCTAGCCTTGAGAAGGCTCCATGCTAATTGCACTAGAATTATCCAATCTAGCTACTTAGATCTCTCACTTAGGTTTAGGGAGATTGATTAGGATGTAGGAAGATGGGAGGCAACCTAGGGATCCAAGAATTGGACCTAGGGGCAAATCCCAAAATTCACACATATAAGCAATTTGCCTAAATTCCTAGGTGATTTCACACACAAACCAACAAGCAATCCATGGAGAATGAGATGCAAATAGAACATAATCACTAACAAACGGAATTACAAAGTTTACATGTCATTTTCCCCCAACATGGTATCAAAATAACATATTTGACCCCAAACAGCCCACCTAAGGGGGCCTAGCTACTCATGGAAATAGAAAATACAAAAAGAAAGGGGAAGAAGATGGAGGTGGCCATGGAGCTCGAAGTAGTGGTTGTCAATCCTCTCTCCAGCAGCAGCAGGTCGTCCTCCTTCTTCTTCTTGGATGGAATGGAGTGGGATGATGGTGGGAGGTGGATGGAAGGCTTAGATATGGGGGGTTATGTGGTGGAAATGGTGAAATGGAGTGGATTTGAGGTGGATTTGGAGTGGAATGGAGTGGATGGCGATTTGGGGATCTAGGAGGCGGTGGAAGGTAGCTAACCTCATGCCCCAGCCGCCACCTAGGTATATATAGGAGTCTAGGGGGTCTAGGGTTAAGTTAGGGGCAAAATGGGGAAAGCAGTGAAAACAGGGTGGATTTTGTGAGTAGCACGGCCGTGGTGGGTAGGGTAGACCATAGCCATGGTGGATAGGCACGGTCGTGGGTTTATTAGAATGTGTAGATCACAGGGATAGGTTCATGGATGGCCACGGTCGTGGGGAGGTCACCACGGTCGTGGTGGGGACCTATGGCCACAGTCGTGTTGATCCCCACGGTCGTTTTGGCCATTTTCATCAATTTCTGGGAGTTTTACTGATTGTTTGTACTTGGGGCATGTCCAACACAGCCGTGGGGGCTCACCACGGTCGTGGTGGTGTCTCTCCCATGCATTTGAGCCTTGAACTTGATCATCCATGGAGGGTATTGCTTCAAAACTTTCTTTGACCACTTGGGGTAGGTTGGAAGTGGTTTTGGCCTCATTTTGAGCTCCTCCAAGCCTGAGGAAACCCTAGACTAGACCATCCTCTTTCCATGCCATCAAGTAGTGGACAAAGTACCTATAAAACATGCAAAAAGCCTCCATAAGTGCATTTGATATAAATAAGCATATTGGGGGAAATAACATGTAATCTAACAAGTATAGATGTGGCTGAAATGCAAAATGACACAAGATAAAGCCCTAAGATAGGGCTGAATCAGTAAGAAAGAGCAAGGAGATCTCTTTCATGTTCATTTTGCCTTATTTTTCTCTTGTTTTTGGATATTTTTTTGCAAACGCTTGTTTTATCGCAAAATAGTACCCAATGATGAGTGATATGTGCCTAAGTATGTGTTCAATATACATAATGGACTTGAAAAATAAATTTAATTAGCATTCAAATGGCTAGAAATTTAGTTTGATGGTTTTAGGTCAGGTTGACCATCATTCGAGTTTCCCCAGGACAAACTCAACCGATCCATGGCAGAGAGCTTTTTTTAAAAAGGCCAATCGGTCGAGTTTCCACTTCACAAAACTTGACCGATCATCGGGCTGAAGCTAACTTAAGTTGGGTTCAGCCGACTATTCTCCCTCTCAACTAGAGAAAAGTCGATCGATTCCACTCCCTCTAGCCATGAGCTCTCAACCCTCAACCTTCCCTTCCATAACCTAGCCCTTATCTGACCTAGGGAGATCTTCTTAGACCTTCCCCCTAGCTTAACCTTGGTGTGTGAATGTTTTTGGTGGAGTGGTTTGTGCATTTGATCTCTTCTTCCTCTCCATTTCGCCTCCACGACTTCAAATAGAAGGAAGAGAGCCACCCCTAGCAATGCACCATCCTCCTCCTCATCTTCCCGCTTGATTCCTTTCGATGAGATCCTTTTTGTCTCAATTGAGGTTGTAAATCGGTATAAGGACCTTATTCCTAGGAGTCCTTTTCCATTTAGAGCCCTTTTTGAGCCTAGCCCTAGGCGCCAAACTATCATCGATCAAGTGGCAAGGTTGCTATCTATTCATCACCTATCTGCCCTGGGTGTCGAGCGTGAGTGCTTTTACAATTCAATGTATAGCACGAAATCCGTTCACGAATTCTACGCAAATTTGTATTGGAATTACGACTCCCTTGTACCCCTCCAAATACTCAAGTTATCCTTACTTCTATGATCACCGGGAAGAAATTCCAAATCTCAGAGGATATCCTGAATATCTTCTTTTCATGAGCCGATGAGAATGATACTTGGCGTAAGGATTATGGTGAGTATTTCAACCTGCTAGATCCCGAAGGTTTCTATAAGCAAAATGAGAGCACACTTCCCAATATCCATCGTTACTTGAAGAAACATGATGTTCCCTGTAAGAAGAAGAGCACCCTACCCTCCTCCTCCTTAGATCTCAAGAAGTGTATATTAGCCCTAGTGGTCAACTGCAACATCCACCCAAAGAAAAATCAAACGCATATTGCAGAAAACACTGCGGTGATAATGTAATGCCTCTTAGAGAATGTCGGAGTCAAGTGGTCTAGATACATCCTCCACTACATGACTTGCTTTGACTCTAACAAGAACACCTGTGGCACCCATCCTCCTTATCCTGCCCTGATATGTGATCTTTTCTAGTTTGTCACTGAGAAATCACTCTTCTCTGACTTCCACTACAAACCTGCCAGGAAGGGAGTGTGTATCAATGAGACCACTATTCAGAAATCTGTGCTTGTCTTTTCCTCTACAACACCTGGTGCCTCACCCTCTGCCTCTGCCTCAGCTGCACCTGCCTCTACCTCAACCCGAGCTTCTCCACCTCCTCATCCTACCCGACCTAGCTGTGCCTCATTCCGTGTGTCCAATGAAGCCCTCATGGGTTACATGATACACCAACATGCATATAACCTCCAAGTCCAAGAGCATCTGCACCAGGATTTATGTTCAATCATGTCTAACATGAACTTATCATGTACTCACCTATACCCCACCTACCAGCCATACCCCGGTAATTATTATACATCCTATGCATACAATCACTTCTACCATGCCCCTCCACCTGCACCTGAGCCTTCCGCTACTGCTCCCACACCTTCTACTGCTGGTGTACCTGCTCTAGTCATCCTGTCGCTACCTGCTAGCCCCTTGGCCACTCTGCTTGCCAGTCTTGGTGATTCTGCTCCTTCCTTCCCTCAGGCCAATGAGCTCTATGCTCTTGGTATGACTTGGGATGAGCAGAATGCTCATTGGCCCAGTCGTCACTTCGAACCTTCTTTGGATGAAGAAATGTCGGGCCAAGTTGATGACGAGACTGCTGATGCTGATGAGGATGTCGGTGATGGTGAGGATGATGGTGATGGCTCTGATGGCTTCGTTGGTGACTCCGGTGATGAAGGCACTACTTCTACACCTTCAGGCGGAGACGATGACTACGATCCTGATGCCGAGGATGATGATGATGATGTGGATGATGTAGATATAGATGACCTGGATGTCTAGATGTTCTTAGTTTTTAGTCTAGTTTGCTGATCATATATATCTTTCTAGGCCATTTTGTATTAAAAACATCTGGGCACATGATCTGAGGTGTACTATTTCATCTTTAGCTTTCATCGCTTCTCTCTTGTAATTGTTTTTATGAGAACATGCTTCATGAGTTGTAATCCATCTTATGTGTTCTCTTACTCTTTGATCTGTTATATCCCATGAGTTGGTGCCATGATTTTTTTTACCATATTATGACCTAGCTTGTGTGTTTCCCTCATCTATGTTGTATGTTATGAGATTGCATGTTTGGATATCTGCTTAGTTGTGTTTGGAGAAGATCTGCTTATATGCTCTTCTACCCCCTTACTTTTTGATAATGCCAAAAGAGGGAGAGAAATTCAATGTCTTGAAACTCAATCATATTGCTATTATTGCTTATGTGATCCTTTTCTTGTTCATTATATGCTTTATCATGTGACTTGCTAAAGGACCATATAGTACATGCACATTATATTAATTTATGTAGAAAGACTAACTACACAGGTTAAAGTAAGCATAGATTGAGGGGGAGCAATTCACATTATTCAAATCTTGAATCCCCCTAATTCAGAAGGCAAAGGTATAATTTCAATATCCTTTTCAATATGTTTGAGGAATGATTTGTCATTGTCAAAAAGGGGGAGAATGTTGACCTAGAGGTTGTACATTGTCCATATTTTGATAATGACTCAACCATTCCATTCATATGTATCTAATATGTGTATTCAAGATTGATCTCAGGCTTTATGTACATGAGAAGGATCATTTACACAAGCCCTAGCTTGCCAAAAGTTCAAGTCAAATGCAATGCAAGTGTGCTAATAAGGAAATCCCTTCAGACAACCTTAGAAGAATTTTGTAATCACTTGTATTGATGATATGACTTGTAACTAAAATGAGAAAAATATGTGGGACACTTAGTACCAAGTTTTAATCACTTTTTAGCTAAATTAGAAAATTGATTACAGGCTGTTGATCAGTCGAGTTTCAATCTCGACCGATCCCATGGATTGATTTTCTGATGACATGCATCGGTCGAGTTGTGCATTCACAGAACTTGATTGAACGGGTTACTGACCAAATGCAATTTTGGCTAATCGGTCGAGTTTCCCAGGACAAACTCGACCGATAGTTTGAAAATTGGGTTTATCTTTTAGCCGATCGGTCGAGTTACCTTTATTGAAACTTGACTGAATGCACTGTACGAAAAACACAGAAAAAGTGATTATAACCACTGGTGACTTGTTTGGACGAAAATAGATCCATTGTCTTAAGAAAAAAGGCTATATTTCGGCCCTAAGTGTTCCCCAACTCAAGAGAACACCCCCAGCTATAAATATGACACCTTGGAGTTCATTCCAAGGTTGCTCATTTACTACATTCAAGGCCCTTGTAATAGTTGAGTGTGCTACTACTCCTTGAGCCCCTTTATCTCTATAGTTTACACATCATTTCGTGATTTGTGAGTGAGTTAGGATTATTGTAAGAGAGCTCCACCTTCGTGCATGTAAAGCTCTCAATCTTCCACTACTTCCCTATCCCCTTCTCTCATGAAGAAAAGTTGAAGCAAGCTCCATCGAGTGAAGGAGCTGTAGCTGGTCCTCTTCAAGGTTGATGAAGAGGTGGTGATTTTCTCAAAGTGAAGGAGAAGACAAAGGCTGAAGATCCAAGAGGAGAAGCAAAGTCTTTCAAGGTGGAAGACTTGAGCTTGAGTGGGTAAGACCTAGGTAAAGGCTGAAGACTCAGGCTAAGTGGGTAAGTTCCTTAGTAAGGTGGAGATCTCCTTGTGATTGGATGATCTATTGTTGTAAATCTTTGTGGTGATATAATAGAGAAAAACACTTGCAAAGTCCTAGAGGTTGACCTCTTTAGGTAGTGGACTGACTCACTTATAGTTTGAAGTGTGGAACCACCCTACATCCCTTTGTCAAGTGCTTGCTATAAATCTCTCGCATCCTTTCTATGCTTGTTTAGACATGACTTCAAATTACCATTAAGCTATTGCTCCAATTTGATATAATTTGAAGGTCTAATATGTTTTGTGAGAATTTGTGTAGCTCTATTCACCCTCCCTCTAGAGCCCTTAGATCCAAAAGTAGAATCCTCCATCTTCACCTCCTAGTAGCTTGAGAACGTCCTCTTTCTTCCAATGGTGAGAATGAGAATATGGGGGAAATGGTGGGTGGAGAGCATAAATTCAAGTAGAATGCAATGAATGCTCAAGGAGTGGGTGGAGAGGAGTAATGGAAACTAACCTGGTGTTGTGGCCGCCACCCATGTATATATAGGTGGTGGTGGAAGCACTAGGATAAGTGGGGGCATTGTTGGAAAAATAGTGCAAAAAATGGTAGGGTTTAGGTGGTGGAACGGCCGTACTGGGCAGCACGACCATGGTGGGTAGTAGTGGGAACGGCCGTGGTGGTGAAGAATGGTCGTTCCAAGAAAGTGGCAAAATCACAAGTTGAAGTGGTGGAATGGAGGCTGGTAGAACGACCGTGGTGAGGGCTAGGTAGAATGGTCGTGCTGGGTAGCACGGCCGTGGTGGTGGAGTTTGAGAGGATGTCGTTCCCACTAGCACGCTTGTTCTGTCTTCATCTAGCACGACCGTTTTGGGAGCTTCATGGCACGCCCGTGCTGGGTAGAACGACCGTGGTGGCTAAGTTGCTATAGCTTACAAATCTTGAGAATTTCTCTGTAACTTGTGCATTAGCCAGCACGACCGTTCCTTGGCACCACGACTGTGCTGGGGTCTTCAATGGCAAAATGAGCTTCAATCTTCATTATCAAAGGACTTCTTTGCTTGATGTCAAATCTTGACCATTAGGGATAGGTTGAGGGAGCTTTGGGGCATTCTTTAGACCCCTCCATGAGTGGAGGAACCCTAGAACTCCTTCCTTCTCTCTCCTCCATCCATAGCATGGTCCAAGTACCTGAAAATAATGCAAAGAACATCCATAAGTGCATTTGACAGTAATACTCATATTGGGGAATTTAACTTGCATTCTACTATGTTTAGATGTGAATAAAGTACAAAATGACACAAGATGGAGCCCCATCATTGCATAGATTCAAGATTACTTTACAATATCACTTTGTACTATAAAGAAAAAGGTAAAATCAAAGATAATATGCAATACCGTTATGCTTAAAGTAGGCTAAAAGAAAAAGACATGTGTTAAAAATTATGTCTGGTAATGTCACACCAAACACAATTTGAAGGATAAAGAAAAAACCACTAATTAGAAAAGTGGGGAGATAAAAGTGTAGTACCACTCTCTCAACATCGACAACGTCATGTTGATCCTTCATGGTCTCATGACAAAGGTAATCACGTCTTCCACCTCCTCCAATCTTGATTCTGCCATAACCCTAGTAACCACAAAAGGACAACACAAGTGCAAAATCTAGCAGAGTTAGCTCACACTACAACAGTGCATAAGACCTTATCATGGCCCACACAACCTAATTAGTAATTTAAAATGGTTAAAATACATGCAACTCTTTCTACGACCCTTTATATACAGTAAGACGTAAGAAAAGAGTCGATCTATACTTCGAAAATCTAGCAATAAAAAATATGTTCACTCCTCTTACAACTTCTCAGATTGCCTTATTGGGATACACACATACCAATTTTTAGTTGTAAAAAAGATAGAGTTACATCCAAACAATTTTACTTCCAGAAGTCTGCCTTATAAGAACAAAAGACTATTTTCTAACTAAAATATAAAATGATGGTATATGATACCTCCCAATTCTTCCTATATAGACTAAAATGGAAGGATTAATTTGTAACATAAAAATTGCACAAGGAATTTTTGGACTTTCATATATGTAATTTATGTTTTAACACTCAAACATGTGACTATCACAATTTAGCAAATGCATTCTCACAGGCATGGAAAACAAATTGTGCTGTTAATTCTTTTTGGATGGTGAAACTTATAGATCTAAATACAAAATTTATATATATATTTAGTATAAATATATAAACGAGATCACTATGATTAATTAACTAAAAGAAAATTCAGATTTTACTTTAGGTTTCCGCTCGCCACAATGCCTACAAACGTCAGCTCGTTGAATTTGCCTCACACTTTTCTCGTGGCCCTGCTGAGCTTAGCCCTCGTTTGGTTGGGCCGTGTTCCAATGCGTGCAGATTCAACTCATCGCCAGTTCCATTTTCTTACGTTTGGTTTTAAGTGGTTTGAACACACTGCTGGAAAAGCAACTGCACAAGGATATTTAATTATGCAGAAAAACTGGAAAACGTACTGTGCCCATTTTGCTCGCAGTTCGTTTTCTCTGTTGCTTCCTACTGTACCGCTCTTGCTGAAGTAGGTGTCCTCATTCATCGGCTAGTTCACCGGGCATACAAAATAATCGATAATGTCATCATTAGATAGGCAATCATGTCGACTAGTTCACCGGTAAGCTCACCATTCACGACCACAACAATAAGGGCCCGTCTGGTTGTAAGCACTTGCAACACGCTTGGTCATTTTCAAAACAGGAAATGTAATAAAATAGGATTTGCAACTGAGCGCCGATCGTTTGGTTGAATGTAACTTTAACTCGATTTCTTCTATTGTTTTCGTTTGGTTGAAAGTGGTTCAAGGATGTGGTCAATACTGGTGAGTTTACCGCCTAAGAAACATGTTCACCACTGTTTACGGAATTATCACATTTTCAGTTGATCTGCATGTCCGGTAAAGAAACGACCCGATGAGCACACCTGTGCATCAACAGTAGTAAAGGACGGCAGCAACTGTGAAAACAAACCGCGCCCTAAATGGACGCAATACATTTTCCAACTTTCTCTGTATGAATCCACATTCTTGTGCAGTTGATTTCCTAACTGTGTGTTCCAACTGCTTAAAACCAAACGAAAGGAATTAGAATTCACGATGAATTGAAGCTGCACTCGTTCAAACGCAGCCCAACCAAACTGGGCCTAAATCACTTTCAACCAAATATAAACAATGGAGGAAATTGAGTTAAACTTGCACGGAACCAAACGATTGAGCACTCATTTATGAATCATGTTTTGCATTTCCTGATTTTAAAGTCATCAAGTGTGCTGCAACTGCTTGCAACCAAACTAGCCCTTACTCTCATTCGCCCTTGTTGACACTTCGCAGTGGTCGCGTTGCGTTGCAGAAGTGCCAATTCTTCCTGCTCTTCAGTATCAAATTGAGCTCCCAACCAGGCCTTTCTGTTCACATCTTTCGTTGTCCATCCTCTCTCCGCCGCCGTCTCCATGGCCATTGCGTCGGGGCTGGCGCAGGCGGCTATTCCCTGCATTGGCAGGCGCTGGATCCCGGTGTTCGGATACGGGCTCTTCTCGTCGCGCCGCACTACTTCCGCTGGCTGGTGTCCCGGACAGCTCGTCGTTGGTGGATTCAATGATTCCGCGATCCGGACGTCCCACACCGAAGCAGTGATGTCAAGGTACGCCCTTTTTTCATCCCATTCGCGCGTCTTTCCCTATTCTCTGGTTCTGCGATGATATCGCTTACACTAATGGTGGTGGGTTTATGGCCTTGTATACGCTCTCTAGTGGGAGAAGGTGGCTCAACCGCGGATTCAAAATGGCATCGAAATGGGCTATAGAAACGGTAGTGTAGTTGCGCTTTAATTGCATCTTTTCTTAGTTAGAAAAGTGATAGGATCAACGTTCGACTTAAAACATTTGATTTTGTAAGAAAAATTTCGAAAAGCAGGCGGGAGGCTGTAACTTCTGGAAGACGCAGATCGCACTATCACTTGGAAAGCCAAAGCTAATGGAAATGCTCATAGTCTGCGTTCTTACATGCTTAATGGCGGGGAAGAGAAGGGAAGCGGAATATATAGAGTTATTTGGGTGCTCATGTGTAATTTAGTAGGGGAAAGGAAATTTTGTTTGTGAAAATGAAACAGTTGTGTTTGTACTCATCTAAAATGAGATGTAAAGACTAGAAATTAAGACTAACACATCACATTGCTTTGATGGATAGATTTTTTTCAAGGTCTCAATTTCCAGTTTTCAATATGTTATTTCTTTTCCCCTTTCTACTCTTAACCAAACAAACTTTCTATAAGGTTCCGATTGGTTTGTCGTAACTGGTTTGAAAAACTTATGAACTCAAATTTCTTATACAATTTTTCATGATTGGTTTTATCTAAGTGAGGAATTTGAGTTCCGGTGACTTCTGGTGAGTTACATATGTAAAATACAATTCTTGAATTCCCTCTTAAAAAGAACGGATAACAAATGCCAGACTAACTAACAACACCTCTTATACAATTATATATAATTTCGTTATGAATTAGAAATACAAAACATTTATAAATAGGGATGGTAGCGATGCGGGTACTATGGTATAACATTACACACTAAACTATACAATATCAGTGTGGTTTTTAATATTGATAACATATATGTACCATGAAACAATAATCGTACTGTGAAACATTAAAAAAAATGTGGTTCAAGTAATGTGTCTCTGAAAACATTAGCCCCTATTTGGTTCGGGATGGGAATCGGATTTCGGCCCGTCGTCTAGCGCCACGTCGGCGTAACTCAGACCGGTTTGGGCGAAAATCGTGTTTGGTTGGCAACCCCATTCGATCCCCATTTTGGGATAACGGAATCCCATAATCCGAAAAAAAGTCCCGATAGAGGCGGAATTGCAAATCCCAGTCCGGGTTAGCGACCCCGACACCCCCCCGACCCCGACTCCATCGCGCCCCTCCCTCTCCCTCTCCCTCTCGCGCCTCTCCCTCTCGCCCTATCCCTCTCCCTCTCAGCCCTCTTCCTCCCGCCCATCTCCTTCGCTACAGTCGCGCCTCTCTCTCTACCTGCTACTGTTGGTCTGTGAGGAGTTAAAGCGAGGTCTGCTACCTCGAGCAGCTCGCGGATGGAGGGCAGTCGCCGGGCGGAGCGTCCGCGTGGTGAATCAATGCAGCCATCTGTGACCGCCGGTCTACTGGGGCGGCTACATCCTGCAAAAGCAACAAGGTACCCATGCCCTGTCCTGGCCATTGCATATCTGAACCGTCCACCTGACCTCGTCCCATCTTGTCGACGCACAGGACGAACCCTAGCAAGGGCAAGCAGTGTCCGCGTGCCTTCATATTCATCGCCTTGTGCTTCGAGGTTCTTCACATCCACCTACGCCTCTTGGAGCAGTTGTTCTCCGAAGCTGGTTGTCGTCCCTGGTTCAACTCCGGTGGTGGTCATCCCTGGTTCTCTAGCGGCGCTGCACAATCCGGCGATTCCGCACCCCCTGCTCGTTGTCGACCCCTTCTGAACATGTTGGTGACGATTTAGGTTGGTGATGATTTGTTTGGGAGGGTCGTTGTCAATACCTTTGCAAGACACGATTGAAATGTAAAATTTGTTTGCAAAACATGATTGAACATGTTTGTGATGATTAGGGTTTGCTTATATTTTAATAATCAACAGTAGACCCACTATTAGGGGAAATCTTGATGTGTTATCAATGTAAACATCTGGCCATTTTTATCAGTAACGGTGGTTGTTGAAAGCACATGAGATTTCTTATTTTATTTCAAAACATTGCTTTGCATACATCCCTTACATCTACATTACTTGTATTGTATCTCGAACTATTTTCATTGCAGTACACAGTTCTTGCAAGGTTAGCTGCAACCATCATCGAGTCATCTTGTTATACAGCCATGTTGTATTGTATATAGAATTTGTATTACAACCCCCTCCTTCAAAGTAATTCTTGATTAATCACATTTCTAAAAACATGTCAGTTGTTAGAAATCACCTTTTTATACAATGAATATAATTATTATGTTCCTTGGAAAGAATGACATGTGTTAGATGGACCAAAAAGAGATCAAATATTGCATTCTTCCTACCGATTAGTGAATTTTATGTATAGAATTGCAATGCATGCACTTATTATATAATTATTTGGGTGTAGTGAACTGGAGGAATAACCTAATATATATTTAATCATATAAACAAGTGTGGCACAACATTGCCGGGGTGGGGTCACTGAAGTGGCTCCTCCTCGGGGGTGGTTCCCAAGTTAATAAAAAAAATCATAATTCTGTCTTTAACTGTTTAAATTATATATTGTTGTGGCATGCTCTATACTATATAAGAAATCACACGGTGGGAGTTGGATGTAATTTTCTCCATTATTTTTTATTTTACCAAGTTTACAGTTGGTTCAGCGGTTAGTGGAGCTTTTCCCTTGGATGAGGTCGTGGGTTCGATACCCCATGCGCACATAAGTGTGGCACATGATCCAATCTCTATTCTACACTTCTTCTTCCATCTTCTTACCTTCCATCCACTAAAAAGAAGAAAAATAATCAATAAAGTGGGTCAAAAGGAATGGTGGCTTGACATTTTAGGGTGAAAAGGAATGGTGGCTTGACATTTTAGGGTGAAAAGGAATGTATAGACTTACCTATCCGAGTTCTATTTGTTGTGCCACTTTATCTTTTGTTTGTATAGACTTGATACCTGCAACAATTTTTTTTTACTAAAGTTAGTGCTTCTAGTTTGGTGAAATTACTCCCAAGACCTAGTTCAAGATGATCTGAACGTGATTTGTGGTAATAAAAGAGTTCGTAATCTTATAAAACCAATATGAGATTGTGTACAGAGTATTTATTGTCTTTTCTTGTGTTCAATTTTTCTCTACATTCTCATAGAACTGGTAGTCAATATTACTTGTTTTCCTAGCATCCTATATTCCTAAAAGAGTTTTATGATAAAATGACAAAAGATAAGAAGAGAGTTTGTTGGTTTGATCGTGAACTGTATAGCAGACATTTGAAAATATAATATATGTTTTCCTCATCTAATATAAATGTCAATGTGCGTTTCCCCTAGTATGGTCATCTATATCTACTACCCTATGAATAAGAGCAACTGACAAGCTTGCTTGCCTGTTTTGCACCATCCAACTTGCTTGCTTGACATGCTTGCTTGCCTGCTTTTCACCATTTAGCTTGCTTCCTTACCGCGGAAGAATGACATTAAATTTGTTTTTCGGATATGAATAGTAGCTATTTGCCAGTGTATTTTTCATTATTATCTAAATTACTTTTTACATAAATAGTTAATATAAACTGTGTTGCCAGCTTTCAACATGGATGTTTGCATGATTTTGCCGGTTGTCTTGCTTCGACATACATATTTGTGTGTTTGCTCTGGCTTTTTAGACAAATTTGAAAGGACGACTCGAATGTTTGTATGGTTATTTGAGTCGTGTGGATAATTCTGAAATAAGTAAGTTAATTTTATTTCTACGTGCTTCTACACCCCGAAACAGTTGTTTGGTTACTTGATTCTTTTAGCACAATAAATTTTTCATAGTCGCATGCTACAAGTAGGAGGGAATCAACTGACAATTAATCATTTGGTCTCTCTTTCTACCGGTTGTATGTTAAAAATATTTGAGTACTAATTATATATTATTGTTAATTAGCACACGTTTAAGAAGAGAAACACAAGTAATTTTTGATTCTACATACCTATAACTAAGGGTGAGTGACGTGGCTGTGTGGCTGCTAATCCTGCTGCCTGGTTGCTTGCTTGATCGGTCCATTTATTTCACTTGTGAAACTGATTTCCTAAATAATTGCTATTGTATTATTTGCATGATCAATACATGTATACCCAATGGAGAAATACCTGTCTGCTTCTATATATGAGCTTGCTCATTAACTGCTAATGGACATGTAATTGGATATTGGATTATTCTATATGCAAGTGAACCGACACTACCAAATACTGATCTTTTATTTTAGGTGTGTCTATGCTTTGTATTGCTCCCTGCATCACCTGAACATGCTAATCAGTTTTTGTTTGTGAAATTGTCTACTCATATCATGTGTCATTTTTGAAATGAATAATAACAACAATTCGTTCGTCTAATTCCAAAAAATATGAAGGGAAGGATCATTGAGCAAGCTTTGAAGGTCACAGGCTACACACAAAGCGATAGATTTGACCAGCAAAGAGGGGAACTCCCAAATCACGGATCAGCCAATTGCTTCTGCGAAACTGAGGTGCCTAGTAGGTGGGCTTCATTGCATAGCTGCTTTAGATATAGGTAATCTATTATGCATTGCTTGCCTGCTTTTCACCACCCAGCTTGCTTGCTTGACATGCTTGCTTGCCTGCTTTTCACCATTTAGCTTGCTTGCTTACCGCGGAAGGATGACATTAAATTTGTTTTTCGGGTATGAGTAGTAGCTACTTGCCAGTGTATTTTTCATAATTATCTAAATTACTTTTTACATAAATAGTTAATATAAACTATGTTGCCAGCTTTCAACATGGATGTTTGCATGATTTTGCCGGTTGTCTTGCTTCGACATGCATATTTGTCTGCTTGCTCTGGCTCTTTAGACAAATTTGAAAGGATGACTCGAATGTTTGTATGGTTATTTGAGTCGTGTGGATAACTCTGAAATAAGTACGTTAATTTTATTTCTATGTGCTTCTACATCCCGAAACAGTTGTTTGGTTACTTGATTCTTTTAGCACAATAAATTTTCGTAGTCACACGCTACAAGTAGGAGGGAATCAACTGACAATTAACCATTTGGTCTCTTTTTCTACCGGTTGTATGTTAAAAATGGGAGCCAGGAACAAGGCAAGGATGGGGTCAGTCATCCTGTTCATCATCTGCCGTTGCTGTTTGATTGACCAAAAGACGACATCAAACAACAACCCAATCAGTCGTTGCAGGAAGCCTGTCCTGTGTCATGGGACGAGTACGACGGCGCCCTAGAGTGGGCCGACTGGGACAGTCCTACCTGGGATCAATATAAATCATCCTCCACATCAAAGACTGTCCACCACAGTGGCTGGTTACCATCTTAGCATGTGTATGGATGTCTATGTCTAGGTCCAGGGCATGCCTCTCCTTTTTTGTCCCTCTCCCTTGTATGTTAACGATGTATTTGCCCGGGAACCGTTATTATCAGTTTTTTTGTTTGTTTAAGTTCTGATGAAAACATGCTATTATCTTTGCTTTAGTACTTGTGCGCAATTTATGTTATATTAGGACAATTTCAATTATCTTGTCAGTTTATAGTTCCTGGATCAAATATGTACAACAATACATATTTACAATATAAAAATGCAACGCAAGACATCAATACAGTTTGATTTATTTTAAATCATCACGTACAAATGAGCATACTCATCTATTATTTTCACTTTACTAAATAACAAAAATAACATCCACAAAATACAAACAATTTTTTTTTGTAAATTTTGAACTTATATTGAAGCGCCATCACAACTACACATTCCTTGTACTTGTTAAAACAGTTCTGCAAGAACAGGACAAAATAAACAGATCTTGACTAGGTTGCCAAACAAAATCAGACTGAATCCAGACTGGTAGCCAAACAGAATCAGACTGAATCCAGGCTCAAATCAGACCAGCTGACCAGAATCAGACTGGGTTGCCAAACAAAATCAGGTTGGATCCTGACTAACCCCGTCTAATCCAGTCTAGAGTCTCTAGACTACAGAATCCTAGTCCCGAACCAAACACGGGCTTATTGTTTACTATATTAGTGTATGAAGAATATATCAAAAATTAATATTGTACATTGTACCAAATAATGAACCGATACTAATTAATGCATACATGTGAATTTCAGATATAAATTTATAATACTTCGTACATATAAAGTGAAATTGTGAACTAAAAATATTGTGATGTGACTCCTAACTAGGGTATTTTTACTGAAATCATAATCGCACCACAGCATAATAATTTTTAAAAGAAGAAATATCTACACCATGACCACTTGGTGAGGTTATTGTTGTTGAAAACAATTGTGATTATTCGTAAATATGATTTTATCTTCACATCTTTGTTATCCTTACTGCTACATTACAGAGTAAAAATCAACAACATTTTGTAAGTATTTTCAGATGCAACTTATAACAAATCAATTACATGTAAGTGAATGGAACTTAAGTCTAGAATGAAACTTCAAAAAGTGAGTTTCATATAACTTATGACTTACATCAGACGAATCAGCGCCTAAATACTTCCCAACAACTTCTTTCTCCTATCATTTTTGTAACCATTTATAGAAAAAAATGAGTTCAAGAAGCACATAAGCACGTAAGCCTTCCCCCAACTAACTAATATTAAAAGTAGCATGAGTAGAGATCACTGAACGATTAGATAATTAGGGCAGTGGAATTATCCTGAGTAATTATCGTGCACTAGAGCTTGGTTTTTATATGATAAACTTATGAATACCTCCTATCCCCCACCTAATTCAATACAATTATAAACTCTCAAGCCTCGACTTCCACATAGCCCTATGTCCTCTTGCTATCTTTAGCATGGCCTCTTGGCCCCTCTCATCTTCTTCTTACATCTTCAATGGTTTGAAGTTGCCACCAAGGTCTAGCCTCAGGCCACTATGGAACTCATTGGTGCCCTTAGATTCCTAAAGGAGTAGCTGCACTGAAGCCGTAGCAGATTACTTCTTCTCCTCCCTCTCTTCTTCACATCCTACCTTTGCGAGTTGAAGCTTTTTCTAAACTTTGACTTGGCATCAAGGAAGAAGTTCATAGTGCAGTGGAAGCTTTGCTCAACTATGTACACATGGTCAACACCCTTCAAAGTGGCTCCAATGTCCTCAAGATCTTCCTTACACCTTAAAATAATAGGATAACTCTTATTATCCCTCATTTATACCTGGAACCACCATAAAAACAAAGTCTTGATGCCGTAATTCTGACCCGAACCTTAATTGACAACTAATCATGTTTTGTCTATAACATGCACGCTACATGGATCCTTCTTTTCCAATCAGACCTGTTACAATCATATTCTGATCAAGATATAAAGATTTCAAAATCTCTCTTTATAAGCTCTTTCCTTAGTTATCAGGGTGCCCGCCTTGGTGCCTAGGCATAAGACAAGCCGCATCAAACTGGGTGCCTAAGAAGCATGGACACGGACACGGACACAGACACAGACACAGACACGACATAGTTGTCAAGGCGGCTAAGCGGTCAACATTTCCAAAGGGGCGCCTAGGCTGTTCTGGGCGTTTTTTTTTGTATTTTTTTCAGTATGTTAATTTGCTTCTTATTATACATATATACTACATATAATACCATATAGGAAACATAAAAAGAGGACATAATGAGTCTATGACAGCAGTAGCAGGAGATGGTAGTAGGAAGAAAAAAGGGAAGTAATATCAACAAGCCTGCAACAACAATTGGAGCAGAAAACGTAGAAAGGAAACAAAAGAAAACAGGGAAAAAAAGGGTGGGAAGAGGTTGTAATTCAATAGAGAGGAAATGGAGGATGGGAAAGAAAAGAAACGAAATATTAACAACATCAGCAACACTACGAAGCCTAGGTGATGTAAAAGAGGATTAGAAGAAAACATAATTTAAAAAAAAACAGCAGTAGTAGGATTTAGGAGGGGATATAGGAGGAATGTCTCACAAATAAAAAAAACGCAGCAGCAGTAGGATTTAGGAATAAAATGCAGGAGAAAGGGTAAGAAAAGAAGAGAAAAAGAAGCAAGAACAACAGACATATAAGGAAGTAATTTTTTTTTTTAACAAACAAGCTATGATAACTTACCAATTTGGCCCAAATCATATCTGTTTTCCCCTAATTTTCCAAAATTTGACCTGATTTTGCCTAAATCAGACCTATTTCAACCATAAATTGACTCAAGGTGATCTAATTTGACCAAGTCCAGACTTGGTTCATGCAAATATAACCTTTAAATGGCTTAATTTGGGCCTAAATGGCCTTAGACGCCCACATAATACACGTAATAGACTGGGCGCCTAGGCGGGCACCTCGATAACTAAGGGACACAGATACGAACACGAACACAGACACGAGACACGGTGATTTTAAAAAATATAAGACAAACACGACGCCAATATACATACATACATACATTTACATATCTATACAATTTTAGACATGTATATGTATATAATTTATTGTAAAAGGCAACAAGATCCATAATTCTCAACAACAAGCACGAACAAAATCACCAAAATACCCACATTATATTCACATATGCGTTTAAACCCACTTTGCTAATCAATATCGAATTTAGCATACAAAATGATATATTATAATATCAAATAATGGTGAACTAGAGAAAAATCATTAGAAGTTAATTACGTACAGTAACAATTTCACAATTAAAATACTAATGGAGTGGAGTACAAGGAAGAGGAGGGGAAGCAAAAGTGATGGAGAGGAAATATGTATTGGTAGTGGTGATGGTGGTGAAGCAAGAGGAGTTTAACGTATTTAATAGTCATCTAGGAGTGGAGGGTAGATGGAAGAGACAAAAGTAAAACATGAGGACTGTATGTTGGAAGGAGGAAAAAGAGGCGAGGGGAGTTTTCAATGGATTAGGAAGAAGAGGCACGTGGAGGAGTCTACACATTAGAGGGCCAAAACACTAGGGAGAAGAGGAAGGAGAAAAGGAACAAGCGAAGGAAATATAGAGGAATAAGAGGGAAGGAGTTCCTAGAGGGGAAGGAAGCTGCTTCTTGTGCTGATCTAGGTGTTGGCAGCTCCTGTTGCAAATGGTTGCTGCTTGTGGCTGGTCTAGGTGTTGGCAACTACTGCTTGTGGCAACTTCAACTCCCAATGGTTGTTGCTGCAAAAGCTACTTGAAGCAACTCCCATCTCCTTGTGGTGGTTGCTTGCAACAACTCAACACCTAGCTATTATTCTTGCAGCAGTTGCTGCAAGTAGTGTCCAAGATGTGTGGCTGGGTCGGCCGTGTCTTGGAAGTGTCCAAGACGTGTCCAATTGGAAAATAAAAAAAGCATGAAGCTGGGCACGCCGGGGCCGTGTCCGCCGCATGTCCAGGCGTGTCCATAGCGTGTCCATGTTGGACACGTGTCAGACACGGACACGACAACCTCTGGGAAGTGTCCGTGCTTCCTAGCTGGGTGCTTAGCCCCTAAGGTGACCTATGTGGCCGAGTAAGGCCTTATAGGTCCAAATTAAGCCACTTAGATTGTAATTCAACATAAGTTAGGTCTAGATTTGGTCATATTAGATCAAATTATATCGTTTTGTGGTTGAAATAGGTCTGATAGCCCAAATCAAGTCAAATTTGGGTAAATTAGGTCTGATTTGGGGAAAACAACCTTAACTTGGGTAAAATAGGTCTCATTTGGCAAAATTAGGTGTTATTTGGCCACATTAGGTCTCCCTTTGATCAATATAGCGCAAATTAGGGGTAGTTAGGTTTGATTGATATATGTTACACAAAATTAGGTTTCGTTTAGGCCAATTAATGTCAAATGGGCAAATTAGTTCTAATTTGGGGGAAACAAGTCTGATTTGGGGAAATAGGTATGATTTGAGGAGGTTACGTCTAATTTAGCCAAATTAGGTCTCATTTAGGTCAATATAAGGAAAATTTGGGGAAGTTAGGTCTGATTAGGTTGTTTAATGCAATATTAGGTTCAATTTGGGCCAAATCATGTTAAATTTGGGTAGATTAGGTCTGATTTGGGGAAAACAAGTATGATTTGGGGGAAATAGGTCTGATTTGGCCATATTAGGTCTCATTTGAGAATATAGGGATATTTGGCTAAGTTAGATCTGATTAGGTCGCTTCATACATAATTAGGTCTAATTTATGCCAAATTTGGGCATGCTAGGTCAAATCGGATCAACTTTTAATCAAGTTAGTTCAAATTAGGGCCAATCAAGTCTAGTTTAATTAATATTTGGTGTAATTTAGCCTAAATACTACATATTACTAAGTAATAAAGCCATAATTATGCATTTACAAATGTAAAATTATGAATGTCAAAATCTGAATATCAATATTATTTAAAAAAATGCATGGAAACGATTGGGCGCCTTAGGCGCTCCCTCAGGAACGCCTAGCGCTTGGTCACCTTAACAACTATGGCTCTTTCTAGGTTAATTTAGGCCCCCTCGTCTGCTTATAACCGTGTTAGACACAATATCATTGCTTCTTGTAGGTGCATTGGTCGGTTTATGTTGCACATGTCCATACCATCTTAGTCGGCCTCTTACAACTTGTCCTCAATGCTCGCCATCCCTACTTTGTTCCTAATATAGTCATTTCTCAAGCGATCTTTTCTTGTTTACCCACATCCATTTTGGTTGGCCATATAGCTGTTCTATGAAACTTACCTTTAATTTGAGAGGGATCTTACAGTCACATGATACTCCAGTAGCATTCCTCCATTTCAATCATCCTGCAGTTATCCTGTGACAAAGATTATATTGAACTATCCTGTGTATTTGAATATTAGAACACAAGTAATGAAATTTGTCACATTTTGGTATATCCACTCCGTCCAACTTGGTTCCACCATTCAAAATTCTAGATTGGCTGAAATTACAATGCATACACTCAATTTTGTTCCTACTAATCATCAATCCATTTGATTCCAACACATTTCTCCAAAGTTCAACTTTACAATTCAATCCATCTTTAATTTCGTCAACCAATACAATATCATCAACGAATAACATGCAACCAGGAATATCATCCTCAACATGCTTTGTTAACTCATCCATAACAAGAACAAATAAATATGGGCCAAGTGTTGATCCTAGATGTACCCCAACAGTGATAGGAAATTTTGACGTCTCTTTTTCAGGAGTTTTACTCTTAACACTTGCAGTCGAGCTATCATATATGTCTTTAATCATGTCAATGTATTGGATTGACGCACCCTTTTTCTCCAAAACCATCCGCAACACTTTCTTGGACACTCAATCATGTGCCTTTTCCAAATCAATAAAAACCACATGAAGATTTCTTTTGCTTTCTTTATACTTCTCCATAAGCTTTCTTATCAGAAAAATAGCCTCCATTGTTGATCTTCCAGGCATGAAACTGAATTGGTCGTCTGATATCTGTGTTACGTAACCTTTGCTCAAAAATCCTCTTCAAAGCTCTATATTATGACTCATCAATTTGATTCTTCTGTAGTTTGTGCAGCTCTGAACATCTCCTTTGCTCTTGTGGATGAGGACTATAGTACTATTTCTCCACTTATCCGACATCTTCTTGGTCTTCATGATCTTGTTAAAGAAATTTGTTAACGACGTAGCTCCCTCATCCCTCATACTCTTCCATACATCAATGAGAATTCTGTCTGGTCCATATGCGTTTCTCACTTTCATCCTTTGTAAAGCATTTTTGACCTGAAATAGTGAATCTCGTCGTGTGTAAATGAAATCTCTTGTATTCATGTCCCACATGTCTCTTACATTGTTCACAGTACTTCCATTAAAAAGCTTATGAAAGTAGTTTCTACATTGGTTCTTGATATCATCATCCTTTACCAACACTCTATCCTCTTCATTCTTGATGCATTTACTTGACTCAAGTCTCTTCCTTTCCTTTCTCTTATATGATACTTTTTATATGTATCTTTTTCGCCTTCTTTTATGTCCCACTTCTTATAAATCTCTTCAAAGTATCTAGAATTTGCCTCTTGAACATATTTTTAGCTTCTTTCTTTACTTGCTTGATCTCAAAGTGGCATCATCTCGAGATTTGGACAAGCTCCTATAAATCTTCCTATTGAGTTTAATAATCTTTTGTGCTTCATCATTGCTCCATTAAGTCTCTTTTTAAGGAGGCCCACACCTTTGAACTCTCCTAAAACCTATTTGGCAATTTTTATTATGCAGAAGCTCATATTATGCCACATAGTGTTAACATCCAACCCCATGTTCAAAGTGTCCTCGATAGTTATCATAAGAAGTTGATTATTTTTCTCCTTTGCGATTCCACGACTTGAGCCTACTCCTTGGTCTTTATAATGCTTGCCTTTGTTGATCTTCATGCTAATATCCAAAACCACCAACGTATGTTGGGTGGTGAGTTCTTCGCCATGGATCACCATAAAATCCTTGCATACTTTATGATCCACCCGCCTTGTAAGGAAATAATCAATTTGGCTACAATTGTGCCCACTCTTGGAAAAAACTTATAAGAATCTCTTTTCATGAAATGAGTGTTTGCCAAGATCATATCATATGCAACTGCAACAATACAATTTGATCGAGTTGAATAATTAGGCCGATGGCAATTTAGTACCCATGTGAAGGTGGAGTGTTTGGATCCTAAGTTCACATAAACAATGTTGTATGAGATATTGAATTGCAGTCTTAAACTTTATTTTCAAGACCTATTGTGACTTAGTAGTACTAGGACTTATTATACTCCATAACAAGCTCATCCAAGTGTAGTTGGGAGCACTAAAGCCAAATTAATGAGCCCTACCATTGTTAGTTAAAAAGTGAGAGGAAGGAGTATTATTGAGATTTGTCTAGTGAGTGTAATATGTTTGTCCAACCTGACTGTAGCATACATATTTGTCTCTGTTGCATTTGTTTTTGAGTGAGGAAGTCCCTTTGACATGAAACTGACCAAAGAAAAAATTGTCCAATTAACTTGGGACTTTTCAAGTCAAGATGTAGGTGATGATGCATTGTGCAATTGACAAAGCTAGATAACTGATTTTGGGATATGGGCTTCTTTATAAAAGAAGATGAAAGTGGTGCCTTGATAAACTTGAATCTTTAAGTGGTGTTTAGATCTATTCACACTCGTGTTGCAAACTTGGACAAGCAAGGACTTCTTAAAAATATTATGCATTCGATTAACTTTAACCTTGTTTTTATCTCCACCAAATCAACTGTGGATTTGAATATGTGACCACTCTTGATACATGTGAGAAACACATGATAAACCCCCAAACCAGTTCATGTGAAACTACCTGAGTCAATCATTCCCTGCACATTTGTTTGGCAGTGAAAGCCTTATAATCCCTCCGTTCATCTTCTTTCATCCTCATTGTTTTCTCTTTCTAAATAGTTGGTACATTCAGCAGAAGTCACCATGGCTGCTGCCCTGGAACCAAACTTCGCCGAAGTTTGACAAAATTGACCAAAACTCCGAGCTTCGACCTCAGGCTAAGTTGAATCCCCAATACTTCAGCTTCATCCAAACTTTGTGACGAAGTTTTAATGTTTTTGTCGAGTTGAATCTTGTGTTTATGTTTGGCCCAACATCCTCAAAGAGTCGATGTTTCCTCGAAGTTGGCGAAGTTGGGGCGAAGTTGATACGACCCATAAAGTTAATCATATCATAACTAGTGCCCTATAGGCCATATAAGGCATACGTGGCGCCTCCAACCCTCTTCACAACCTCGAAGATCATTAGCTATGTTTGTTGGCCACCACTCTTTCCTAAAACAGGTGTTGTAACTACCATTTGACTGCATATTGAATAGAAGCAATGTTTTAAAAAAGGTTAAGCGGTAGTAGGGTGTAGTCGGACGACAAAGTGCGTATTTTATGTATATTTTTACATTGCGAACTTACTAAACTACACCCCACTACACCCAACCAAACTAGCCCTAAGCGGTAAGCGCTAAGCGCACAGACAACACCTTGTAACTGAATAAGCGGTACACGGGAGATTAAGCGAGTGTTTATTGAAAAAATGAGTTTTAGTTTCCTATATAATTTTATACAAAATTACACATATATGCATAATACTATACTTTTTGGAACTTTTATATATATCTAAACATTCTAACAAACAATATATAACACCTAATTGGTATATTTGCTAAACAGTAAGAATAGATTTGTCATGGATACCTTACTAACTTACTGTTATATTTGCATATCATCAGTTAGCCATACATTACAACAATACATTTGATCAAAGTATGTATTCTAACTTAGATAATAGTTTCATGTAATTTACTTGTATACATTACAACAGTACCTATTATCACGATTTACAAAGTATGCAATCTAAATTAGAACTACGACTTATCATAGAACATTTAATGTGTATAAGTTTAATATATTATAGTCAATAATACTTGGACCATATAATTTGCTTAATGTTAGGAGCCGTTTGGGTAAAGTATTTCACGGCGGGATTGCAGTTAAACACGATCTTCTAAACACCGGTCTTTATCAATATGTCGTTTGGATATTTGCTAGGGTAGTCTCTGATTACCGGTATTCTCAGAACGGTATTCTTGTGTGGTTGAATACAACCTTTCAAATCCCGCCGAGATCGGCGTGATTTAGAAATTCCAGGGCGCAACGACGCAACCTGGTTTCCCGGAGCCTACCTCCGCATTACCCCAACACACATCGTTTCCTCCCTTCTCTCTCCTCCCTCCTATTCCGCTGCCTCGTTTTCCTCCTTCCCTCCTTTCTCTATTTCTGCTTGCCTGTACTAATCATTCCGCCACCACACACGTTGCTCTACAGTTCCTCGGCCATTATCCGACAGACCGATTACTCTGCGCCTTCTTCTTCTCATCTTTCTTCTGTGAGTGAGAAGAAGCTGTGACGGCAAGAGGTGCTCCTGCTTTGCTGGGCCCGTTAGCAGAAATACCTGCTATTGATTCTTTGGGTATGCAAACGATCGATTCTCAAACAACAATCTACTTTGATGCAGTTGGACTCCTGTAATCTCCAAGTACAAAGGTATTCATGAGTGCTCCAGCCAAACGGGACCTTATAGGTTTACAACTGCTAAAAAGTGGGGAAAAGGGCAAAAAGCTGGAAAAATTGGGGTAAGCGGCAAAAAAAGGACTGATTTTGTTAGATTCATTTAATGGGCGTCTAAGGACAAATTTAAGTAGTTCAATGGCTTGTCCGCTTAAGCGGCCACTAATGATGTTTTTCAATACACTATATAGAAGACATATGCTGAAGTGTATTTGTATATTTGTATGGTACATTTGACCCTTGCAAGTAGCACATTGCATTATCAACTGATCTAGGGCTAGAGAGTCATGAATCATTTTTGTGTGCGCTAAACTAACATATATAAGATAGAGGTACACCATAATTAGAAGATTTCAATCACAATTTCCTTCAATCACATCCTTTTCTTTAAAACACAACATCGAACTATCAAAGTTTATCGAAGTTTGGCTCTAAACTTCCTCGAAACTTCCACTTCCACACCGGGCAAAGTCGACACAAAATCTAAGTCCTACACCATGGCCGCTGCTATGGTGGCGTGGTGCTATCTCAAGTCCAAACATAAAAAAATGGACACGGTTGTGAGAAATAACATAAATCATTCGCAATATAAAACAATGCATTTAGAAAGAATCTGCATCAAAAGTCCAAGAACAGTAGAAATTCTAAATTTAATAACACTAGAACTCTAAAAATTTAGACTATTGTAAAATTTTAGACAAGGTTGGTGGTGGGGGGAGAAACATAAAATGTGGTCGCATTAGAGGTGGTCGTAGTAGGACATGTGTTAGAGG
The DNA here is from genome assembly GCA_963693085.1 of Alisma plantago-aquatica. Taxonomy (NCBI): domain Eukaryota; kingdom Viridiplantae; phylum Streptophyta; class Magnoliopsida; order Alismatales; family Alismataceae; genus Alisma; species Alisma plantago-aquatica. The sequence continues at coordinate 706,331,931 of OY856409.1, forward strand.
AGGAAGAAGAGGGGGAGGAGTGCTGATGGAAAAGGATAATGCATACTGTAGGTGGGAGAGGATGACACACACTGGAGGTGGAGGAATAGTAGGAAGCAAAGGACTGAGGAGGAGATGTACTGAATGGAGGGGACGAAAAGAAGCTAAGAAGGCCTAGAGGAGAGGAGTCCATATGATGGAAGGCGGTGGCTGTTGCTGTTGCACTGTGTTGATATATATATATATATATATATATATATATATATATATATATATCTTAATTCTGTTATTGTCTCTTTCGTTATCTGTTCAGTTATGCATTATGTTATGTGCTTTAGACTTGTCTTGTCTTTAACTTTTCTTTTATCCCATATTGCTGAGTTCTGTTTCATACTTACTCTCTTATCCTATAAAAGAGAGAGCATTGTATTTGTTTTAATACATCAAACAAAGACTTTTCTATTCTATATGGTATCAGATGGCTACGATCCACCTTAATTCTTCCTCCAATCTAATGCTTCCCATTCTTTGCCCACCCTAGCCCACCCCTCCCCTCCCTGGCCGCCATCCGCCCCTTCTCCCTCCCCTCCCTGGCAGCCATCTGCCCCTTCTCCCTCCCCTCCTACTGCCGCTGACACCCCACCCTCCCTCCCTTCGTTTTAGCTACCAACCCCCAGCCACCGTCCCCTAATCTCCCACCTCCTCCATACCTGCCACCCCTCCCTCACTTCTAGTCCTCACCACCAACAACCCCTCCTCCATTCGTCTTCCTTCTTCCGTGTGTCTCGATACTATCTAACAATAGCACGTTGAAGATCTAACAGGACTATCCTTGTTGCCTGCCTACGCCTCATGGTGGAGTGACTCTCTCCCTGTGGTGGTGTAGGTCTTTCTCTTCTCTTCTGCCCCTATGCGGGTTTCTCAGATTGGATGATCTAGATCTGCTGCTGCTGCCTATTGCCCCGTTGCGGTTTTCTTTACATCTATTGATCCAGATCTACTGCTGCCCATGTATAGGGTCTCTCCCTGTACCTGCTATTGCACATGAGTTGGGTTACTTCTTCTTTTGCTGCTGACTACTGTTCCTTTTCCCTGCTACTGGTTCTTGCTGTCGTATCTGTCATCCCACATATCTTTCTGATGACATCTGCTGAGCTGCTTCGGACGCTATGCGTCACTACTGTAAAGTTGGACGACTCCAACTATCAAACTTGGTCTGCGGCCTTCAAGCTCTATGTCTAAGCTCATGGTTGTTGCTCGCATCTCACTTTTGATGCTCTGACCGACCTACTGATAATGCCGATGATAAAACTGAACTAGCCTACGATCAGTGGACTAAGGAAGAGAAGAGAAAGACCTACATCATGACCTAAATGGTCAATAGTGCTGAGCCCAAAGATCAGCCAGTCGCTTCTTTATCTCCGACTGCCAAAGCCATGTGTCACCAACTCTCACATTCTTACTCTCATCAGCAAAACTCGAAGAAAGTGTTTGAAATTTTCAAACCCTGGCCAAAAAGGAGTATTCTGCTACTGAATCTGCGAAGGAATCCTACAATCAATGTTGTGCTCTTTTGGACAAGTTTGAAGTATATCACCCCCTCTCCTCATATCACTAAAATATAACGTCACCGTATCGGACTTCAACTAGTGCAATTTCTTGCGGGCTTGCCACACTCATTCTCTGAAGTGGTAGATCAGATCCTGTCTAACGACCCGTTGTCTATATTGCGTGATGTCCTAAAATGGGTCCAACAGCTCCCGTCTGTCTCCCCTTTGTCACCCGACCACTCTGATGATGTCGCTCTAGCTATCCGCTTAGGAGACTCCTCCTACGGCTGTGGTCGAGGCCGAGATCGTGGTCGTGGCCGCTCTACTGCTGGTCCTAGTCTTGGTTCTTCATCATCTGGTCAAGACCTATCCTCTTCTGAACCACGATACTGTCATTTCTGTAAACGCACAAACCACACTGAAGATTGTTGTTGGATTAAGCATGGTAAGCCTGCATGGGCCGATCAAGTCACTACAGTTCAACTTGATTATGCACCATCCTCATCGTCTTAGCTATCTGGCAGATTGGATTCGCTCTGAGCTTGAAAAGCTATTTCAGTCCTATCTCACTTCCTCCACTATTGATGCCTTTGCTGATGGAGGTTCTACTCTCCTTGCCTCATATGCATCTTATGGTAAAAATAAATGGGCGATTGTTGCGGGCGACACCTCCCGTATTTCTGGCAATTCTACACTCTTTTCTGAACTCCATAAAACTTCTACTGTTCCACCTGTTACTCTTGCTGATCTGTACTCCTGGCAATCTCTTATTGCACTCAACTCTTTATGTTCCTAAATTTTCGTTGAATTTGTTATTTGTTAGTCGAACTGTGAAGAGCCTTCAGTGCTCTATTACTTTTGACCTCGAACGTTGTGTATTTCAGGATCTCCGCATGAGGATGAGAATTGTTTCGGGCCATGAGGGACCAAACAGATTGTACTAATTGGATACATCGAAGACTACTGCTTTGATGATTGCGTCTGTGACAGGCTTACAATGGCATTATTGACTGAGCCATCCATCTATTGCAAAATTGAAGCATTTAATTCCTGCTATTTCAGATTCTGTTTTTCATTGTGAAACTTGCCAGCTAGGCAAACAAACTCGTGTCAGTTTTTCAAATAAACCCTGTATTGGTTCAAAAAAACCTTTTGATATTGTGCATGTTGATGTTTGGGGTCCATTTCTGTTCTAAGCACATCTGGATTTTGGTACTTTATGAGCTTTATTGATGACTTTTCTAGAACTGCATGGCTGTTTTTATTGAAAAACCAATCTCACATGCTAGATACTATAACCACCTTCTTTGCTGAAATTCGTACTCAGTTTGACACACCAATTAAGTTTTTTTGCGCTTACAATGCCTTAAGAGTTTGTGCAATCCTCCGTCAGCCAGTTTTGTCGCAAGTCGGATATTATTCATCAAATTTCCTGGTTGTACACCCCCAAAAAATAGGGTTGCTGAGCGCAAGAATCATCACCTTCTAGAAGTTGCCCACACCCTTCTTTTTCACTATAATGTACCCAAAACTTTCTGGCTTGAAGCTATCTCTACTGCTTGTTATGTCATTAACCGCATGCCTCCTCTGTTCTTGGCAATCAAGTGCCTTATCAAATCTTGTACCCTAATGGCCCCCTATTTGCTATGCCTCAAATTTTTGGAAGCACTTGCTTTGTCAAGAACTTACTTCCTGGTTTAACTAAGCTTGACATGCGGTCTACAAAATGTGTTTTCTTGGGCTACTCTTAGACTCATAAAAGGGTACAAATGCTATGATCCCTCTACAAAGAAATGGTTTGTCAGTGCCGATGTGGTCTTCTTTGAGCATATGCCATTCTACTTTGCAGTAGGATCTACTCTGTCATCTGATCTATTGGTTGATACACCACTTCCTGTGTCCGTTGATACTATTGACTTGCCGCCTACTGATGTTGCACCATCTCTACCTCTAAAAGTGTATCAACAAAAACCGAAAGCTACAACTCCCTCCATGGCTCCTCCTTCACCAATTCCTACATCCTCGTCGGCAAATCCCCCTCGCCCTCATGTATTTTATGATTTAGATGTTCCGATTTTGTCTACGCAAAGGGACCAGGTCTTGCACTCTACATCCTATTAGAAGTTTTTTGTTCTACTGCTAATCTGGGCATTGGCTTTGCCAATTTTACCTCTGCTTTATCAACTGTATCTATTCCTAAGAATGTTGCTCAGAGTTTACAACATCCTGCATGGCACCATGCTATGAAGACTGAAATGTAGGCCCTTACTGATCGACATACATAGGACTTGGTTGATGCTCCTGCTGATTGCTCTCTTGTAGGATGTCGCTGGAACTTTACCATAAAGTATTAGCCATATGACACAATTGAAAGATTAAAGGCTTGTTTTGTCGCCATAGGCTATACCCAAACATATGGAGTTGATTACTTTGAGACTTTCTCTCTTGTTGCACGTCTAAATTTTGTCCGTGTCCTTATCTCTATGGCTGTGAACTGTGATTGGCCCTTGTTTCCATTGGATGTCAAAAATGCCTTCTTAGATGGTGACCTGCATGAGGAGGTATATATGGAGCAACCGCCTAAGTTTGTTGTTTAGGGGGAGTGTTCTAAAATATGCAGGTTACGCAAAGCTATATATGGACTGAAACAGAGTCCACGTGTCTGGTTTGACAAATTGAGTCATATTCTTCAGAAAATTAGCTTCCGCCGCTCTCATTCTGATCACTCGATTTTTATTAAAAAAACTTCCTTTGGTCTTGTAATTCTGATTATCTATGTTGATGATATCATCTTATCTGGGAGTGATCAGGCAGGCATCCAAGATACTAAAGAATACCTGGAAAAACACTTTATCACTAATGACCTAGGAAAATTGAGATATTTTTTGGGTATTGAAGTTTCCCACTCCTCTTCAGGTATTTGTTTATCACAGAGGATATATGTTTTGGATCTTTTGGCAAAAACAGGCATGCTTGGAGCAAAACCTACTAGTACTCCCTTAGATCCTAATACCAATTGGAATGATGATTCTTCTCATTCATACCCAAATAACCAACAATATCGTAGATTAGTTGGTAAACTTATATATCTGATTGTTACTAGGGTTGATATATCTTCTGCAGTTGGATTAGTCAGTAGATATCTGGATAAGCCCACACAATGCCACTGGGATGGTAAGTGTCATATTCTGAAATATCTCAAAAATTCTCTAGGAAAAGGCTTATTCTACTTAAGGCATGGGCATTGTAAAAGCATAGGATATTTTGATTCTGATTATGCAGGCAACATGATAGATCGTAAATCTACATCTGGTTACTGTACCTTTGTGGGAGGTAATCTTGTTACCCGGCGCAACAAGAAACAGACTGTGGTTGCCCGTTCTAGTACTGAAGCTGAGTATAGAGCTATGGCTCATACTACTTGTAACTGTTGTGCGTCCGTGTCTTCTGAAGGAGTTTGACATTTATGATCCTGATCCTATACCTATGTATTGTGACAATAAAGCTGCTATATTCATTGTCAACAATCCAACGTTTCATGAGAGCACCAACTATATTGAGGTGGATTGCCATTTTGTTCGAGAAGCTGTCTTATCTGGCAACATCTCTACGCCATATACTCATACTTCTGATCAAGTTGCAGATATCTTCACAAAGCTTCTTCCTTAGGCCAGATTCACTACCATGGTGGACAAGCTGGGCACGGTTGATATCTATGCTCCAGCTTGAGGGGGAGTATTGATATATATTCCTTATTTTTGTTATTGTCTCTTTAATTAGTTGTTGTGTTATGTGTTATGCTATGTTGTGCATTGTGTTATGTGCTTTCGACTTGTTTTGTCTTTAGCTTTTCTTTTATCCCATATTGCCTAGTTCTGCATCTTACTTACTCATTATCCTATAAAAGAGAGAGCATTGTATTTGTTTTAAACACATCAAACAAAGACTTTTCTATTCTATATACCGCAACAGAAACAATGACAACAAATGATGTAGACCACTGTTGCTTCGTTGAATAATGTGGCAGTGCCTGCTGCTACTAGTGTAGGACACAATGACATCTTTACTGCACGCATTGTCGCCTAGATCAATGAGACAAGAGGTGTTAGGGGGGATCGAGGATAGGAGTTGCATGTTTGGCTTTAGTGTTTTTGAAGAGACAACTAATTAGTGACTATGAAGCTGTGTCCAATCCCTCGAAGTTTATTATTCTAATTTCGACATGGCACAGCTGTGCCCTCTGTGTTAGGCTCGTGCTCATGTGCCCGACGCTTGTCCATGGCGACCATGGCAGCGCCGAAGAAAATCCATGCTTCCTAGCTCTACGCCCTCTTTCCTTTGTTCATTTCCTTCACAACTCACAATCACTAGCATGAATGGGGATAGTTTTCTAGTCACCCTAGCTTTCTACTCGCTCCCTTTTTCTACTTCCTCCACACCTCGCAATTGCTAGCAGGAAACATTATCCAGTCAACCAATATGGAAATAGATGCAAACTATGCATGGAGAGGTCTGACAGGAGATCTACTTCTGGATGTTTCTAGAGAGAAAAAAAGATTACAAGAGGAAGAAGATCTATGTGAAGGGGATGAATAGTACGGTGGTACACTGTTTACGTGAGCAATAACTCAATTGTTTGGTGTGAAGAGGATGGGATCTAACCTAGGGTTTGGATCCAATGGAATGTGAGCAATAGGCGGATGATAGGTGGGTTGGGCTACACGTAGGGCTTTGTCCATCTCCTTGGGATCTTGGATCTAGATCTAGGGTTTGGATCTCAAGCTCTAATACCAACTGCTGCAAACTCAATTTACAAAGTGAAATAATTCATATAATTCAACTCTGTCGGACAATAACCCCATGCATGGGTATATATAGATAGTGCGCAGGAAGCCTGAATTGGCTTATTTCCGCGCATGAGCTAACTGAATTAATAAATAAAACTAATTAATTAAGAACTTACAAATAAGTCCTTAATATTGCAATTAGGCCCTAAAACTGAAACAATCGCATAATGAATCCTATAACACAATCCATTATATAAGAGCTAATAACGACTTGGCAGATCTGCAATCAGGCTATTGAAACTGGGAGTAGAGCTTGTCCTGCATCACATGGTTACCTGTAGCACACCCAGTCAAGGATAGAGCAAGGAAAAGAGGTTGAAGCAATGTTATTTAGAGTTTCCTAGATCCTGGAATGATACATGGGATAGCCTAACACAAGTAATATCGATAGGGACTGTTGTCTATTCCGAAACAATGGAAGTGGTCTATGAAGTGGTAATAGTTGGATCTTTAATTGTTATTTGCTATTTCAATGTTTATGAATATTCGCATGATGTTCTCCAATTTAATTTTATAACTTGGTTGTTTTAATGAGCTGGCTGTCTTGCTAGTGCAGGGAAATTCACTTATGGTATATCTTGCCCGATGAAATATCAAGTTCCTATCTTTTGGATCAATATCTAGACTTGCTCTGTCCAAATGAAAGAGACAGCATATTGACCATAAAGGATAGCAAACTGCAGAAAGGTGCTTTGCTTGCTCGTGTCTTGGTGCGAACTACCCTTTCAAGATGTAGGTTACTGCCAACGATTCTTCAAAAATCTGAAATTCATACTGATCAATTTTGAGTTAGGATTTTTTTTCTCTGAAATTGTCTTCATTATTGATACTTCATAGCTGCATCTTATCATTGTGAACTCGTCTTGTGAGAACATATTTACATGTTATTAATCCGCCTTCAATTTTCGAGAAGGTGGAAGTATCACGTTTCTTGCCTAAGACAACTCTAGACAGGAGAGGGCCAAGTAGAATGAAACTGAAATTAGCTTATTGCTATAAGATAGCATATTTCTTGTAAAACCTCATTTTTTCTAGACATAAGATGATAATAACAAACCTTCAAATCTAATATTAGTCAGAAGCTAGGATGGGACCCGATGAAGCATAGTTTAAATCTGTTGGGCAGCAGCTGCTAGCCAATCGTAATTTGTTAGTTATTTTTATATTTGTTCTCAGTCATTGTCGGCATTGTAGCTTTTATTTTTTATATTCATATATGATGCTTTGGTCATAGTATATTGTGTGAATTTAGTTTTGATTGATTCATATAAAAAATGTTGAACATTCTTAGAAGTTAATAAAACCCCTATGGACGGTAGTAGGTGTAGGATGGGACTAGAATCCTACCTTTTTTGAAACCCATGTTCGGTTGGATTTTTATCTGCATGATTTCTAAAGCGCGGTAATAGTGTCCCACTCTAGTGGGATTTCGATAACCCCTCCCCTCCCCTGACTCCCTGATAAGCTTATGTTTTTGTCTATCCACATCTTCTGCATCCACAACTACTGGCCATGCCTCAGTTCCACCTCCTTCCCTAGCCTCATACTTCCGCCTCCGCCTTTCTACATTGGAGTGCATTAGGTACATAGGCATAAGCCACAAATAAGAACTTGGAACATTGCAGTCTGAAGACGTGTTCACCGACTTCCGTCAAGTATGAGAGGCATTTGAGATTCTGGGTGCTTTGTCTACTCCTGCTGGTAGTGGTGATGTTTGTATATTTTTCATTTGCATAATATAAAGTGCTGGAGTTTCTGATGCATCTTGTTCAGCACGACCAGTGCACAAATGAATTACAATGACACAATTTATTGGAGGCAACAATACCTTCAGCATATGCACGTGGCAACATCTGCTCCGGCCAGAGATCTGTGGCTAGTGTTTTTTATAGATATTTTGTGACATTAACCATTCATGAAATCCATGCATCATATTTGTCCGATTTTCCAAAAGCTCATATAATTTCTTAAAGCAGGGATACTGCCAATTGAGTTAAAATAAGAAATCGAAATAACAGATCGATGGCAGTGACCTCTACAACATTTGGTTGAATCCAGCGGTGGGAGTGGTGGGCATGGTGGGTACTAATGCTCGAACTGCGATATAACTTCTGCCTATTGAAGCTTATGGTGTGCATGCTATTCAATGGGCAGATAGGAGAGGATGAAGAAGACAAGGTTAGTAGGAAAGTCGGAATCCTTTCCCATGTGTAATCCAAATGTAAGACATGATAGGGAACATCCTAGCCTTTCACACATCCCTTCATTGTTGTTTCATGCAAACCACATGGCTACAACGTAATTTTGTCAAACCATTATTTTAAAAAGGGGAAACTGAAATGCGAACTTACTACTTAAGTGGTTGGAAGACCACCCACTTGATTCCTACTTCCTACTTTCAGAACCTTGCCTTTGACAAAGCCATTAGCCATATAAGGAAGACAATGTATCGAATTAATAGATTCAAGCAGTTCAACTGAACCAGGTTAGCAAAAACAAAATCATTGGTTTGGTCAACCGGTTATTAACCAGATAACGCTCACTCGTAGCTATAAGGTTGGCCCACTAGTCATGAGCGTCAACTAAATCTTGTATGTTCTCTTACTAATATAGGGCGTTAAGGGAACTCATTTTTTGACAACATAACTCTCTTCCATCTACTCTTTTATAATCATGCCTTTGTTGGGTGTGTTAGTGATGATCTGGACCACGTTTTACCATGAAGGATTCCAAATGGTTTGAGTTGCAGAACTTTATCTAACCAGAGTAG
>OY856409.1:706346076-706596076 GCA_963693085.1 Alisma plantago-aquatica
TTGCTGGTACTTCTGATACTGCTGCTACTACAGCCCTCCTCCCATACCCATACCTCGACTGTATATCCTCCTGCTGTTGCTTCAGCTACTCTCTGTCGCCCCACTGCACCTGCATTACTGTAATCATTACCACTCGGCCAGCAGGATGCAGAGCTCATTGGACACAAGCAACCGTGAAGATCAAGAAGACGAAGACGTGATGCAATCACTACCTAAACAATAAACACCGCGATCATACCAAGCAGATCTAGAACATCTTTAGCAACGACAATACATGCACCTCCATACCATCCTTCTGTACAACAACAACATTAGATGCAACGCGATCAACTGCATTACCTGCAGTATCTCATAAGGACGCGACATACTGCTCCTCCAGCACTGCTTCCACAATCTGCATGAACCCGTTGTCATTGCCGTCATTCCTGCTTACAGTGCCAATTTCAGCTGCTGGTTCCAACTGCGCCTCCGAGCCCACACAATCCTCCAATTGCTTATAAACTGCACCGAGCTCGTGCACAGAGCGGACTTTCAGGAGGAACATCGCCATGCTGATAATGGTGAAATAGCCAGCGTGAACTCTCAACCTCTAGACACCGGCCTTGATGTCCACAAGGGAGGTATAGTTGGCATAGTCGTATATGCTGATTATGAACCCTATGTACGTTCTGAGAGATAGCTAAATGAGATCATGTGCTTGATATGCTGCTGTGTAAGGAGAGAGTTGTAGTTTTGTCTGATGCTCTCCCGACATACGTAGTAGATATATGGTGCAATAGGTGTCGTGGGCGGCGTCATCAAACTCCTTGTCGTTGTCTGAATCATCCGCCGACTTGTCTCCACCTGCCTTGCCGGGCATGCCCTGGAAGCAGCAGGAGGACAAGGAGGGGCCCTGCTGCTTGTACTGAATATACACATTTTTTGTATCCCTGATTGACTCCTCCGTCCATCTCTACTGGATCGATGCAACTCCAAACTGGATCTTAATGACACGTGTGTTCGGAAGGAACCGCTACCTACTTATGTTCACAATCATTAGCATTAGCTCGTCTCTTTGGTTTTATCCAGAAAACGGATGTTGCTGTCGTCATCCTCACGTCGCTCTGTTCATCATCATCAGTCAATTCGTCCCGGCCTGCCTTGTTTTCTAGCTCGCAATGTGGTTATAGGCTGCCATTGTTCATTTCCTATTTCAGAATGAAGAGGTCGACTGCACTACTGTGAGCAAGTACGTAGCTCTGCGGTCCCGACTTCCATTGCCCCACGATGAAAGTGATAGTAGAGGACAATGTTTTAAAATTCGTACTGAGCGGCCACTTCATCGCTAACAGGTCCTGGACGATTAAGTATCCCCTAAAGCAGGTGTGGAGCGCATTGAAGAAAAGCGGCCCTTTTTTGCCCGCTTTACCCGCGTGTGCCTGCTTTCTTCCCCCTTTTTGCCCGCTTTTCAAAAAGAGTATTGCTATAAGCATGTAATATTAAGTACATCATATGGTCTGATTAGTATTGACTATAATATATTAAACTTGCATAGATAACATGCTGTATGATATACCTAGTTGTAATTTAGAATGGATACTTTGTATGTAAACTGTAATAATAGGGTACTGCTGTAAGCCTGTAACATATCCAAGTAAATTATATGTAACTGTTATCTGATTTAGAATGCATACTTTAATTAGATGTACTGCTGTAATGTATGACTAATTGATGATATGCAAATGTAACAATATGTTTGTAAGGTATCTGTGATAATTGATAAGTCTATTGTTTACTGTTTAGCTACGTAAACGTGTGATACAAAATTGTTGTTGTATCATGTATAGACACCTATTGTTTTATAGGTGTGGGGTGCTTTATCTATGACAGGTATATTGTTTACAATATTATATAGCTATACTTGTTGTTTTATAGTTGTGTTATAAACTACTTGGGTGTTGTATACTGTTGTGTATAGTATTAAGATATGTATAGAAGCTCCAAAAATATAGTATTTGTATACAGATGTATGTAATTTTGCATGAAAGTTTATAAGAAATTAAAATCCACTTTTTAAAAAAGCGCCTGTTTAATCGCCCGCCTGGCGATTAATCGGCTACAAGGTCCCATCCGCACGCTTCCCGCTTTGCGCTTTTGAAAACTTTGGTAGAGGAACAAAGGCCATGATTTTGTAATGATGTTTAGCTGTTGCTCTCATAATAGATAATGTCTTCATCATTTATTAAATGATGATCAGGCCAACAGTAACCCTCCTAGCTCCTTTTCCGATCAGGAGCCCGGACATTTATGAATTGGGAACGGCTTAATTTAATTTGATGTGCGCCTAGTGGCCTTATCTCTGGAGGTCTGTTGTGCAATGACCTAGTACCACGTAGTACCAGTTTTCTTGTTAGAGAAGATGTGAAGAATAATCCACTTTCAATCAATTCATGGACAAATCCATGATCACTGTCGACAATCTCAAAGCACCAGGGTATTAACACGTAAAATGCTCCACCTACTACCTTGCTGTAGGGGACACGGTTCTTGGGTAGTAGCTCACCTTTGACAAGGTGGACGATGCATAGAAAACCCTTGGATGCTCACCATGCACCACAATACTGCCGACAATTACGCAGGGAACCAACCATGACAAGTTTGCTTCGTTGATCCTTCTGGGATGGCTGTTGCTTGCTAATCATGGACATGAAGTGGAGAGAGGAGAGGCATAGAGATGGTGGCTGCCTTAGGAGAGAGAGAGAGAGGGAGAGAAATGACAGGGGAGCAGATGGGAGAGGGAGAGAGAGGACGTGACAAGGAAGCACGGACACTTCTAGACAGCCCCCGTGTCCGTGTTGGACACATTTTGGACACGGACACTTCCCGGACACGGCCCAAAACGTTTTGGACACGGCTGGGACGTGTCCAGTTCAATTTAGTTTTTTTCAGCACACCGGACACAGCTGGACACTGCCCGGACACTTCCTGGACACTTCACTACAGCAGATACTGCTGTAATTCCATATTTGACGATGCAAATATTGAATATACAGCTGCTGTTCATGTCCTATCACTGAGAAAATGTCACATAGAGCTAAGATCTGATCACAATTACAAGCAAATCTGTTGAAAGAAAAAACAATATGTAAAGTCTAAGCATTGAATCAGATACTATGAATTAAATTATGGTCTAATAAGCTGGTTAAATGAGTAATATGAACCTCATATAAAGACCGCAAAAATTACGCACTCCAAATTAGTTTCGTGCGTAGATTTTGTTGCCCTTGGATGAGTGACTTACACTCATCCAAATGGGCTCAAGATTTGTGTGTAGCCTAGTTATAATATGACGGTGAAGATCAATGGTTTACATTTTGCAAAAAATAGTCTTGATATGCAAAACACACTTGAGTGTATTCGTGCGATCTGTACACTCGAGTGTATTCTAGCCTGACTCTCTCTCTCTCTCTATATATATAATATATATATATAATATATATATATATATATATATATACTAGTGAATACACGTGCACATGCACGTGACCCATTATATGTGATGCAATTGTATTAGACAATTAGAAGAATACATATAATTAGAAATGTTAAAGTGTCTATATTAGTCTATTAGTTAAATAGGCTAATTAGTTTAGTGGGCCTTTGTATTCCGGCCCGTCTAGTTTAGATTACTTGGGTCCTAAGTAATAGGGCGTCTCTCCTCTCCTATATAAAGGAGAGGTCGTCAGTCTTTGTATCCAATCTATTCTATTCAATCAATCTTTTATATTTTAACATGGTATCAGAGCGGGTTTTGCTCTTGAGGAAACCCTAGCAGCCGTCCTCCCTCTCCCTTCTCTTAGCCTCCACAACAACCCTAGCAGCTAGCAGCCACCCCTCTCAGAGAGAGCGACCAAGGGGGAGCGCCCGCCTGCGGGCGGCCGTCGCCGTCGCCATGGCTTGGCTGGCTGCCCGCTAGGCATATCCCTGCCTCCGTGGCTTATCCCCTTTCATATTCATTCATTCTTTTTCAACGATCACTGCTCCTATCTCTTTCCCGGCGCCATCAGTCTCGCTGCCCCATCACCCAGCCGCCGCCGCTGGCAACTGGCAGCCAACAACCACCGTTGCCAGCAGCAGCACCAGCCGCCGCCTCCATCAGCAGCAGCCGGCGCCGCCGCCAACAGCCGCACCAGCCGGTGTCGCCCGCACAACAGCCACTCCGCACAGCAGCCACCTGCTGGCCATCTTCCGCCACCTATCAACAAGCATCCACCGTGGACAGCAGCCATCGCCTTCGCTATCATCAGCAGCCGCCGCCAAGAACAACAGCCACGCCACCATCGTCATCAAGCCAGCAATTAGCAGCACCATCGTCATCCTCCATCATCGCCATTGTATCTGTGCTCGTAGGCTGCAGTGTTGCTTTATCCAAGCAACCGTATCACCAGCCTTGATCCCACTTTTTCAACCGGCGCTCCATCTCATGACGTCTTCAGATCAGCCTTCATCGCCGCTTTGGAGAGGCTCCGCCTTGGCTCCGCATGCATCCTCTTGGCATGCAATATCTCCGGAGTCACGCAGGAGACCCTTTGTCATCTCCTATGTTGCGACAAAGTGCTTCATCAGCCGAGCGTCATATCCAGCCATCATCCGCAAGCTGCTGCTCCTCCACTTCATCATCATCCCGACGATCTTCATCCGCAAGTTGCTACTGCGTTGTGCGTCATCATGCTACTACTGCCATCTACAGTAGGCGATCACCCATCACTCTCCACCGCTACCAAACAACCATGTTTACTACCCCCATATGCATTATCCCTGTCTCTATTCGGATCCTTAATCGGTTCTATCTTTTGCTAATCGGATCCTATTTTGACCCTAATCGGATTTTCGCGGGGGCTCCACCCCCCCACCCCCGGATTTGTTGCCCTAACGGGCCAACAAACCCCCTTTTCGGGTCGGGACTAGATCCATTTATTTTTCTACCCGGATCTCATGTTGACCCATTTAGTATACTCTCTTTGGCTATCGGTTTCATTCTCCACATATTACCCATCTCCATTTCACATATATCTCTCTTTTTCCACCATTTTCTTTCCCACCCACCCATATTCTGTGAGCATCCCTTTTTCACATTGTTGGGGGGTCATATGTCCAGTTCTCCACACCAAACACTCACTCTTGTCGTATTTGGTGTGCGGGGGGGATAGAGAGGAGAGAAAGAGATGAAAAGAGAGAGCGAGCATGAGAATATATGAGAGAATGTATGAGAGAGAGAGTATGAGATGAGATGATAATATATGTATTCAGATTATATATATTCCAGGCTATCTTCATGGAGCTTCACATCATTCAGCACACCAGTTCTCTACTTGAGCCAGCAGTGAAGATCTAGCGTTGACACCGTATCCGCGTTCGTACCGCGTTATGTACGTCAGGTGTTGATGGTGTATTCCTTCAGTTGCATTCACATGAGATAGATGGGTGCTTCTTCAGAAGCTCAGAGTTTTATCTTCACCGAGCTGCTTCATCACGTCTTCTCCGAGCCGCATCTGCTGTATCGACATCGCCTGTAGCTGATCCTCTTGGGACCTTCCTTGATGGATGATCTCCTTTCCCGTCAAGCCCCCAAGTTTCATGCGTCAGAGTTTTATGGTTCCTGCATCGTATCAAGCAGCAGATCGTCCGTCCGCGTTCGTGCCGCGTTAAGCACGTATTCCAGTGGCGAATTGCTGTAGTATCAGGTCCATTCTTCAGATGTCCTCATTCCAGATGCACTTCAAGGAAGACCTTCAAAGCTCGAGTATCTTCAGCCTGCAGAGTCATCATCACCATATGATTCAAGGGGAATATTATTTCAGGGGGAGTAACATATTTTGTATGGGAGTGATATTTATCTTCATCTTTTATTTATCATTTCTTTTTATCGAGTCCTGTAACTCTCCAAGCTTGGACATGTGTTTCACCCATGCTCCAGCTTGAGGGGGAGTGTTAAAGTGTCTATATTAGTCTATTAGTTAAATAGGCTAATTAGTTTAGTGGGCCTTTATATTCCGACCCGTCTAGTTTAGATTACTTGGGTCCTAAGTAATAGGGCGTCTCTCCTCTCCTATATAAAGGAGAGGTCGTCAGTCTTTGTATCCAATCTATTCTATTCAATCAATCTTTTATATTTTAACAAGAAATAAAAGTAAATACTTAATATATAATATTCATTAAGTAAATAAATATTAAAGCTAAGAAAAGTTTGGACAAACATGTGTAATCATATATATATATATATATTTATATATGCATGTATGTATATGTATATATGCATGTATGTATATGTATATATGTATGTATATATACGTAGATATATGTATATATATGCATATATATATGTATGTATATATATGTGTATTTAAGTATCGGAATCAGGTAAGTATATTCCGACTTCCCCCCTAAAATTATAGGAGGTCGAGATTACATGTAGGCCCAACGCCATACACCCAAAGCAAAGCTACAACTCACTTAGCTAGCTAATGCGTAGTCTACGTCGAACACATTTACATATTTTTACAGCAATGCGTATAGCATTCATGGATTTTCCTTGGTGTCTTCTAGCATTCCTCTCTTCCCAAATATGGTAGCATAAGCCAGCAAACAAGAGATTTTTCTTTTCATGACTGCCGCACCTAGCAAGCATTCTTTTCGGATCAACAGAAAGTTGAATATGTAATCTGAATTCACTGCATATATATTCCCAAATCTCCTTTGTGAATTCACATTCTCCCACAAGGTGGTTGTGGCTTTCTTCTTTTTCTCCGCATAGCAAGCAAACCGTAGAGATATCATAATTCCAACCTTTTATTCTATCAAGAGTAGTAAGAATATTATGCAGAAATTTATAAACACACATGCTCCATTTTGGCACATACCTACCAGCCCATATTTGATCACCCAATAGGTCCTTTGCGCCTCTTGACCGGGTCACCTCCCATATGCATATCTTCTTGTCTTTCAGCTGCCATCCACCAGAATCAGTAGGGACAAACAAGTGTTTGATTTGTGGCCATGTTTCCCTCATGACATTGATGCTCCTTGAGTATCCTTCTCTTGTCTTTGGCATAAAATCCAGCCCTCTTGGATATCTGTCTGTCATCCACTTTCCCCAAGTAGACGTGCCTTTTTGAAAAGCAATGAGCCTTCTCATGGTTCCCCATCTAGCAATGTCTCTAGGGGTCTTTAGATTCAACCCTCCCTCATCTGTAGGAAAAGCTAATCTGGAGTACTTCATAGGATGATATTCACTTCCCCACAGAAAATTGGCCATCTTCATTTCAATTATATCCAGAACAGATCTGAGAATTTCACCTTGCTGTACCCAGAAAATGAGAAGTCCCTCTATGTCAGCTTTTATCAAAGTCCTGCGTCCCGCCATGGATGTCTTCTGTGTTGGCCATCTATTAATCATCTCCTCCACTTTATCAATGCACTCGGTAAAGTCTTTGACTTGAAGGTTGCCACCGACGAGAGGAAATCCTAGATATTTTGTTGGGAATTCATCCCTCTCCACTCCTATAGCCTGAGTGAGCCTATCTTCCATCTGGTAGCAGTTCTTCGACAAGAAAATATGAGTCTTGCTTTCATTAACACACAACCCCGTTTGCTTTCCAAACTTCCCCAGAAGACTTCTAAGATTTTCCAGATATTGCTATTTGGCTTCAATAAAAACCAGAACATCATCCGCAAAGATCAAATGCGTCATGACCTGCATACCGTGGACAGTGTAAGGCTTTATTTCTTTCCGTTCTTCAACTTGTTGCATCTTTCTTGTGAAATACTCCATGACAATCACAAAAAGAAGAGGAGACAAGGGGTCGCCTTGGCGCAACCCGTTACCCCCTCTAAAAAGACATGCAGACGTGCCGTTAACCAGGATGGAGTAGCTAGTAGTCCCAACACATTGCTTCATCCAGCCTATCCATTGTTCATTGAACCCCATCTGTTGCACGATCCACCATAATTTCTCCCACCTCACACTATCATAAGCTTTGGAAACATCCAATTTTAGGCAGTACTTCCTACTACCTCTCATAACATTGTAGTCCAGAAGAAATTCTCCAGCCAGAAGTGCACAATCACTGATGCTTCTACATGTTACAAAAGCTCATTGGTTTGCAAAAATCAGATAAGGGAGGACCATCTTCAACCGGGCAGCCAAAATTTTTGTAATAATCTTGTATTGTACCGAGCAGTAGGCAATAAGACGAAAATCAACAAGAGAGGAGGTGACCTTCTTCTTTGGTTAAAGAACAAGGAAAGAATGAATAACCTGTCTCACCATTTTCCGCCTTCCAGGAACCAATTTACATAAGCAAGCAAGTCATCTTTAATAATCTCCCAAGTCTTCTTGTAAAAGAAAGCATTGAAACCGTCAGACTCAGGCGACTTATTGCTACCAATGCTCCACACCGCTTCCTTGACCTCGTGTTCATTGGTTCTTCTTGTGAGAATGTTGTTGTGGGTGCTTGTAAGTTTATACTTCCAGTCAACCTCCTCCTCCTCATCAATGTCATTAGAGAAGCTTTTGTTATACAAAGACATGTAGAAGTTTATGGCTTGTTCCTCAAGGTCCTCCTTTTTATTGACCACCATCCCTTCAACATTAATAAGTTCAGAAATAATATTACCTGCCTCTCTTCTTCTAACCGCTGTGTGATAGAGTTTTGTGTTTCGGTCTCCATCCTCCAACCATTTTTCCTTACTTCTTTGCTAGTAGAATTTTTTCTCGGCCTTTTTTAGATCTTCTAGCATCATTTTTAACTCACTATCTTTCTCTATCAGGTTGGGATTCAGTGAATCAGCCAACAGTCTTTCTCTGACGTCTTTGCATTCCTTTTTTGTCTCCTTCAGTAGATTTGAGATATTCACCTCCTCCTTTGCCCACTTTTTCAGTGCCGTCTTGATATTCATCAGCTTCTTAGCAAACACATACATAGGATTACTAGTTACCTGGATGTTCCAACTTTGCTTTATGACCTCTTCAAAACCTTTCCAATCCGACCAGTAGTTTAGAAATCTGAAGGGCTTCCTTTTCTGCTTTTTCTCCGCGATCTGAACTGAAATAGGTGCATGGTCACTAATATCAGAAGCTTCAACCTTTACCTGAGCATTAGGAAAAATTTTCAGCCAATCATCATTTACCAACGCTCTATCAAGTTTGCTTGCTATTCTATGCTCTGGGGCTCTTTCATTATTCCACGTGAACAAATCACCACCCACCATAGGTAACTCATATAAACTTGATTTGTCGATGGCCTGATTGAATGCGTCCACTTCAACAGTAGTTGCAAGTCTCTTGTCTCTTTTTTCTGCCTGTAACCGGACAATATTGAAATCACCAATGACCAGCCACGGAGTCTTCACCTGTTTGGAAAGTGTAACCAAATCTCTCCATAAAGCAAATCTTGACCTGCCGTCATTATGACCATAAACAATCGTCATCCATATCTGCAACCCACCATTATTTCTGCAATCAACTGTGACATGCTGATCTGACATCTGTATCACTGACACCTGCCAAGCATTGGGCTTCCACGCAACACAGACTCTAGCAACATCACTACACTCCACGTTAGACACGTGGTTACATCCTTGTGGGAAGAGGTATTTAATACTATTGCTGTTTTGGGTCTTTATTTTTGTTTCAACCAAAGCAACTAACGAGTGGCCACTAGCAGCAATCCACTCACGTATCTCCTTCTTATTCCTGTCACACCCTCCCTTAATATTCCAAAGAAGCATGGACATATCAAGGGTTTTTTGTGGATCTAGTTCGCCGACCTGGCTCCTTTTTGTTATTCTTCTTCTTCGCTCTTTTTTCTTTGACGATCTCTCCCTCTTCTTTGTCTGAGTCTGAGAGTGCCCCAAAACTATTAGTGTCGAGAATTGAACCCACTCCTTGAGATTTTGGGATACCTGTCCTTCGCGGCCCAGCCCTACTGGACGCAGGTGTGAAGTCACCTTCTGCTTCTCCCGAGCAGGCCTTTTTGATGCATCAGGTTCCTTGTTCCCATCACCCTCCCCCATCACCCTCCCGGTTGGGAACCTCAGATCCTTCTCCTTCCGTTGTTTGCTGCTCCAGACTTTCTGTGCTTTGGGATGATACCTCATTCCCCGTCTCCATGCTAGGCTTAGTGCTAGTTGAAGCCGCTTCCACATTCGTCTTTGCCTCAACACCCGTCTTCTTCCAGACCCTCTTCTCCGTCTTCTTGACCTGCGACTCGCAGTGTCCAGTAGCATGACCAAAGACATGGCAATTGATGCAGCTCACCGGGATATGGTCGTAGTCGATGGATACTGGAATAGGGTCTCAAACTTGGACGTTTAGCCAGATTGTCTTCGGCTTTGGACCGTCCACCTTCAGCTCGACCAAGACCCTTGCTTCCTCTCCCTCCAGGGACTTCTCATCGATGTGAAGAACACGTCCTGCTCCAGCCGCTATGGTACCTGCGGCCTTCCTTGTCCATGTCCTCCCAAACGACTTTAGCGACGTCCATGTAGGGATGGTTGTGAAGGCCTCTTTGCGTAGTTCATCGCCATGATTATAGTGCTTGGCTATTACGAGTTGTTAGTCGAACCACCTCGGCCCCATGGCCAGGGCCGCCTGCTTGTCCATTGCCGTGGAAAACCTCACCAAGGAGATCCCGTTTTCCCGTGATAGCAGGTCAAATGAACCCTTCGGCCTCCAGGTTCTTCTCACCCAGGCTTGCAGATGGGGGAAATAAGGTCTTTTGCCCAGTGTGTAGATCATAACGGTGAATTCCCAGACATTCTTCATCCTATCAAATTCCTCAATCTCCAGATCCACGTGAACCTCGTCGCCGTCGACCCTGGGTTGCGGGAACACCAGATCCACGAAAACCTCACCCATCGCCGCGCCGTTAGGGTTTGGCACCGTCGTAGTGGGCGTAGGGTTCCCAGATGGAGGTGGCTCGGTTGAGGATGGTTCGGGGTGGGTGGGAGGGTGTTGAGGGTGGACGCCGACGACCTGGGTGGTCGGGGGCGTGGGCGCCATGCCCTAGGCGGCCGATGATCGTGGAATCGCCCAGAGCCGACCTAGAAGACGACGCGCATGTGTTGTTTGTATTGTTATATGTATGTATGTATATGTGTATTTAAGTATGTATATATATCTATGTATGTATAGATACATATATATGTATATTAATATATGTGTGTGTGTGTGAATAAGGTGTTGTTTCCTGTTGGATCTTTATTGACATGGTTGGTTTGCAAGGACTAAAAGTAAATCATCATCCATAAAAAGGAGAAGTGCAAAAAATGTAATGTCATAAATTTTAAGTGTCAAAGTGGTGGTGATTATTTGAAGAATTTCAAATATATTTCTAATAATAAATTTGAAAATATTTCTAAAACATGAGGAATCCATTCGATCTAACATATATGATGTGTATGTTACCAAAATAAATAATAACTTGTACATATGTTTGCTTTGTAACCATTTAAATTAAATTGACATTTTAATATTTTAGATCAATGGTTTTGGGATAATATGTTAACCAAATTGCATGTATGCCCATGATCAAGTAAAATAAATAAGAAAGCTATGATCCAAAATTAAGTTGGTAAAAGAGATGGTATGTTCCATGAAGTTTAACATCAATACTTATCTTGCAAGAAGGTATAGTTTAATGTATATATTTCTTTTAAGATGGAGGCTTTGATGTTCACAAGCATTGCATCTTAATAAATAAATACAAGTTATATTTTAAATGACAAAAAAGATTAAGGCCCCATCCAATAGCCGTATGTATGATTGGTGGAACTAATTTTTACTTTCAGAATAATTTATATAATAGTAAATTGCTCCACCATGCAACCCATTTATAAGATTTTTGTATAAGTTAGATGTTTCACTATGGCAGAACATGTAAATGGCACTATGAATTGCAAATTATATCTACATTTTGCATTGGATCTAATCAAATCCATGTTTTTATGTTAGGATAATGTATAAAATCCAACTGAATGTAATGTTTTAGAATTTGTAATCATTATTGTAGCTTATAAAGGAAATTGTGTTCCAAATAACAAAGGATATTGAGACCCCGTCCAATAGCCATGTATATGATTTGTGGACCTTCAAGATATATATTTGTTTGAAGTTGTTCAATCACTCTGTTCTATAATTTTCATGTTTTATGCCTAGAAGAATTTAAATGATAATAAATTACTCAATGATTCATCTCATTTACAAGAATTTGGTAAAAATTGATTATTTTAGTTTGATAGCATATTCCAATGGTGATATATACAAAACACGATACCTACATTATGCATATACATGCACCGGTTCTTAATCAAATCCATGTTTTTATGTTAGGGTAATGTAAAATTGTTTGATGTAATACAACTGCTTATCATTATTGTAGTTTTGAATGAATTTTAAGGCAAATTTAATTAGAGTTTGAATAGAAAAATAAGACAAGCTTATTCATTGATTCAACAATGACGTTGCAAGCAACTTTTTAAAAGTTATTAAGCTCCAATAAGATACAAACAATAAATCCTATTCCATTTCCAATATAACTAACTCAATTTAATAAACTAAATTAATTGAAATAAAGAATGTTTTCTACTATTTTGCTTTATGATTATTGTAGCTTTGAATGAATTTTAAGGCAAATTTAATTAGAGTTTGAATAGAAAAATAAGACAAGCTTATTTATTGATTCAACAATGATATTGCAAACAACTTTTAAAATGTTATTAAGCTCCAATAAGATACAAACAATAAATCCTATTCCATTTGCAATATAACTAACTCAATTTAATAAAGTAAATAAATTGAAATAAAGAATGTTTTTCTACTATTTTGCTTTATTTGGAAAGTTGTGAGAATGTGATGATACTCACTTGCGTTTTAGAATGAAAATTGTCTATACTAATAAGGAAAGAAAGACACAATATAACTCTTATAGTCATATGTAAGTTAATGAATACTATAGTTACTTTGACGTAGAAAGAGGAGAGAGCGGGAAATAAAACACATGGTAATGTACAAATATAAATTCTAAACATGAAGAAATAATACTTCATAGACTTCACATGGATGTGATTATAGTGCAATTATGATGGAGTCCTCACATAACTAAGCTGGGGGTAGCTTCCAACTATGTCTGCACTAAAATAGTTGATACAAGAACATAAAATAACAACTTTTTGCACTTCTCAACCCAAACATAGACCCAAAAATATAAAATAAGAGAAAAGATAATTGTGTCTTTCCATAAAAAAAATGTGAAATATAGTAATCTATTAGGAGCTACTACTTATTAGAAATTGTAAATGTTTTCTATACCCAATTCTAGCCTCCCAAGGCCAAAATAATGGGACCCTGACTACATAATTGGCCATCCCCGCTGCTATGACCTTCAAAAATTGATTTGGCCCACAAACAGTAGCGCCGTACTTCTTCCTCAAGTCTTCACAGATTTCCTTGCTACCTAGACGACTGTTTCTGATCAGCATGGTGATTCTGGTTTG
Source organism: Alisma plantago-aquatica (assembly GCA_963693085.1). Classification (NCBI taxonomy): domain Eukaryota; kingdom Viridiplantae; phylum Streptophyta; class Magnoliopsida; order Alismatales; family Alismataceae; genus Alisma; species Alisma plantago-aquatica. Next base: position 706,359,610 of record OY856409.1, read on the forward strand.
TGCACTCCTCTTTATCACTGTGGCCTTCCGCTTGGTCACTACGACAGCAGCAGCAGGCTTAACCGCAAGAGTGGCCTTCATCAGATCGTTTTTTTCTCAGTAGTAGTCAACCACCTTGAACTGCAACAAAGCATTGGCATTGTATGATTTAACTAATGGAGATAAACTATAGATTTCAACGGAGTGTGAAAAAACCAAGAAAAGAAAATCAATTAGTAGTAAGCTAAAGGACCATATTTTTAGCGTTTGCCTGTGAAAATCCTAGGTCTTTGTGTCTTCAGATCACAAACTTCAACTTTGCACTTACAAATTATAGTGAGAAAAATCATATGAATCCTATTATAAAGATCTTAAAAATCTGGATCTATCAAGCATAAATAATTTACATGATAAGGAACATACAAGAGTGGGCAGACTAAAGCCTCCTGGTGTGCTGGAGGGTTTATCATAAAGCATATGAAATATTACAATAGGAAGTATGAGAAGCTGTCTTTAGAAGAATACAGAAAAGGCACCCTTATGCTAAACAAAGTCAAACCGGACTCGTAGCATGCATCGTTGTTGTTTGTGCTAGTAGAGAAGAGAATCGTGTTGGTAGAAAAGAGATACCAATAGGATTGGGTATTCTCATTAGCTCATATAAGCTTCTCGTAGCAACTATATACTTGCATAAATCCACAGCAAATCATCTGGATTGCATCATGGTGATCGGCCAGTAATGAAATTTGAATAAAAAATGCATACCTTGTTTAAAAAAAATACATACCTGATAATATGTAGTGTGCACCCATTTTAATAATTTCACGCGTGTGAAGAATGGAATAAAGCTTCCTTTTATGACTATCTCAAACTTACAAAGCAGAATTTTTTTCCTACAACAGTACATAAAATAATAGTTATTATAGAAAAGCAGAAAGAAAGAGGAAACCAGAGAACTTGAAGCAACAGAGACGTTTAATTTTTTTTCATTCAATGCACTATTTTTCTCACCCCTCTCCATGAGAAAATATAGAAGCTTGCATATGAATGTCTCAAATCTGCAAAACAAAAGAATTTTTTTACAGTACATAAAATGATCGTCATTATAGAAAAGTGAAAAGAAGGGAAACCAAAGAACCTGACTCAATAAAGACGTTTGGAAATAAAATTAATGCTGTGATTTCACCATTTTCCTCACTCCTCTCCACACGTAGACATAGATGATCGTCATAAAAGAACAACATAAATAGAAGAGAGAAAATCGGAGAACTTGATCCAATAGAGACCTTTTGAACAATTCTTTTTTATTCAATGATGCAGTATTTTTCTCAAACCTACAGGAAGCAAAGGAATTTTCCTCTAGCAGTATAGAAATGATCGTCATAAAAGAACAGCACAAATAGAAGAGAAGAAATGGAGAACTTGATCAAATAGAGACCTTTTGAACAATTCTTTTTTACCTAATGATACAGTATTTTACTCACCCCTTTGTGTGCGTGGACACAGATGTTTGCATAATTTATTGGATGCAATGAGAATGCTTTGACCAGCGGAGTACCAAGGGTGAATAAAGAAGGGGATTGTCTAGATTTGGATTTAGTGCAGAGCAGAAAGAACAAGGAGCCAAGAAGACTGTTCGCTTTCTGAACGCCAAAAATAGGAGACGGGAGGGAAGTGGTTTTTAAGGATACCTTAGGAAACATGAGAAACTAATGGGGAGGTTCAAGGGACTTATGTTTGAGATATAAATGCTATTTCAAGTCATAACTAAACAGTAAACGTTCTCTCCCGTGATCTTAGATATACATCAATGCATTCTCCCACCACTATTTAGCGATAGAAACATAACTGTTGGGATATTGGTTGGCGATTTGAAAGGGGGGAAGTGACTATGTCAGAGTAAGAGAAGAGTTTGCAGGAAGTCAAGGAGAACGGTTGTGGGAGGAAAGAGAGGGAGAGTGGGTAGTTATTTAGAAGGGAAGTCTATGTGGGGTAGGAGAACAGTTTGTTGGAAAATGTTGACTAAGGAGATATAAATGATAGATTTAATCCTTTTTTAGTTATGGAAATTAGCCGAGAGTTTAGGAGGGGCAAGAAGAGGTGATAGTGTATCGTTTTCCAAGAGAATCATTCGTTCGAATAAGAGAAACCTTTGGTTTGTAGTGGGAATTTGAAGAGAATTGAGCAACCGTTTTCATAAGATGAGGAGAGAGAAAAGAAGCTTGTAGTTGTAGGAGTTATCGGGGAGAGTGGGATTGATAGGTCCTGGTAGTGGGGGGATAGGTGCTTGTAGTGGGGATCGGTGGTTTTGGTTGAAGGAAAAAAACCACAAATAAAAGTTGTCAAATTCTTGAAAAAAGGAGAGAATAGAGAGAGAGAGAGTTAAGGATAGTGCACCATTTAAAAAATGGTGAAATCTGATTGGTTGATGGTAATACTGTATTCTCTCCTCACTCTATATATATGTGTGTGTGTGTGCATATGTATATATATGTATAGGTCTATATGTATATATATGTATGTATGCATATATATGTGTATATGTATACGACACACACACACACACACACATATATATATGATACAATAGAAGTGGACGGACAACCCTTCAATGGGTTTTGTGAATTCAACTAATTTATCTTTTGACTTAATTGGCGGCAATTGAATCGATCCCTCTAGAAGTATCTATCTCAGACAATGTTAAATCAACCTCAATTTGTTTAGCTCTTTCATGAAGACTGGATAATGAGCAATGTGGACAGTAACCCGGTTATCACACATTCACAGTTCAAATCTGCAGGTGCGTTGTGAGAGAAGACAAGTTCCGCCAACAAATGTCAATCTAGATACAACTCTTTGCTTATTGCTCGGCCTATATATTACATTTCCTCCCACAATGACACAATAATCATAAATATATCGCCCGTCAATGCTAGATTTTGCCTATTAGCAATGTTTTAGAAAGCGGGAAACGGGAGGCTTGCAGACATGATCTTGTGGCCGCTTGAGCACCAGGGGGTGCTTAAGCGATTACTTTTTGAAAAAGCAGATGTTGAATTTTTTATAATATTTTATATAAAAGTACTCACATTTGTATGTAAATAACCAATTCTAGACTTTTATAGATAACTAAACCCACGTGACAATGTAAAAGTTACCCTAGACAACAACATTGGTACTTGCCTTAGAGGGAGCATTAGTATACACATATTACATGCAGTAGTATACTAGTATCATACTATAGTGTAACCTACTTAATGGTTAGTAATATATACAATGGTAAATATTACATACAGTACAGTAGTATACTAGTATCATACCATCATATAAAATACTTGTATTGTGGTGTTATATAGTAGTACAATACGACTTCACAGTCATATATGCTTATAATATATTCCTTTTACATGCATACTATTGTTTTTAATTATTGTTTACTGTACAACAATACAATATTACTCATTTCTAACAGTTAAATGGTATTTTCATTTTTTGTTACATATGCATAGTAATATATAGTGCAATAGACTTAATGGTATGCAGTAGTCAATATTATATAGTAGTAGCAAAATCAGTGTAGCTAGTATACTATGTTTGGATACATAGTTTTTAAAACTATATATTATACCAATATTCGAAAGTATATTTTACAATTTGCATAGTATAAAAACACATACCAAGTATTACATTACATATATTTTGGACCTAGGAAGTGGTCCTAGCTGCTGCTTTTCACTTAAGCAACCTTAAGTGGGCGCCAAGAAGTGGTGCTTAGGCCACCTCTTAAGTGGGCCTAAAGCAGGTGCTTAATTTAGAGCCGATTGATTAGCGCCTGAAGGACCAACTGAGCGGCCGTTTGGGTCATGTGAAAAATAAGGTTGGATTGAATGCAATTGGATTAGATAATTACAAGACTGGACACCCCTGTCCTATATATAGGAGCAAGGGAGAAACCCTGAGACTTGTGTCCCAAGTAATCTAAACGGGCCAAGACACTAAAGGCCCACTAACTAATTAACCTATTAACTAAATAGGCTAATATAGACTCTTTAACACTCCCCCTCAAGCTGGAGCATGGGTGAAACACATGTCCAAAGCTTGGAGGTTACAAGACTCGATAAAACGATAAAAGAAATGATAAATGAAAGATAAAAGATAAATATCACTCCCCATACAAAAATTGATACTCCCCATTAATTATTTGGTGACAATGCCTCTCTTCTTTGAAATTGTATTCTGCAGGCTGGAGATCCTCGAGCTTTGATGAAGGTCTTTTGGAGTGCTTCTGGAATGAAGAACATCTGAAATGGAACCTGATACTACAACAGTAATTCGCCACTTGGAGCAGACAATCTTCAACACCATCACTACGTCATCTTCATTGGATTACGTACTTAACGCGACACGAACGTGGATGTCCAATGTCGATGTAGCAGTAGAGGAGTCTTCAAATTGTCTGAGAAGACGTGCATAACGTGGCATGAACACGAACGGACGATATGCTGGTGATACAATTTGGGTACCATAACTCTGGCGTATGAACCTTGGGGGCTTGATAGGAAAAGAGATATCATCCATCAAAGAAAGTCCCAAGAAGATTAGCAACATGTGATGTCGAAATAGCAGATGCAGCTCGGAGAAGACGTCATGAAGCAGCTCTGTGAAGATAAACTGGATGAATCAACCTTGCAGAAGTAGATTGGTAGGCTTGCTGAGCTTTTAAAAATCTGAAAAGCACCCATCTGTCTCATGTGAATGCAACTGAAGTACACCATCAACACCTGACGTACATAACGTGGTACGAACGCGGATAGCTCAGTGTTGACGCTGAATGAAGATCCTTCATTGCTGTCTGGAATAGAGAAGATGTGCTGAATAATGCGAAGCTCCATGAAGATAATAGCCTGGAACATATATAGCCTGAATACATATATCATCTCTTCTCATACTCTCTCTCTCATACATATTCTCTCACACTCTCTCTCATGGTCTCTCTTCTCATCTCTTCAATTGAAAAATAAGATTGGATTAAATGCAATTGGATTAGATAATTACAAGACTGGACACCCCTGTCCTATATATAGGAGCAAGGGAGAAACCCTGAGACTTGTGTCCCAAGTAATCTAAACAGGCCGAGACACTAAAGGCCCACTAACTAATTAACCTATTAACTAAATAGGCTAATATAGACTCTTTAACAGGTCACTTTTTAAACCACTACCTATTAGCATTGACATAGTTATTGAGTTGAACACCTAGTCGTCGACTAGTCGGCTGGTTGCTAGAGGGGGGCCTGCCTAGCCAGCCACCCAAAAAGGGTTTGGCTTGGCGCTCACCTAGGCCGAATGGTCGGCTAGTCGGTCGACTGAGACGACTGGTTGTGCTACTTATCTTTTGGGCGACCACTTAGGTGAGGTTGAGTTGGTGTCAGGCCTATGTAGCTTATTTTTTTTCGTTATTCCATTGCAACTTTTAGATGCTGAGTATATTCTTTACATGTTGAGTCTAATTTTTTGTTATTTATTTACAATCTAACCAATATACTATTTCGGTTTTGGTTTGTGAGACTTAACAATATTGTAGGATTGATGGCAACATGTCATATTGTTTTAGACAAAAATTTTGGTTTTAGATTAGACATTTGGAATATGCTCTATTACAAGTCTAAATATCATCTTTGTTCTATGCTTTTATATTATAACTCTTATTTAGTTGTCAAAAGCAATCATTCACTAGTTTTAACTTTAGAGTACTAAGCTCAATATTCGTATGCCGTCTTTAGAGCAATGTTCAACATTTTGACGAAATGGTCGGAATTTTGCCAAATTTTTTCTGTTTCGGCGGCAATCAGATCGAAATGAACTATCAAAACTTTCAAAACACACAGATCATCATTTTTTTACCTTTTCATATACTATTTATTACCTAGGGCATATTTTTTTGCAAAATTTTGTGTCTTTAAGTCTATATATTGTGCTTGCAAACTACAATGACTTAATTTATCGATTTCACTATTGAAAATTGACATCAAAATTCCCCATCGAAATGCCCATCGAAACAGTTCAGGTTCATTCACTCACAAATGACGGACCCCACCTCCACATATCCCATATGAAATATTATTACATATTTGAGTAGATATACACGAGTAGATCATTCTGGTAAAATTTCATAAATTAATTCATTAATTTTGCCGTTGAAACGCCAAGAACGCATTTATCAAAATTTCTGTTTCTGTGGCGGCCGAAACGACATCAAAATCAGACATTTTCTTCCATGCTTTAGAGTTCCTAACCTTCTTTGGCTAATCAATATTTGCTGAATTCAAATACATTGGGACTCATTTGATGTTTTGGGACATTATCTAACAATTTTGTAGTAATTATATGTTCTATATACATGCATTATTATAGATTATATATATAAAATAGTAATTCATATTTACAAAATTACCTATGCCTGGGCACCTGACTAGTCGGCCTGGTTGCCCTAGTCGCCCAAGCAAGTTGGGTCACCAACTGGATGCCTTGACAACTATGACCATTGGAAAACCCTATACTTCTAGGGGGCCATGATTTTGATACAAGAGCTCCTTTCCTGGGGACTTCTTCAAGTACCTCAAAATGCGCATAACAACTTCTAAGTGACCTATACAAGGCTTCTCTATAAACTGACTCGCAAAACTAGTAGCCATATCAGGTCTGCTAATTGTAAAATAATTAGCTTTCTAACAAAATGTTTATATCTCCAAGGATCATCAAGCAACTCCTATGCTCCATGGACAATTTGACTTTAGATCCATTGGAGTGTTAGCGTGTCTACTCTAACGCATACTTGTCTTTCTGAGCAAGTCTAGGAATAATATTAGGGTGGCAACTAAACCCGAACCTTACCTGACACGACCCTACCCAATTCGACCAGAAAACTTGAATTTTCTCAGGTCTGCTTAGTTTTTGGGTCAGGTCTATTTTATTTTGGGTCGAGTCAAGTTAGATCTTATGGTCGGGTTGGATTTTGGATTTGTAATATTTTTTGCTATTATTTATAGTAGAGTATATTTTATGATTTATGGGTTCGGTTGATTTAGGTCGGTGCTGGTCCAGGTCCATTTCAGGTCAGGTCAGGTCTGTATGGGTTTGGGTCTATTTCAGGTCAAGTCTAGTAATACCCAGCCCATTGCCAAACTTGTCTAGGATGCATATTCCATATTTTAATTTGCCTAATTCAATACCCAAAAAATATGTATGATTACCTAAGTCCTTTGTATGAAAATGCTCCTGCAAAAATGTCTTCAATTGTGCAATGCCTTGACTCTCTCACCAGTTTTCACAATGTCATCATGTATCACTAGGAATATACTATGAAAAAAATGATAGGTTGGGGAATGCCCTTTGTGTAGATTTTTCTTATTGATAGAAGGGCAACCCCCCTCTCCTATAAATAAGATAAAGAGGAATCCTATAGACTCAAGACAAACCCTAACGGGCCAAGACACAACTGAGCCTATATTACAAAAAGACCTAACAACTTAATTAACTAAACTAATAGACTCTCTAATACTCCACGTAAGCTGGAGCTTGGGAGAATCCCAAGTCAGCTTGCAAACAGATAGACTAAAACAAAATAACAAAAGATAAACCAAACCCATACAAGAATGTTTCTCCCCCTCGATGTTAAAATAAATCACTCAAATACTCCCCCTCAAGCAAATAATCTCAAAGTGGGTAAGTAGGTAGGTAGCAGGAGCGTCTTGATCATTGTGAAGTGGAATCTGAAAGTAGAAGTAAACATCAATCGGTAGGCATCACGACTTTCATCTCAGTCGCTATTGTCATGAAGTAGACCAGAGAGTGTTGGAACACAAGTATAGAGAGTGCTGGAACCAGTGTTTTAAAAAGCGGTCTGTGCGGCCGCTTATGCGGCTGCATACAAGGTGCAGACCACCTTCCGAACGCATACTGCAATTCCCTCCCCAAAAGCGGACCACCTTATGCCGCTTAATCTCCGATTTTCAGATAGACATATTTCCATTTCTTCTTTTTTACATTTACATTCATATGTTGGTTTAGATTTAGACCATAGTGCATGTTTGCATTTATTTAAGTTGTAATGATTGCATATTTGCATGATTGCATCCATTATTCTTGTAATTGTACTATTTAGATACACAAATGTTCAAATTAAATATGTATATTCATGATAAATATATAAACATATACATATAATAATTAATAAATAAAAAAATCCAAAAACGCATATACTTCCGCATATACTCCCGCATACCGCATATACTCTACAAGGTGACCTCTCCGAATGCATAACGCATACCACTTTTGAAAACCATGGCTGGAACACAAGAAACAATAGTCAATGTGCATACAAAGCATGGACAAGAAAAAAGTCAACATGCACATGGCAGAAACAAGTCAGAGTGCTGGCACATAGCAGTAGAAAATAGACGACATAGCCGGATAGAAGACCAGTGTGCAAAGTAGCAAGCAGATAAAGGACTTTCAGATTCAATATGAATGAAATAGAAATCTTTCATCATATACAAAAATATTTCATCCCTAACAAAAATCTTCATCATCTTCTCTCATCATAAAGTTTTCATCAAAATAGCAGACGTCACAGTCCAGAGAGTGCTGGGTCACAGTAGTAGCAGTGGTTGACATGCGAGGGTATGGACAAAGATTCAACGTACAAACAAAGTACATAGATGTAGAGAGTCAACATGCTAAGAAAACACAGTCTAGAGAGTGCTGGGTCACAGTAGTAGCAGTGGTTGACATGCGAGGGTATGGACAAAGATTCAACGTGCAAACAAAGTACATAGATGTAGAGAGTCAACGTGCAAAGAAAGCACAGATGACAAATAGTACAAAATCACAAAGCAACAAATAAAATGTGCTAATCACAACACAAGTTGCAAGAGTGACGTCGCCAGACTGAAAATCAATCAACATAATGTATTTGGATATTGGGCCAAGAGGTGTGGGCACTGGGGGCTTCTGTGCAAGTTGTTGAGAAAGCCAGTGAGAATGAGCTCCTGGCGTGTTGTGACAAGGCTAGTGAGGGTTCGTTTGTGAACCTCGACCAATCGAGGGATGTCTGACCCTTCAAGGGGGGGTGAATCGAGCTAATAATATATGCAATTTAAAAATACAAGGTTAGATTGCAACTTGCTTAAAAATATATGGCAGTGTAAATATAAAGTACATGTTAGATAAAATGAAAACAATTACAAGACACAAAGATGTAGAGTGGTTCTGTCAAAAGATATCAGTCCACTACCTAGTTGTTTTCAATCATGATTTTCAACCTATATTTTTTTCCTTTTCTAGACCGACACAAAATACACAATTTACCGGTGTCTTTTGTAGCTCAAGACAACCCTCCTTTTCTAGCTCAAGGAGAACTTACACAACAGAGTAGATCGCAATCAACTTCCCCTAGAACTTACCAAAAAGCTTCCCCACAGTCTTCTCGCAAGAGGTAGTTGGAAGGAACAAAAAAAAGTCAAGAGAATAAGAGAGAAAGAAGAAATTACAACTCTCACAAGATATGCAATTTGTAGCTCTCTATGAACACATGATGATTTACCCTCCATAAGGATTAGGTAAGGCTATATTTAGTGGAGTAGGACCCTACTATTGAGCAGAGGATTAGACTAGTTTAAGGGCAGATGAAGATAACAATGTAGAATTCTAAGCTTGGAGTAGGATAATATGTAGTAGGTTGTTTAAGTGTGTTTTGTGTGTCCATAAACCACTCCTATTTATAGAAACTACGTAGGTATAGTTAAGAATACTTTTGGGAGTGTTTAGGACAAGATAAATGCTATACTAGCTGTTAGAATGTCAAAAATTGGATTTATAATGGCTAGTAGATCGTTTAGAAATATCTTTACAGACTATTCTCAGTCGAACGGTACTTCGACCGAACTCCATCTCGGTCGAAGTGTAGTTCGTCCGATAGGTAGACTTTTTCCAAAGTTTGCAACAATTATATCTCGATTGAGAAGTGGCTGCTAGCCCATTATTTCGTTCAAGAAATAGTTTGACTGAGAATGTCCCTATAAATGCACTACTATATTTATAAAATGCTCATTTTTTATAAAATCTAACTATCCTAAAGGCTTGGTATAAATGTGGAATAAGGTTTAAGATAGGTTTGGGCCGTTCATCACTTGTTCTTACATCATTCCTAGTAAATTGTACAAAATTCACTTGTACAAAGCATATACATGGTACAACTTGACCTACAAGCATTCAAACACATTATATTGTATATTTTTTATTGTTGGATCTTGTCTAAGTTACTTGATCACCTGAAACACTAAATGCACTTGTTAGTGACACAAATGAGAAATATTTGCATCATCGATAAGAGTGACATATCCAAAAAGCCAACAATCTCCCCCTTTTTGATGATGACAAATATATCCATAAGATAATTTGAAAATAGACAATTTAGATCATTATACCTTTAAATTGTTGTAGATAACAAAATGTATCTTCATGGAGTTTTCTCCCCCTTTGTCGAAGTCAAAAAAGGGCTTATCTTTCCAATGCTTCCCCCCAAGGAGACACTCCCCCTCAATAAGATAATCATTTTAGAGAAGGAATACATATACCCAATGAAAAGCAACGATGTACCAATTGAAACAAGAAACCAATAAGAATACACCAATTAAAAATGGATACGTTACATAGTAGAACGTATAGACAAAAAGCCATATTTGATCAAAGAACAAAATATTGTCTAATTACCAATGAAAGAAATGTAAAACCCTTCATGATAAAAAGATCCCATTAAGCATAATATAAAAAAATACTCTAAGCAAATTGTAAGCAATGTTAAGTTCACCACTGATATAGAGATACTATGTATAACACTAATTTTTTAAAGACTATATCAATATCAATGAAAGGAATGTGAAGTCCTCCGTGATATAGAGATTGCCATAAAAATCAAAGAGAAACACCATAAAGAATCTCTCGACCGATATCAAAGGATTTTAAGCTTACTATTGATATAGAGAACCCACTCAAAGTAAAATCCATATAGATATGCAAGTTATATTATGTAACTTTGAGCTCCTCCTTAATCTCATACTCTTAGAAATGAGCTCAAACTAAAGAAAAGATTCACTAGGATAGAGATCATGTAAAATCAATAATTTCAGATTTTTTTGAGACGTTAGAACTTGGAACCACTCTTGAGGAGCAGCCAGATCGCTGACCCCACCCCGGTAGTGTAAACCTGCGACTCCCCCTCAACTATCCGAACATCGGGGGAAGTTGTAAACTCACACAGGGACCACCATGCGTGAAGGAATCAAGAATTTCTCAAGCCGCACAATCGGGGATTCGAACTTGGGTCTCCATTATGAAGAACCCGACCCTTCTCCACCGAGCTACCACCTAGGTGGCAATCATGTTAGATTTAGTATCTAGGAAATCATGTGATAAAATGAATTTGAAAACCAAACTGAAAGATAGCGAAAGAAATTATGTTACAGTCAGGTTTTCGGTCGAGTTATACTTTGACTAAACTGCCCCTCGGTTGAACTATACTTCGACCAAAAGGTAGTCTGCTGGAAAGTTTTATCCTGCAAGAAATATTTACCTCTATCAAACGACTCCAGAAAAATGCAAAAGTAAACTTTTCAAAACTCAATTTTATATAAGCAAGATAAAAAAGGATATCTGTTTAAACTCGTGATCCTTCAAACCTCATTTAAAGGAAGGTTTAGCAAAAGTCGGTCCTTGCTTTTCTTTCTTTTAACATTTGTTGGAATATAACCAAGTCCATGAGTACCAACATGAGAACGCAACATGTTATTCAACATATTTCTACTATTTGAAAATTTAATTAGAGATCTCTCAATTTTTTCATTTTCCTTGGCAAGAATCAATGAGTCATTAGTAGTAGAAATTTAGCATTTTCTAGTACTAGCAGTGTTCTCTTCAAGTATATCAATTTTATCATTTAAAACATCAATCACATCAAGAAGACGATCATAATCAAAATGTGAGCAACGAATAGGTTGTTTCAACTTATCTAAAAGAGTAGAAATTTGAGTTTGCAAAGATTCATTTTGAGAAACAAGATCATTTATCTTTCACTAGCATATTGATCATCTAGCTCACTAAGCTCTATATCTAAGGAATAAAAAATATTTAGCAAAGTAAGTTCAACAAGTTCAATATGTTCATCTTTAGAAAAAGTAAAGAGAGATACCTCATCATCATTATCTTGTGCACCGTCTTCTTCTTGTTCTTCATTGTCTTCATGTTCGACGATGAGACATTCAGCTACATGATGACATATTTCTTCATCACTTGCCACCAAGTTTGAAGAATCATTTCAAGTAGCATGATGAGCTTTTTCATTGGTCTTTCTCTTTTTCTTCTTCTTCTTCTACATATGCGACATTTAGTAGAAAAAGATCTAATATTTTTGTTAGAAGAAGAGTGTATATATATTTCTTACCTGTATAATGTATTTATTCTTCACTACTAGATGAGTCACTAGAAGAAGATGACTTTGAAGCTCTTGCTTTGAATGCCAAGGCCCTTTTCTCAACAAGTTTTTCTTCTTCTTCTTCTTCTTCTTCTTCTTCTACTTTGGTTTCCTCTTGAAGCTTTACTTCATGTGTTTCCAAATTTCCAATCAGATGCTCCAACAATTTCTAGACTCTTCTGTAGCAGTTACTTTTTCTTTGAATTTAGGTGGCAAGGACCGAACTACCTAAGAATCTTTGAGACTTGTTCCTCCTCGGACATGTCTTTTCCTAAAGCACTTAAATCATTTATAGTAGTGAAAAATCTGGCATACATTTCAGCAATGATCTTATTTTTTGGCATACAAAATAATTCAAATTTATACTTCCAACGTATAAATTCTAGTGCTTTTAACTTGTTGGGTCTCTTCATGTGTAATAGAGACTTTTCTCCATATATCATAGACGGTTTCACAAGAGAAAATTCTATTAAACTCAACAAGGTATAAACAAGAATATAAGATACAACTTTGACGTTTAGAGTAGCCTTTTTTACCGTATCTGGATCCCATTCCTCAATCTATGTTGTAGGAGGTTCATATGGTGAGGCAACATCTTCCAAAGATCAAATTCAAATTTTAGATAAAAAATTGCATGCCCTTCTTCCAGTATGTGTAATTAGACCCGTCGAAGAGTGTTCGTCGAGTGACTTGGGTTCCTTCATGGTTGAGTTGGCCCCCATGATTTTTCGTCATCTTCAAAAATTGTTAAAACTCCTTGAAGCTTGCTCTAATACCAATTGTTGTGATGTAGAGGGAAGGCAAATAGAGCTAATAATAAGCTTATGCAATGTAAAAATACAAGGTTAGATCGCAACTTGCTTAAGAATATATGGCTGTAGAAATATAAAATAAGTGTTAGATAAAATGGAAACAACCACAAGACACCAAAGATGTAGAGTCGTTCCATCAAAAGACCTTAGTCCACTACCTAGTTGTTCCCAACCCGAATTTTCAACATGTATTTTATTTCTTTTTAGACCGATACAAAATACACAATTTATCAGTGTCTTTTGTGATTCAAGACAACACTCCTTTTGTAGCTCAAGGAGAACTTGCACAACGGAGTAGATCGCAATCAGACTCCTGCCTTGATCGCAACCTTCTCGCAAGAAGTAGCTCTAAGAAGCTTCCCCACAACCTTCTCACAAGAAGTTGGAAGCAACAAACACAAGTAAAGAGAACAAGGGAGAAAAAAGAAATTACAACTCTTGCAAAATATACAATTTGTATCTTTGTATGGACAACTGATAATTCACTCTTCACAAGGATTAGACAAGACTATGTTTGGTGGAGTAGGACCACTACGATTGAGCTAAGACTTAGACTAGCTTGAGGACAGCTGAAGACAACAATATAGAATTCTAAGCTTGGAGTAGGATCGAATGTATTAGGTTGCTCAAGTGTGTTTTGGATGTCTATAAACCACTCCTATATATAGAAACTACTTAGGGATAGTTAAGAATACTTGTTGGAGTGTTTAAGATGAGTTAAATGGTAAACTAACTGTTATAATGTCAAAAGTTGAATTTACAACGACTAGTAGTCGTTCAGAAATATCTCTACAGAATGTTCTTGGTCGAACTATACTTCGACCAAACTCCATGTCAGTTGAAGTGTAGTTCGACCAAGAGGTAGATTTTAGGCAAAGTTTGCAACGATTATATCCAATGTTTTAAAAAGCGGCCGCCAACAGGTGTTGTCCGCCTAAAAACACCCTCAAGCGCCGCTTAAGAAAATTTGAGAAAAGCGGACGCTTTTTGCCCGCTTAACCCGCTTTTTGCCCGCTTTAAAAAAAACAGATGTAAGCATATAACATTAAGTACATTATATGCCCCGATTAGTATTGACTATAATATATTAAACTAGCATACATTAGATGTTCTATGATATACCTAGTTCTAATTTAGAATGCATACTTTGTATGTAAGCTGTAATGATATGGTATTTTTGTGATGTATCCAAGTAAATTATAGGTAACTATTATCTAATTTAGAATGCATACTTTGATTAAATGTACTGCTGTAATGTATGACTATTGGATGATGTGCAGATGTAACAATATGTTTGTAAGCTAGCTATGTTTACTGTGTAGCTATGTAAACATGTGATACAAAATTGTTGTTACATCTTGTACATACTTATTATTTTATGTGTAGGGTGCTTTATCTATGACAAGTATATTGTTTACTATATTGTATAGATACAATCATCGTTGTATAGTTGTGTTATAAACTATTTGGGTGTTTTATATTGTCTTGTACAATGTTTAAATATGTATAGAAATTTCAAAAATATAGTATTTATATACATATGTATGTAATTTTGCATAAAAGTTTATAGGAATTGGAAACCCGCTTTTCTAAAAAGCGCCCGCTTAATCGCCCGCCTGACACTTAATCGGCTACAAGGTCTCGTCCGCACGCTTCTCGCTTCGTGCTTTTTAAAACCTTGATTATATCTCAGTCGTGAAGTGGTTCGCCCGAATGTATTTCGGTCGAGAAATAGTTTGATCGAGAATATCCCTGTAAATGCACTACTATATTTTTGTAAAACGGCTCAAAATATTCTTCTAATAAAACCCAACTATCTTAAAGGCTTGATATAAGTGTGGAATAAGGTTTTGGATAGGTTCGGGTCGTTCATTAGTTCTTACATCATTCCTAGCTAGGTTTTGGAAAACTCAAAGAGGGAAGCGTGTAGATTGCCCTCGAAGCGGAAAGCGAGAAGCAGATTAAAGTGGACGCTTTTTGAAAAAACGGTCCACATTGTTTTAAAAAAGTTTTTTTTTTGAAAATTTTGCATTTCACTTTATGCCTTCAAGAGTGCAATACTTACACCCGGGATCATCTGGCTTAGCCAAACATTCATCACCCCCATCCATACTAATTGAGATAGAAAATAGAATAATCACCAAATTAATTTTTAATTAGAGTAAATACATATAAGATTCATACTTTCATTGACTTGTAATGCGTACAATTAATATCAAAAAATAATAGGTAGGTTAAGTCTTGGTGTATGATACATGCAATTGTGACTACTAAATTTACAGTAAATAGACTAAACTTAATATCAATAATTACAGTAATTAATTATGTGACATAGCAACATAATTTATTCTTAGGGAATCATGCAATCATATATGAGTTTAATGATGGTATGTATCCATGATCTACATGATGAAAATGTGCAACAACCAACAACAAAAAAATTGTATGCAAATGTGTCAGGATGATGCACTTTCATATAGGAGGTTACTTTCTAATTGTGCAACATAAAAAAATCATCCAAATAAAAACATAGTAGTAACAAGATATATTATATCATGCAAATTAGGAACAAGATGCAACATCCAAAAATCATTGAAATGTTGAAATAGTATATTTCAAACTCTACAGATGAAAGATTGACAATACATAGTTCTTATATAGATGTACATATTGTACAAACAACAATAACTAATTAGAGATACTAATTACCAAACTGATCATTCATCATCATCATCTAAGCCTCAATCCCAACAATGTTGGGGTCAGATACATGGATCCTTCTTTCCAAGCAGCTCTGTTATGGGCCATTCTCTGATCAAGATGTAAAGATTCAAACCAAACTTATTATTACACCTGTTAAAATACATAAGTTTTGTTTTTTTATGAAATTCAACAAGTGATTGGACAAGTCTAGGAATACCTGTTGTGAAGCGCCCTCAAGTGGCCGCTTAAATGGATCCAAAAAAGTAGCCAAAAGCGGACAAAAGCGGCCGCTTTAGTGCAGAATGCTTCAAGACCCACTTTAGTGAGAATTACGATGGTATATGTGCTTGGGCGCTTAAGCGGCCACTTCACCCGCTTTTTTATTCATTGATTCCTAACAAGTTGTACAAAATGCAGTTGTACAAAATATATACATGGTACGTTACTTACAAGCATCCAAACACATATATTATATTTCATATTCTTTATGGTTGGATATTTGTCTAGTTCCTTGATCACCTGTGACACTAAATGCACATGTTAGTGACAAATGAAAATATTTGCATCATCGAAATAAGAGTGTGACATATCTAAAAAGTCAACACATAGTATAAGTGAAGTAGATAACTCCATTGCAACAATCAAGATGATGATGAATAAATAACTCAAGCTCTTCATAAGGTAAACAGATCAATAATAAAAGCAGAAAGATCCACATAACAACCAAAAGTAGCATCATATAGTAGCAACAAATATAGCATGAAGATCCATAGAGCAACAATACACTAAATTCTTCTTCTTCTCTTCATCTCATCTCTTCGCTCTACTCATCATCCTCTATTCTCCCCCTCACGCCAACCACGAAAAGAGTCAAGAGAGTGGTTGGGGTGGAGAGTAAAAAAGAATGGTAGAGGTAGTGTTTATGTAGGCAAATATGCGGAGGAGGTAACTGACAACTCGAGTCAAAATGCAACATGACCCGATTGCATAGATCTGGATAGAAAAATAAATGAATCTTTTCACGATAATTTTTTTGTATCTGATTATCATTAGGTACAATATGTATATGGGGGTAGTACAAGTAGTAAGGAGGTAGGCAATATGTATGTAAGGCTGGAAAAGATGGGGGGGTCAAAGAATAAAACAAATATAAATTTGTTGGAAAAGGAAGATAAGTGTTGTTGATACTCGGTAAGAATAGAGAAAGAACTCGCCATGTATAGAAGCATCCGCCATGTAATAGAATAATCGTAGATGATGAAGCACGCCAAGATGTAGCAACAGTAGTAGGTGACACGACGTGTCATTAGGGAGACACACCGTGTCCTGTAGCATTGCCATCAGAAAGCAGGAGACATGTTGTGTTGTAGGGCGGCACACTGTGTCAGTTGACGTATCTTGGGGTAGAATTTGAGGTAGAACGCAAGTGACACGGTGTGTCAAAAGTTCAGAATTTGTAATTTAAGTTGTGAACGAAACAAAACTCCGTCAACATGCCATGTCAAATAGTGACACGTCGTGTCGCCGAGTAAACTTTACGAAATAAGTTGCGAATGAAGCAAAATTCCGCCTACACGTCGTGTCAAACAACGACACACTGTGTTATTGGAGAAACAATAGCAGAAAACTCTGAGACAACATCAAAGGGTAGATAGATCCTTTCATATCTCCATCATAGCAATACAAGGATGATATATTCCCAATATTAACCAAAAAGGAAGATCTGTAATCGAGATTTGGGATTAGATTTCAATAGAGGTGGCATGGATGATAAAGATGGTGTAGATGACGGCGATGTAGATCGCCAACAATGTAGATGATGGCGGTGTAAATCGAAAGCTGTGTAGATGATGGCGGTGTAGATCTATAGATCTGTAGCGGTGTAGATGATGGCGACAAATAGGATAGTGGTGGCGGCCATAAGCAAACAATATTGATAGAGGCATGGCGGCCCTTGTTGATCTAATAGCAGCAACTTCAAGTTGGACTTTGATGGAGTTGATGAAGATGGTCCATGGAGATGACTCTTAGAAGAAGCAGGCGTAGGAAATCTCTGTGGGCGGCCGAGCAACGCCTAGGGGCAGTGGTCGCCCACAAGGGGAGACTTCTCTCCTTTGTGCTCTCTCTCTCTCTCTCAGGGTTGGGGACGGCATAGGAAGGCCTACTCTGATACCTTGTGGAATTACGATAGGTTGGGAATTCTCCTTTGTGTATACATTTAGTTTGTGATCGAAGGGCAGCCCCCCCTCCTATAAGTAGGATAAGGGGGAACCATACGAACTCAAGATAAACCCTAATGGGCCAAGACACAACTGAGTCTATATTACAAATAGATCCAACAACTTAATTAAATAATTTAATAGACTCTAATATTTACATCCTAATCTATGTCATATGTAGACAATAGAAATATCCTTAGTACATTTTTGGAGCTCAAACTCAAAAAGAGCGTTGCTGAATCTACCAAACTAGGCACGAGATGACTCTTTGAGACCATATAGAGACTCGTGAAGAAAATACACTAGATGAGACTCCCCTTAAGCAACAAACCCTGGTAGTTTCTCTATATAAGTCTCCTCATCTAGGTCATCACACACAAATGCATTCTTAATATTAAGTTAATGGAGAGTCTAGGAATGTATGGAAGCAATAGACAGCAGTGTTTTAAAAATCGGGGTATGCGGCCTTATAAGCGGCCTTATAAGCGGTGCGGCCTGTGGAAAATCCGCATAGAGCAAAGCGGATCTCAAAGCGGGCCCAACCCTTTTAATCGGTAGTACGAGCGCATATAAGGCCTTTTAAGCGCCGATTTTCAGTTGGAAAATTTTTTTTCCACTAAAACCCAAACCCTCGCTTTGCAGTAACCCGACTCCCCTCACTCACCCCCCCGACCCACCCCGACAAAAGTCGTGACTCGACTCTGAGAAACCCCCACTCCAGCAAACCCTCGTTCTTCCCTAGCTTCCGCGATTTCTCCCCCAAACGGAGCAGTCCCCAGCGGCTTCCCCTGTCTTCAGAGGCGACGGCGGCGGATTACCTTCTCCTCGGAGGTGGCGGCGGCTTACCTTCTCCCCGGAGGCGGCGGCACCTCAGGCTCCAGCCGGCGGCGACGGCAGCGTCGCCTACTCCCGCGGCTGCTCAAGGACTCGGCGGCTGACCCCACTTCCAAAGCCGCAGGTGCTTCATCTCCTCCACCCATCTTCTTCAGTTCTTTTTTTTTTTCGATTGGATTTTCCTGCTGCTGCTTGGTTCCGTTCTTTCTAGTGTTTTTTTGTTGTTGTTGCGATGCATTCTTCCTTCTTCTATCTTCGTTTGATTCTCTCTCCCTTATCTTCTTTTCATTTTCGAATTCCTCTTTTCCAGTGGCAATTTCACTATCCCCAACTCATTGTTGAGTGTCGATCCCCCAATTTCCTATTCTCTTGTCATCTACTTTCTTCATCTACTTACTGTTCTTCATATTTTTATTTAATCCCCTCATTTTCTGTTCTCTAATCTTCTTTTCTATTTTTCTCTTTCCCAAATACCCATCTACTGGATGTCGCCCCTTAATTTCTAATTTCCCTGATTGCTTGTTATTCTTGCACGTGTGTTTTGTTAGTCTTTTTGTATGTTTTGTTAGTCTTTATTGTTATGTTTTGTTAGTCTTTATTGTTATGTAATGTGCTTGTGTTAAACCATTACATGTGTGCTTCTTTGGAGTTTATGTTTTAGATTGCATTTTAGAAATTTGAACTGATTTAAAGTTTTAGGGTATAAATATGTAATTGCACAAATTAATATGCAATTGTAAGATTAATTTATCTATAATAATTAATTTATTAAAAAAAAATCCAAAAACGCATATACTCCCGCATATACTCCCGCATACCGCATATACTCTACAAGGTGACCTGTCCGAACGCATAGCGCATACCGCTTTTTAAAACACTGATAGATAGAAAGTTACAAACATTCACATTCTTCTCTCCATTGCATGAAGCTTTCTCTAACTAGGGGATTGTATTTATTAATGTGATCCCTGAAACAATATTACCTAATTAGTCAAGCAGTTTTATATTTAAGGACTGTGACAAAAATATCGGATAAGATGATTATATGGTGAAATGCTTTTATTTTTCCTGTTTAATATGTAGTTATGTGAAGTCATTTTATTCTCTGTTATACGTGTCTCCAGAAAATATCTTACAATTCAGAGTTCATGAAGATATATAGATTAATTTGTATAGTTTTGATAGTTCTTTAAATAATACGTTTTCTACTATAGATCAGATACTGAGGAGTGAGGACAACATCAGTCCAAGACTGCTTAAATTCAGGAAAAACATATTTGGCAAGCCAGAGGTACTGTATTATATACTTCGGTATATGCTTGAATGTTGCTTCAGATGTCATCTCACTTCATATGGACATTGGTTAACATAGTTGTGTCATCTCTAGAGTTGACTTTCCTAATTCCATATTGTGAATGCAGCTGGAATGGGAAAATGGCGATGAGTTAGCACCACCTTTGCAATTCAATCTTTCACACACTCCGTCCTTGATTGCATGTGGCATTTCTAGAAACATGCAGGTATTGCAACAGTTCTTGTTTTATTTTGAATTATTTACTTTGCATGATGTATTTTTTTGTTTATGTTGTGAAAACACTCTCTGAAATGATTTAAACAACATATAAGAAAACAGTTAAAATTTTCAAGTTAAAGACGCTTCCTTTTTCGTCCAATGGTTGCGTGAAGGCCCCATAGGCACCACCTAAGGATATAGGCTAGTCACTGTTTGGACTTAAACACAGGGACATCAAGCAAACCACTTGGTCAATGCTCTTGGAGGTGCTCTAAACTTGTTTTTTAAAATATCTGATCATGCCGAAATCGTGCTCGAGAAGTCAAGATAACAATTAGAAAAGTTTTCCAATACCTGACTACAATGGATACTCTTATTTCTCTGCTAATCTATATGGATCAAATACTCCTGAAGTCCACACTCCTTCAACTTAAATAAGTTTCCGAGGACTTCCTGCCCTGGTCGCTGCTGATACTTTCCTTTAACTTCCCGTGATTCCCTGATACCATTGTCATAACTCCTTGGTCTAAATTCCTGTCAGTCCCCCAATAAACCCTGCTACCGACGATAATGCCATAAAAACAACATAGAGTTATGCTATTTCTAGCAGAATCCCAATTTACTGCATAACCGTGTAACTGTACCACATATAACCTTATAGAATTAGAAGTATAAAACAATAAGGAAATTGAACGTCAATGGCATACTTCTAGTCTTCTGGGATGTTATGCCATTCTTGTCATACAATACTCCCTACAAGAATAGCCTAGGCGACGAAAGCGTTTTATCATTTAGGTAGAGTTTTATGTATAGATAATTAATGATTCATGTAGCTATGTCAGTTCCTGTGATATGTAAGAGTAGTTAACATATAAGTATTAGCAGCTTTCACGTCTAATATTAGCCCTATAAGTATAAAATAACCCAATTCAAAGTCCAATGAAGGTAAATCAGAATAAGGCATTACTCTGTACCTTAGTAACTCATATTAGGCACCTCATGTGGACAATGATATTTAGTTTGAAAATTAGACCACTCAGAGAATATTAATAAATATTAATAGGCACAAATACCCACAAAAGTGAGCCAACATGCCAAATTGGTCATGGGCGAAGGCTAAGGTGCATTGCTCAGGGGCACCATGGCGCCTAGGTTGACAACACTGGTGTTTGATATTGTGCTCTTTGTAGTGAGATATTTGTTATTGAAGGTCCAAAAAAAAAATGCTAAAACACCCCCAACTAAATATCCAAGTAAACGGATATAATTTATAGGGGTTGAGCATTTCCTCTCAAAAGAAAACATACCCTAAATCTTCTTGATGAAATGTCTGGTTGCAGACTAGCAAGATCTCTTATGGATTGTGCTTGGAAATCTTTGGGATGATAATTGACGAGTCAGAGGAAAAAGGTAGAAATTATTGGCTCAAAAGTTACCTCATCTTACTATTACCAAACTACTTATTTTCTTTGCAGCTGGGCTTGTTTTGTTAATTCATGCATTACTAAAGAAGAGTCAGTGGGACACTTTTTGTCTGATTCTTTAGTACCTTAAGAATTCTCTTGGAAAAAGCTTGTTTTATACCAAAAAAATGAGACGTTAATCTAGCTGGAAACATAGCAGCTGATTATGCATGCAACCCCTTTCAAAGGAGATCTCATTTGGGTTATTGTACTCTGATGGTGGCGGGTGGTGGGTGGTAATTAGTCACCAAAGAAACAGAATGCAAAAATGTGTTGGTTAGATCTATACAACTTGTAAGTTGATAGGGAGGGCCAAAGACAAAATATGATGATTTTGGACATTGGATACGCCGTTTGTATTTTACATATAAATGCATATGCATACACACATACACATAATGTTTCATTCTTATTTCATTTTATCTCCTATTCAAAATCAAATCTTACACCACACCTTGTAGTAGATGCAAACCACAATTCACACCATAGAATTAAATGTCCCATTTCGATGTCGTGTCCGATGGCCTAGAAACATAATTTTTTTTGAAATTTCGCACGAAATTTCGATATTTACGGCCCTAACGATTTTGATGACCAAATAAGTGAATTAAACCATGAAAATTTACCAGGACGATCTAAATGCCAAGATCTACTCAAATATGCAATACTATTTCATATTGGATATGTGGGGGGGGAGTTCTCCCACATTTGTAAGTGAAGGGAGCTGAACAATTTCGATGGCAAAATGAAGGAATTGACTTATGAAATTTTGCAAACACAATGTTGAGACATACACACACTAGACTATATAATACATTTATATGTTTAGAGGTTAGGGTGGGATACATGTTTTGATGAGTGAGTGCACAAATGAACAGAAATTTCAAGTCTGCTAGACAGTTAGACTGTTAAAATCTTCAAGTTACAACTTAGAATTTAAAATTTACAATTACAAGTTCCAAACTTACTAACTACAACTTGTATAAGTCTAGTGTTAGCATTTAACTAGGTTACATGGGGCATCTATACATAGATCCAAGAAAGAACTTTGTTATTTTTTGGAGTATTTCTCCATATCTCTATAGAAGAGTGTAGAAATTGATGAAGGTAATGTATAAATGGTCTAGGGATAGGGGAAACATACCTTAGAATTAATAAAGATAGCCTTTAGAAGCAAGAAATTTAAAAAATTGCCAAAATACCCAAGATGTATTATTATCAGTCTTTGGAACAAATTTCTCAAAATTTAATTTGTGTTTCTGTACTATTTCACGAAATTACGACCCAAACTGGGCTTTTTGCTATGAAATTTCACCATTTTTGTCGAAATTTCGTACCTAGGGTCAAAATTTTCACGAAATTACGTCTCATTCCTTGCATTTGTGTGTTTCACATGTCCGATCGTAGGTTTCGATGTCCGATTGCAAAAAAATGAAATTTCGAGCGAAATTTCGCAATTTCGATAGAAATTTTGTTCCATGATTCGTACAACTAACATATTCATCAAATTGAACCTCAAGACAATACCCCTAGGTGTTGATTTATATAGATAACTTACCCGAAACCCTAGTTGGATTGTTTCTGCCAATGACCCCAACTTAAACAAGAAATAAAGTATTTTTTTGAGAACTTACAATTATGTTTGCAACTAATTAAATATAACTCCTAAACTAAAACAATTGCAAATAAGCTCCACATACGAAAATAAATAAAGAATTTCAATAAAGGAGGACAAGTAATATTAAATAAAAGATAACATGTCATACTTGTTAAGGCGCATGCCTAGACGTCAAGGCGTCCCAAGGGGGTGCCTCTGACCTGTGCGGCCTATATCCCACCTTGGGTTTTCTTATGCCCCCTACCCCATATGCGAGTATGGATGTATATACCAATGTCTTAGTGTTCAAATTAAGTATTTTTATCTATGTTTGCTGCAAATAATCATTATTGTTTGGAATTAATACCCATCATAACCATTTTCTAGGTTTTCTTCTTAATTCCTTAAATCTGATTTCTGTGATGAAGTATTTTCTTACCTTAATTAGCTATCCGGTTGCAATATAAATTATCGTGGTACTACTAAATCCCTTAACACTTACATAGGAACTTCAAACAGTCATATGCGCTGCATATTGTATTTATAAAAGCTGAAAACAGCACAGCCTAAAGAAATGCTTGTTGGTGCTACCTAAAGCAACATCATCCTTATTTCCTTAAGTCGAAAACTTCTGTATAAAAGATTTAGAACTAATATCAGAGTTCCTTCTATGCATTATTGGAACCTAAAATACCCATATTGATCGTTGATATATTGTACTTGGATTATATTTGTGCACTGTTTAGGGTTCTAGGGACTATATACAACATATACCAATTTATCCAAGTATAAATATTAAAATATATGTATATATCTATTTACTGTATATATCTATTTACACAACCAAAAAATTGTATATATTCTAGTATTTTTTTCCAAAAGCCAGGAGACTTATATTATCCTGCTCTTCTCATGGCTCACGCAGGGTTGAGAGATTACAAAACTGTTTGTAAACATCGATGATTTCATTACATTTAATATTACTACTAGTATCATTGAAGTAAATGATGGAAGACTATATATATAGTCAGTATGGTTGGATTTGATATGCAGTTTAGCTAGACGATCTGTTTCATTTTTTTTGTTTTCGATTAATCTTCAAAATCTCAACATTCCAATGGACAGACATTTGGCATTTGATTAAACCCTGTATTTTCACCTTCGAAGCTATAAGAGACAGATATTTACTTGAATGATCATTGACTGCTTGTACATCAGTATCACAATCAGATTCTATTACGATCAATTGCCATCCAGATGTGTAAGCTGATTCAAGAACTGATACAATGGCCACAATTTCTGCACCCAATATAGACAAGCTCACCATTGATTTCCCACATGCACATAAACAATGATGATCTTGTTCCTGAGCAGTGGCAGAGCATGGTGCAGGATTTTAAACTTTGTGTCGACTTCGCCAGGTTTGGAAGTAGAAGTTTGCAGAAACTTCGCTGCCTTTTTTTTTTGTTGAAAAAAAGTGATAAACTTCGAGGAAGTTTCAAGGAAGTTTACACGCAAACTTCGATAAACTTCGTTGCCGTTTTTTTGTTGTTGAAGAAAAGTGAGATGAATTCGATGCAAACTTTGATTCTAAACTTCTAATTATGTTATACCTCTATCTTATATATGTCAATTTAACACAAAAACACAATTTACGACCCTCTAGCCCTAGGTAGGTTGATAATACAATGTGTTGCTTGCAAGGGTCAA
This sequence comes from Alisma plantago-aquatica, assembly GCA_963693085.1. Classification (NCBI taxonomy): domain Eukaryota; kingdom Viridiplantae; phylum Streptophyta; class Magnoliopsida; order Alismatales; family Alismataceae; genus Alisma; species Alisma plantago-aquatica. The sequence goes on from OY856409.1 coordinate 706,384,968, forward strand.
ATGTGCAATACATATATACAAATACCATTCACCATATGTATTCTATACAATATACCGTCAAATAGTAGTTACAACACCCTCTCTAGTCTCTAGGAAAGAGTGGCAACAACAAACATAGGAGTTGATATTAGAACTTGTTGAGAGGGTTTGAGGCGACAATTATGCCTTATATGGCCATTAAGGCACTACTTAGGATTAATGTTCAAGACCGTCTCAACTCCGACCCAACTTTGCCCAACTTCACCAACTTTGAGGGAACTTAGACAACTTTGGAGATGTTGGGACGAAAATACACAAAAAATTCAACTCTGTCAACGACAATGAAACTCTGCCCTGAAGTTTGGACGAGGCCAAAGTATTTGATATTCGACTTCCCTATGGTCGATATCCAAAATTTTGCTGAAATTTAACTTCGTCGAAGTCATGTTCCATGTGGCAGAGATGGATGCTTCTCTTCTCTTCTCTTCATAGCCATGTCTAATATGCACACATTTATACAAACGACTAGTCCAATTAAATATTGTGGGGTTGTCATGACATTGGCGGGGATTAGCAGATATATTCCATGCTTCAATTACATGTCTAGCAGTAGAGAAAATACTGTTAACAATCCGAGAAGTGTTTGATATTGTTAAATACAAACTTGTTTCTAGTAGTCTAGATTTGCCAGCATCCAATGACAAAACATGTCAACTTCTCATCAGATTTAGATAGGTTGACATGTAAGCATGTTTGGAGATTAACTGTAAAGAAATTAAGGTTTTATTCTAGCAGTTTAGTTCATTCCAAACGTCTTTTGCAAATCTACAGTCCAGACGAACATGTAGTGTAAGTTCTATCTCCCCGCAGCCACTTGGGCAGGTCGAATCATCTGTGAGATGGCTATGCCTCCGTGTAGAATTTTCGTATCATCAAGGCCTGGTGTGCTACAAGACATATGAAGGTCTTAACTTAATTTTTGCAGGAATTTTCGTATTTTAAATTAACTTCGACGGACTTGTGATATTCCTTCCTTTATCCTTCATTAACACTAAATAAGCTGATTTGGTAGAAGATTTAGAGTTCAAATCCAACAGTCTTCATTAGTATCTCGTGTGGGTGGAGGCAAGCTAACAATCTTTGCAGCAATGTTGGGCGATGGATAATGGTTTATGAATTCTAGGTTCCAACCTCCATCTAGATTCACAAGTGAAGAAACTTTGAGATCAGATAATAAGTCTGAAACAAGTTTAGTAACTTGGTTCAGTAGAATTTCCTGATCTGGGTCCCAATGATCATGCCATACTGAAGTTGTTTCTTCATTGAGTATTATTTTTCTGCTGTGTGTGTGCACTCTCCACTGTCTCCATAAGCCTGTTTACAGATCTTACTGCATCTTTTAAATTCCTCTCCGTTGCATGTACTCAGACCCGCACTATCTGGGTTTTACATTCCTTTCCACAGCACATTGTACATAAGTGTGCATCTTTTAGAAAGAATACACGAATTTTCCTTACGTTAAGACTGGTTGCCATCATACTTATGCATTTTAACAATCATATGGCTGTCTTTATTGCATTTCAAGGTTGTTCCTTCCCTTGTAGACTTGTAGTGTATCTTGAGGCAATATATGTAGGATCTCCATGTTGGACCTCCCTTCGAGCCCATTCCAGGCTTCTTTTACTAAGGGAGGGCGCGGGGGGGGGGGGTATTATCTTTCATCTTCAAGAGCTACAATGGCCTAATAGAGGAATGGGGGTCACCGGATCTCCTCTAGTGTCTGCTACCACCACCTTTAGGTCTCATGGCCTTCCTGCTGCAGTGAAGAAAATAGTGATGCAAGTGGAGAAGTATTTAGTACATATCCAACATCTAAAAAAAGATTACTCTTGGATAAGCTTGGAAAGTATTCCAAATATGTGTGCAGGAGTATTGAACGTGTTAGGTGACCAACATGTGTCCAGTATGAATGTGGGGACTCTCTTATAGCGTCCATACTCCATAAACTGCCACTTTGTTTGATATACTGTGTTGGCTGGGATAATCTGCTGATGCTGTGGTATCTTAAGATCAGGCAGCATAGCTACAATGGCCTAATAGAGGAATGGGGGTCACCAGATCTCCTCTAGTGTCTGCTACCACCACCTTTAGGTCTCATGGCCTTCCTGCTGCAGTGAAGAAAATAGTGATGCAAGTGGAGAAGTATTTAGTACATATCCAACATCTAAAAAAAGATTACTCTTGGATAAGTTGGAAAGTATTCCAAATATGTGTGCAGGAGTATTGAACGTGTCAGGTGACCAACATGTGTCCAGTATGAATGTGGGGACTCTCTTATAGCGTCCATACTCCATAAACTGCCACTTTGTTTGATATACTGTGTTGGCTGGGATAATCTGCTGATGCTGTGGTATCTTAAGATCAGGCAAAATAGCTATTCACCGAACCTCACTGGGAAGAAGATTTAGGGTTTTAGTGACAAGCGGGGTGTGCATGATATCTATGTATCAGCTTAGAGGGGATTGTTTATTTTCCTTTGCTCCAGTTACATTTCTGTCATGCTTCCCTGCGATCTATGTATAGTGTGAAATTTCTTGTAAACAACTTTTATGTTTCTCAATTGTAACATAAAAGCCATTTTAGCTGGAAGGAGTTAACTTACTCAATTATGTTGAATGCATCCTTTCCATAATTACCTGATAGTGCGGCAACAATAACCTGGTCCTAGTTTGGTTAAATAGTCTTCTGGTATGAATGCATAGGTCCATAACTGGAACTGCTTTTGAGCCTATCAATGTCAGTGTAATTTTCTTACAAAAGTTGCTTATGAAAATACATCTAGTCATGACAGGTAACTATTTTTGATCTTTGTTTGCATTATCTCGAGGTATAAATGCTCTATAAAGTGCATCCTGCAAAGTCTTACTTTGTTTTTTAATTCTCTGATTCTAGACTTGTAAGATGTCTTCTGCTTTTAAATTTAAGGATGACTACATAGTTTAATATTAAACGTCAACATTCGATGCAGATTGGAATTGATGTTGAGGGAAAAGATCGGCAGCTGAGGAATGACATCTTATCATTTGCTAAACGTTACTTTACTCCCAAAGAAGTTGCATATCTGCAATGCTTCTCTGATTCTGATCTTCAAAGACAAGAACTTATTAAAATGTGGACTCTCAAAGTGCGGTTTAAATCTGACTAGTTTTCTTTATATCATATTTCTTTGATACCACTGGTATGAATTGTCAGCTCTCTTTCTTATAGCTATGTGAAATTTCCTTTAAAATACATAATTTTCAGATATTAAATATAATAGTATGATATCTTGTGAGAATCATGTACATTGAAGCATATGGTGTACATGAAACTACTAACGTATCCTGTCTCTCTCTGTAGAAGCCATCTCTTCTATAGGTAATAGATATACTTATGTCCTTTGGTTCCGATGTAATTGAGAAGTCAAGATGGCACAAATTGGATTATGTATTCAACATCTCTTATCTTTTTTCAAAATCTTCTGAAGCATGCAAATTGTACAAGCTATTTTCTAGTATCCTATGAATATCAGTGGACATATATAACCTTCTAAGCGTTCCTATTTTTTCAGGAGGCCTATGTTAAGGCTCTGGGTAGGGGATTCTCTGCTGCACCATTCCGGGATTTCTCAATAATATTCAAATCTCACATGGATACTCAGGGTGATGCTGATAGTACCTCTATTTTGTCTCATGCTAAGAAGGTATGAATTGTATGACAATTGTCGTGCACACAAGTAGTGCGCAGCAGTTTATTTCATGAGTGCTATTTGTTTCAAGTTACAGAATTTCGACTGCATATTTGATTAATATATTTTCTGCAATCGATTTTTTAGCAGCCAGTTACCATACAAGTGGAGCCATGTATAGATGTTGAATATCTTACGACAAACTGGGAATTCCTATTGTTAGAATTAGCGAGGGCTCATTATGTAGCAATTTGTGCAGAAAAGGATGATTATGCTGCAGGCAAATATTTATGATAAATGAAGTTTCATTTGATGAACTAATGTTGCTTCAGTTGTTTGAATCCTTGTTATGTTGCATGCAGATGACGGGGAAATCCAGCCTCCACTCGTTAAGGTATGGAAGACGATTCCGTTATTAAGAGATGAAGATGTTTCTGATACGGAGCTTGTGACTGTTTGTGGTTTCCCTTCGTAACTCCCAAGGCATATTATTGCTTCACCGTGCTGGGAGTATTCCTTAACATAGCTATCAGGTGTTCCATGGCTGAGAAATTGGAAATATTTAAAGGCTGGTTTTGTTGCTTGCATCCAAGATTTGCTCCCAACTCAACCTAAAGGCTGCAGCCAGATGAACCACTGCATCATCACCATTAAAATTGGACAGTGTGGAACGGCACACACCAACGAGATAACCAGACATGTTTCACTGTAAATAGTAAAAAGTGGAACGACAATCCTGATGAAATGGATCTCTTGTGAAGCTATGCACGGAGGATCTACAATGGATTCCGAGTCACTTACATTGAGATAGAGTTGGTTTGGTTGAGCTTTTTGATTCTGAAAATCCAGTTCATTGTTTTGTTCAAATTGGTATATGATTCTTCTGTTATGTTCACATGAAATATTTTAATTTCTTAGTTAATATGACCACAATTTTTTCTTCTAAAATCTGGAATTTTTAACAATACGATCTGTGGAAATCTGTATTTCACCAGTCTATATATTCCAGTATTCCTAATCAAATGGCCCGTAAAGAATACGATGTTGAGTATTATAAGAAATCAAAATACAACCTGTATTATTTTGACCATTTTTTTGATAATTAGTTCCTTATATTATTTTGACCATAATCAGTGGCGATTGGTTTGGTTTTATTATTACATGTGACTTATGTGGAAGACCACAAACAAGCAAAAAATGGAATCTACGAAGTTCTGTTCCGGATAGAGTTTTGTTCTCTGCTAAGGGTTATCGTTTATGTAGTGCCTTGCCACTTGCCAGCAGTTACGATGACCTTGACTTGTACCATGTTAAAAAACCCAGGTCCTCTTGTCTATCCTTTGCCGCTCCATCTAGTTGCCTTCTTATTGTTACACTCTGTCAGGATTCCGACTTTGGAGGTCCTGGTAGCTGCTAATAGAAGTAAGTTTAATTTGACGCAAGTAAGGGGCCGTTTTGAACAAGAACATTAAGAATCCTGGCGTGTTTATGGCTGGCTATATATGTGTAGTATATAGAAGCCTGCCAGATTTTACAGGATTTAAGCTTGCTCTTTGGTTTCCATGTGGATATCCGGCTGCTGTCTGCTCAGCTAAATTTGTTCCCTCAAGCCTGACTATGCCAAAATCTGATATTATCCTTTATATGTCTGAGGTATCTCTTTATGTGGCTGCTAGGATTTTTAATGACCCTTACTAGTATTTAGAAGTACTACATTTAATCATTATAGCAGAAATGAAGTTATTTATAAATTAGCTTGAAGTTTTTAGAAAGCTAGTTATATTACCCACCAAGATTAACAACATCATATTATGACATATGCTTTACAAACAAATCCTCCCAGGCGTTCACACCAGAGGAACAAAAACTAGGAGAACCTTAAAAAAAGGGCCCAGAGAGAGGGGCAAACGTAAACAAGGGCAACTGGCTGATTGCTATTGGGGTCGTGTCCTAGGCAAAGTGTTGGGTAGAAAGTACTAACGGGGATGGGTTCCCCTTACACACCCACAAGATAGGGGAGTAAGTATGGCCTTCTCAGACCAAAAGGATAAGTGCCAATGGGGGTGGATTCCCGTTGGACACCAAAAAAGGAAATAAGGCCCACCTAGGCAAGGGTGGTTCCGCAACATCATTAATATGGAGCATCAACAACTATTGGAAGTGCTTCATTAGCATCAACATCAACATCATTGGCACCATCAATATCTTCAACATCATTGTATTGGGTAAGAAGGATCTTTTGGGGATCCTGGTAGTAGGTCATCGACATCAAAATGAATGACACCAGTTAGGTTGGAGGCCTCTTCTTTAGGGAAGAGAAGGTGAAGGCACTTGACATGCCTAAGCACTTATGAACCGAGCTGCATTGCCTAAGGCATGAAAGCCCTTAACCAAGAGTCATGTGATATATATACTGGGAATTACTGAGAAGGTGTTGTGAATTCTGTTATTTTTTCTAATCAAATGTTCCAAAAAGTATGACCTACTAATTCATGAAAACATTAACTTTTATCTCGACGTGAATTGGTGTTGTTGATGAAATAAAGTTTTTGTGTCATGGTGTAGATTTGTGTGGCTTTATTGATAGTAGAAGTGGTTCCATATGCTCGCATAGTAGGGGCACGTCATAAATGTGTATTCTATATCTTCAATATTTTTTTAAGAAAATGAATTATCTTATGGCCCGTGAAAGCCCCTATTGAGACATACTTATTCTATAACAACTTATTGTGCCCTATAAGTCGAAGAAGTATCGTGTACTTTGATTGGGTAATTAATGTTCCAAATTAACTTCTCATAACTAGAATGGTTCCTTGAAGAATTCATATGCTAATGGGATCTAAAAATTAGATACCCATGCCAAGAGGGGGTTGGGTTTTGTTGGGGTCTTTGTAGTTTTTTTTTTTGTGCGGTCAAACTCGTGTTGCTATTTTTTGGTTTTTTTTCCAAAGTGTATGTACAAAACTAACCATCTTGAACTACAGATGGTTAAGGAAAGAAAGAAAATAAAACTTTACATGAAAGACCCCCAAAAGAAAGAAGAGGAAAAAGAGCCCAGAGAAGCTACCAAAGGATGCTACAGCAAGTAAAGCCCATCAGAAACTTCAGGCAGAGATCGACAACAAGATTGAGCAGCAATAAAGACCAGAGCCATAGAGCAGGCAAGCTGCAACACATAGCAGCAAACCATCCAGCAAAGAGCGACCAGAGCCATAGAGGATAAACCTTTAGAGCAACAGAAGCAGGCAAGAACGACCAGAGCCATAGAGGATAAACCTTTAGAGCATCAGAAGCAGGCAAGCTGCAGCACAAAGCAGCAATCCATCCACACCAAACCAGCAGCCCATATGAGCAACAGGTAGAGAAATCTGTAACACTTGGCAGCATAACAGCCGCACCAAACCAGCAGACACAAGAAGAACATCAGCAACCAGAAAAGAGAAGAAGACCAACCAGCCAAAAGGACCCAAAAACAGCATACACACACCCTGCCATGAAAAGGGACATACCCATCACCACAGCAGCCGTCCAAAGGAGCATAGAGATAAGCAGCATCAACTCTTAGGAGCATCAGAAGCAGGCAAGCTGCAGCACATAGCAGCAAACCATCCACACCAAACCAGCAGCCCATATGAGCAACAGGTAGAGAAAACTACAGCACATGGCAGCATAATAGCCGCACCAAACCAGCAGACACAAGAAGAACAGCAGCATCCAGAAAAGAGAAGAAGACCAACCAGCCAAAAGGACCCAGAAACAGCATACACACCAGCTAGGAACAGCAGAAAGGAGAGCAAAAGAAAAAGACCCATCCAAAAAATGAAGATCCAAGAAGAGAGAAGAGGTCATCATCCAGCAGCTCGATCCTTAACCAATAAGATGTAAAACGTCCTTGATAGATCTAGATAACACATACTCAGGGACTTTCTTCCCCTCATGGACTCTTTTATTCCTTTCCATCCAAAGATAATACATAATGCAAAGGGCCGCATTTTTCCCTGAAGAAGTATTGATATGTTTCAAGTCTTCGAAATTGGTAGGAGGAGCACTAATAGGAAGCTTGTCAGCACAAGCTAACCAAACAGCCTTTTCATAGCAGCAAGAGAACATAACATGGTTAGTATCCTCGTAACCTTGCATACAAAGATAACAAACAGAGACTATTGTTATGCCTCTTCTTCTGCTGTAATCAGAAGTGGGGAGCTTATTTAAGCAAACTTTCCAAGCATGTAAGATAAAAGTTTTTAAGTGCCTTGCTGGACCAGAACCAAGTATAAATATCACTAACCATCCCTTTAGCTCTGACAGCGTTCCAAACATCTTTGAGACGCGGGTTTACAACCCCTAACATAGTCATACAATTAGCACCTTTGATAACAATATTGTTGACTTCCATGCATTTAAGAAAAACATGAGAAACTCTAGACTCCGGGAGGTTCCAGTCCATATCTTTCATAATAGAGCAAAGATTAGCATTAGCATCCAGGCCAGAATTGATGGGATTCAAGTTTGAAATATCCGAGAGAAATTTAGAATTGCACCAGGGATCTTTCCAAATTTTAAAACGAGAGTTGGGCCCAACATGAATCTCAATCAAAGTAAGAAGGAGATTTCTAACAGAAAAGATCTTGTTAAACATCCAAGAGAAATTTGCAGACTCTCCAATATGCCAAAAATTCTCTTTTTTTTCAGATATTTTGAAGAAATCCATTTAACCCAAAGGGAGTCTTTTTTCCTACAGATATCCCAAGCATTCATAATAAGGCAGGCCCGAGAAATATCTTTGCTTCTTCTAATTCCCAGACCACCTTCATTAGTAGGAAGGGTGACTTTCTCCCAAGGAACCAGATGTAGCTGAGATTTACCTTCAGACTTACCCCAAAGGAAGTCCCTAGAAATTTTGTCAATAAGATCCAGAACAGAAGACGGCAAAGGGAAATCATACATCCAATGTAAATGGAGAGTAGAAAGAGTAGACTTGATCAATTCAACACGGCCAGCAAGACTAAGAAGGTTGGCCTTCCAGGCATCTAGCTTCTTACTGAATTTATCAATCAAACTATAACACTTCTTCTTGGACAGCATGCCATAGAAAAGAGGAATACCCAAATAATTAAGGTCATCAATATTACCTTCAGGCATATCGAGGATGTTCAGAATCGGAACTTTATTAACATTCTTGCTAAAGATAACAGAACTCTTCTTCAGGTTAAGCTTTAGACCAGAGCAAGAACCAAAATCATCGAGGAGATTCCTGATATAGGAAGCATTCTCAGGAGAGGCTTTTAAGAAAAACATCAAATAATCAGCAAAAATTAAGTGAGACACTGCAATAGAAGAAAATCTCTTAATAGGTGTGAACTCCTTTTTAGTAATCCCACAATTCAAACTAGTAGTCAACCCCTGCATAACAAGCACAAATAAGTAGGGAGCAATAGGATCACCCTGCCTAATGCCATTAGAGGGAAAAATAGGATCAGTGGGCTCTCCGTTGACCAGAATATGATAAGAAGTCGAAGTGAAAAGAGCATCAATCCATTTTATCCAAGTAATAGGAAATCTCATCTTATACATGATGGAGAATAGATATTTCCACGACACAGAATCATAAGCCTTAGAGATGTCCGCTTGAATGCACATGTTATTAGAATCCTTCTTAAAGTCACTTAGAAGTTCATTAGAGAGAAGAACAACATCTTTTATACTTCTACCTTGCACAAAAGCACATTGATTGAAATCGACAATAGAAGGAAGCACTTTTTTCAGCCTGTTAGCAAGAACTTTAGAAATGATTTTATAAAAGATGTTACAGAGAGCAATAGGCCTCCAATTTGAAATAATCGATGAGTCCTTGCCTTTTGGGATAAGAGTCAAAAAGGTTTTGTTAGCTTCTTTTAACATAACTCCATTCTGAAAGAATTCATTGATAGCACTAAACACATCATCCCCAATAATACTCCAAGTTTTCTTAAAGAAACACCCATTGAAACCATCGGGACCAGGAGCCTTCTCTTCATTTAAATCAGCAATAATTTCGTCAACTTCCTTTCTAGAAACAGGGGTAATAAGGAAAGATCTATCATCCAGACAGAGAACTTTGCCATTCCACTCATCTTTCCAAACCTTACCCTCTGAGTCAGGGTTATTGAAGAGCTTATAGTAAAAATCCATAACAGCAGACTTGATCTCAGTAGGATTATGAGAAACCACTTCATCAATAAGTAAGCTTTTGATTCTATTGCTATGTCTCCTGGTTTTAAGGGAAGCATAAAAGAATTTGGAATTCAAATTACCCTCTTTGAGCCATTTGACACGAGATTTTTGCTTAAGAAAGGATTCCTCAGCCAGTTCAGCTTCCTTTGCTTCTTTTCTACAACTATTAGCATAATCTCTTTTATAATCATCATTAGGGTTCATATCCGCTTCAGAAAGAGCTTTGTCAGCTAAGAATCTAAGATGTCTTGCATTGTCATGAAGATTACCAACAGAATTCCTGTTCCACTTGAGAAGCTCCTTCCTCACATTATTAAGCTTTCTGTAAAGACGGAAGGCCTCATAACCTTGCACATTAATAGACCAAGCAGACTTCACAACATCCATGAAGTCCTGTCTGTTAGACCAAACATTTATAAATCTGAAAGGGGCCCTTATATTCCTAACATTACCAATCTTTAAGGAAATGCGTCTATGATCACTAATAGAGTTAGAAACAAGCTCACCATTAAAATCCTCAATATCCTAAAGAAAGATATCATTATGAAGCACACGATCAATTTTTGAAGAAATATATCTTTCACCACTCTATTTTTTGTCCCACGAATAGAAAGGACCTCCAAGGCTCATTTCAAAAAGGCATGTATTGAGAATACAGCTATTAAACTCCTCCATAGATTTGTTAGTAGGTGGAAGGATACTGATTCTCTCCTCTTCAGTTCGAACAACATTAAAATCGCCAAGAAGAATCCAAGGGGAATCAATAGAAGAATTAATTCTTTCAATATCACTCTAAAGACCAGACCGTTCAGCATCACCATTATGACCATAAACAGCCGTGACAAACATAGAGAAACTATCAATATACAATTTAAAGTGAATCAGCTGGTCAGTTTCAAAAAGTTTATCCACAAAATAGTTCCTGTACAAGACAATAATACATCCCAATCTATGAGAAGAAAGATTAGTGATAAAGTTGTATTCAGAAAAATATATGTTCATAATCTTGTTAATGCTTCTGTCCCTAACTTTAGTTTCAGTAAGAATAACTAAGTCACATTGTATCCTCCTCAACTCTTCTTGGACAGGACTTATCTTGTTTCCAAGTCCCCTAACGTTCCAAGAAGAGATACTTATAGGGGGAGTCATTTTGACACCTCGGCTGTTGAACTGACAGCCTCAGTATTCTTAGAAATCATTTCCAATTCCCTAGGAGTAATTATAGAATCAAGGTTGTCCAATGTCACAGATGTGTTTAGTTTCCCCAGACATTTCGGAGGTCCCCTATGAACAACACTCCTTGGTAAATAATTCACAGAACAAGAAGAAGCAAGGGATCGCCCCTCACTGACTGGAGTTATATTTTGAATGGCAATACCAGGACGAGGAGTGAGAAGCCCAGGATTCACTACCATAACTGCAAGATCAGTATTAGATACCTCCGCCAAACCCTTACCTTTAAGAAGGCTTTTATCACCTTGATCACACTGAACAAGTTTTGAAGTCATAGCCTTATTCACCTCAGGACAATCTGAAAGGGTCGATTTCTCATTTGTATCAAATCCTTCATTTACCTTTTTTGAGAGATATGCATCCTCTACTGTTAGAATTTTGGGATATCGACAGGCTGTTCTCAGTCTAATTTCATCTTCATCTAACACTTCCTCAATAACAGGTTTAGTTCCATCTTCCAGATTTATACCAGGAACTAGAACAGGAATTTCCGGAGTTGGAGCCTTCTTGACTTCCCAGATAACCTTCTGTTTTTGGACTTTTGGTTTTTGACCAGCAACAGCAAGAACAGGAGGGCACTCGTCATGACCAAAGTATCCACACACACTGCATTTATATGGGATCCATTCGTATTCTATGAGGATAGAATGTTCAACTCCTTCATCACTTTTCAGTATAACTGCTCTTGGGAAACTGGCATCCTTGTTCAGCAGAACTTGGATTCTTGCTATGTCCATCCGTCTGAGGTACAAGGTATCCTCGTCCATCTTCAGCGGTTCTCCCAGATAAGAACCAATTCTACTGAAGATTCAATGATCCCAAAGTTCCATGGGAATGTTCTTCAGGCGGACCCAGACGGGAACGTCAGTAAGAGTGTGCTTCGATTGTATCTCACCAAGACTCCATTGCTTCACGATAACAGGGCGGCCGCAGACATACCAGTCACCTTTAAGAACATTCTCCAGATCTGTCATCTCCTCGAAACAGATCAGGAAGAAACCATTCCCCCTATCAAAGATTTCGAAAGCACCTTGAGTCTTCCAAACTTTCATGAAATGGTCTACTAGAATCGGAATGATAGGCTGGAAGTCAACTACATATCCCAGTAGGCATCGACTCCATCTATCTGCATTTTCCATAGCCTCAGCATTCGGATAGATAAGCTTCCCGTCCACCAATGAAACATTAACTTTCTTCAGATCTGTCGCTTTGTTCGTAGATCTCCCATTTGAGCGGCTTCCTTTGTAGATCTGGATCCGGCTCGCCTTCAGGTAGTTGATGAGCTTCAGGAAACAAGCCCCTACGCCTGAGAACAGGTTGGGAAGGAGCAGACCTCCGGAGAGCCGTCACCCCCCCATCGCAGTGTCGAGCGCAGCCGCTAGTTGTGTTCTTATCTAATCAATAGAATTTTTAATATGCAGTAAATGAGGCAAGTTAGAAAATGTTCGAACATGAATTTCTTAAGAGCAATTGAGACGCATGGAGCTATGAGGTTATAGGCTTTGGGCAAAGTCATGTATCTTAGTTTATTTCGAATACCGAGGTTGCTTTTGATATAGTCCAGTCAAACCAGAGAAGACTATTTATTAATCCTAAAAACCATATTCGACTAGCTATACGAAGGGGTGTATATTATCACTACAAGGTGGATGTTTTTGTTGATATTTTTCCATAAACGTGAGAGTTTTTTTGTGATACTATTGGCCGCAACCGAAGTAATTTTTTATAGTATTCATCAAAGATATATTGTGTTCAAACAATTTTCTATCCTTATGAGAGTCTAGAATACATGAGACAATGTTCTTGATGAACAAACATTGTGAGTGTAGTTTGATGTTGAGATACCCTAGCCTCTCATGCCTTAGGCTTGGTAAGGATATTCCCTTTGACAAGGTGGATTCTCTTTTTGGTGTTATTAAAATGCCTCAAAGATAGTCCCTTCTTATTTTTTCGATACATTTTCTACACATGATGATAGTGGGATACAACTTAGGAACTATGAGCGGAAGTGTGTGAGTGAGGCATTCAAGAGACCGTGTCTACCTGCTCTGTTATGACAATTAGGCTTCCAGTTTGCTATTTTTGGGACATTTTGTCTAAAATAGGTTGCCAAACTAACGTAGGTGGTTTATTAGGGTAGAGGGGCAAGCCCAATATTACAATGGGAAATCTTCTTATTTGCATTGGAGGATATGACAACACAAGATAAATCATTATCAAGAAGACATGTGCCTGTAATGGTTGATGTTTTGAAGTTTATTTAAGACACGAGAGGTGTTGAAAAATACTAAGGATCCTAACTACATTGGTCACATTATGGTCATTAAGATGGATAAAAATGATTGTTATGATTGTTTCGTCAACAAATTGTATAATATGCTTCTGTTTGAGATTTTTGATAGGTGGGAGGAAGTTTTTTCAATGCCTTGTCTAAACATGAAATCTAGTAAGGTTCTCCTGTAGAGACCTATTTTTCCTCTCTACAATCCCATTTTGTTGAAGTGTTTAAGGTGAAGAAAAGTTGTGTGCATAACTTGATTCTTGACAAAAATGCTCAAAAAGCTCATTTTCATATTCTCCCCCATGGTCACTACGGATGGAAACAATCTGGCAAGAAGCTTCATTCTCAATTCGTTTACAAAAACTAGAGAAAACATCAAACATATCACTTTATGAAATGAGAAAAAGGTCCAAGTATATCTAGAGAAATCATCGACAATAACAAGGCAATACTTGGAACCACGAAGCGATTGCGTTCTCATTGGTCCAAATAGATCAATATGAAGAAGCTCAAGAGCTCTTTTAGTGCTACGGACTCCTTTGGATTTGAAGGAGGACTTGGTTTGCTTTCCTTGTGTATAAGGTTGGCATTCCTCATACTTTTCAAAATCTAATTTAGGAAGTCCCCTGACTAAGTCCTTTTTGCTCAACTTCTTAAATTGATGCATATTTACATGACCAAGCCGACAATGCCAAAGAGAAATATCATTCAAATTGGCTACAAGGCATCTACCAACCACATGCTTAATAGAGTTAATAACAATAACATAAACAGTACCACTTCTAGTTCCCTTATATATTACTTGGTAGGTGAGGGAATCTAGAATCAAACATTCAAGCTAAAAGTATTATAAAATTACATACCATATTTTCCATAGAACGAGAAATCCGTATGATATATAGCCATTTTGTGACTCAACGCAACATGGTAAACCGCAAAGCATGAGAGGGTGTAGTCGAGTATCCCCTCCTAAGCATGGAGTGTTGTTTGCAGAGTGACATCATGGAGTGTCATTCACAAAGTGATTTAGTGTGATCTTCCATATTATGTCTTATATTGTATAGATTAGGATACAAAAACTATTTTGAATTCAGAACAAATGGTAGAAAATACTCTTAACGAACTTTCTTTTATACTGGGCATATTCTGTGCATTTGGTGCTTCTGAGCCAAAGGTGTACACACTAGCCAACAAGGGGTGACTAGCTGCACTCCACGGGGCTCGAACACATGTGTGGATATTTTGAATTTATATTAACCCTAACAAGATTCAATCACAAAACTAAACCGGTCACCCACAAGCACATGTGGTACTATTGTAGTATAGGTGATAGGTAAGAGTAGGGGTCGATCCTCAGGGACAGAGGGGGAACTAGAGCTAGTCTAGCGTTAGCTATGTTCCTAATGCGGAGACTAGGGTTGAAGGGTTTAAAAGGGGTTGTTTGATTGTTAAACTAGGTGAACAAGCAAGTAAAGGAAATTATGAAATCTAAGTTATCGCAAACCCTAAATTACCCTAAGTAAGCAAGTCTAAGCAATTACATTGAGCAATAAGCTAAATAAGAGCAAGGGTTGGCTACACTACACTAGTTGAGCAATTAGCAACTAAGAGCTAAGTTAACCACTAGAGAGAGCAAGAACCTAAGTTAATCCTAAAGAGCAAGACTAGGAAATTAACTAGATTGAACAAAAGCAACTAAACTAGATTAGCATGAACAAGCTAAGAAGGCAAAGTGGGTTTTAAGCAATGAGATTAGGTAGGTGGGCCGTTTGGGGATGTGATTTAATATTAGTTGGGGGTGTCAACATAGCAAGCAATTATCACAATTCTATCTAGATAACTAAACCAAACAACAAGGCAAGTGATATTAGAATGTACCCTATACTAGTAGTTGGAGAACTAGGGTTAGGTGTAATTCTAGTAGGACTTATCAAGTCTAGGTCTCTAGGGTAAGTGGTATTAGGGCAATTGAGAGCCAAGGGTAGAAATGGGAGTAGAGATGAGGGTTTTCACCTCATGCCACTAGCCATCTAGCCTTTAGAAAGCTTTAGGCAATTGCACTAATCACACTTACACTAGCCACTTAGATCTCACACTCACTTGTAGAAGGAGGGATATGTATGTAGGAATAAAGGGGGCTAGATAAGGATCCACTAATTGGACCTAGGAGCCATTCCTAAGATTGCTACATACACTCCAATTCCTACTAGAAGTTAAGTGTCATCAAACATCTCAAAGCAAGAAATCCATGTTAAAAGCACAAATCACATGCAATAAAATGGGAAATGAGATAGAAGCAAGAAGTAATCATCCTAGATAGAAATCATGCTCATTATAAGTTATTTTCCCCCAACATGGTATCAAAGTCACATTTTAACCCCAAACAACCCACCACTAGAGGCTTCTGGAGAAGATCACCACCTCTTCATCAACCTTGAAGAGGACCAACTACAACTCCTTCTTTACTCAATGGAGCATGCTTCAGCTTTTCTTCATGAGAGAAGGGGATAGGGAAGTAGTGGAAGATTGAGAGCTTTACATGCACAAAGGTGGAGCTCTCTTATAATAATCTTAACTCACTCACAAATCATGAAATGATGTGTAAACTAGAGAGAGAAAGGGGTCCTTGTGGATTTAAATACGGCTATATGAAAGGTCATATTAGGAGTTGAATCTAAATTTTGCATGTAGATTTTCATGCTATTTTTTTCAAATAAGTTAGGAGGTACACATACTCATCCTACCCTCCTCATGTAGGCCGAAACAGTCAAAATGGCATGAACCATGCTTATAAAATGTGGATTCAACCCCAATAGACCATGGTGATCATCCAAATCAAGAAAACCAAAACATGTGAGAAAGAAAAAATTCCCCTCCAATGAGGAGTCTCTCAATCGAGCCCATCATTGCATTCCATCAGACCTAAGTATATATCTAAGTTGTAGTCACACAAGGTATATTTCTTCTATCTGGAATCATCATCCTCTTGTACACTGGGAGCATAAGAGGATCGACAATGATCATGCATTCCTCCAACAAACTTCCATTATAACCAACTATAACCTAGAAATTGCATTCACTACCTTGTGAACACAGCTACTGAGGATGTCAAACTCCCTTAACGCTCCTTTGATCCCTCTCACAAAAGTAATCAGGTGCCATGTGCGTTGACTACTATCCCATATCAATTGGAAGGCGTACCTATCATCCATCTCTAGGGATGAAATTATAAGATTCCTTTCCTCCACTAGTTTCTTTTCGTACCCCACTGTTTGCAAGTGGGTGATTGCTCAAATAAGTCAACCACACTTATATTGCCCTTCTTCCTAATAGAAGAGAAGTCAAATCGATATAGCTTGAACCATTACATCCACGTGCTCCTCGTTGTTATCTGTAACACGTGCACTAGGACCATATGGCCTCTAACGTCTCTAATCTCACTGACCATCCATCTTCTTTTGACTCCATCCTTGTAATGTGCCACTCTTTCCACCACTTTCATCTTCAAGTTGCCCAGGTCCAACAACCTGTAGTGTTTTAGGCCCCGAATCCCATAGGGTCTAAGGCAGTTAAGTTGATAAAACACAATTATGCTTTTTCTTTTTCTTTTTACATATACAAGGTATGACACATAAAAAATCCTTCCATGTGAACATTTATCTCATTATCAAACCACAAGAACCTTTATTATTCAACACTTGATAGTAACATTCGAACACATGAATCATATATTTTACAATCATTCTTCAACATACGAAGATACAAAATTTTATTCTTGACTATAACAACTTTTTCCTCACTAAAGGACCTAGAGTAGATGGGGACCAAGACTATCTAATTCTATCTTAAAACATTGGTAACAACCTTATGTGGTAAGACTCTTCTGAATCTGTAGCTATCTTCATAATGATCAGGGCTACCTAAAATTATTCAATAGAGTATGAGCTATTGGCTCAGTGAATGGAAATTCATCAAGTAGACAATATATTACATATATTTTTTATTAAGTGGTTCACAGCATAAGCATGCAGAAGCAATATAGTAGATACTAAACTAGATGGTCAATAATATAAAATTTATTAACATACTAAACATTGAGAATATTGAGCAATGCATTTATGAATATAAATCAAAATCCTAATAACAAAAAGTATTTGAGTTTAATTTCTTAAATCTTTTAATCACTTTAATGATACTTTATACCCACATGAGGAGTAACACAACATGTGAAAGCATCACAGTAAGGTACGATCTTACTGTATAAAACTCATAGTTGACATGGGATTCTAAGTCTGCTGACTAGCTACCCTATCTGCAACTATCCTCGCCATATCTAGCCTCAATGGCTATATTAGTTGGATGGATAATTGGACTCCTCCTCTAAATGTGGGTACTCAGGAGGAGAGTGTAACATACCCAAATTTAGGCTCATGTCTTAACCATCCCTTATTCTAGACCCCTTATGATTATGGTTAGTTTCTAGTACCTTTTCCCCAAATTTTAGGTATATTGTGATAAATTGAAGTCAAATAACAGAGTGTATTTGAAATATCAATCACACCTAAGACATTAGGATTTCATAGCCAAACTAAATTAATAATAGAATTTATATATGAATATACCAATTAATATGTTTGACCTAAATTTGACCCTCTAGAATCCTATAAGATGAAAAAAATTAAAAAAAATGAATTCAATAGAAAATAGTGTGGCACCATTATTTATCAGGAGTAAATACCTTTACTAAATGATTAATATATAATTAACAAAATCTAATACAAACATTTGAAAATTGTAAAATTTATGCCAAAATTGGATTTCTTGCATTCAAAATAGCTTTGGTATAAAATTTCAGGCCCTTCAAATGTTTTTTTCTTCTTCATTTTAATAGAAAAGGAAAAGACCTAAATTAACTTATGTTTATATACTCCATCAATGAATCACATTGATCATTATAATATATGGTTTATTTCTCATGAACGCCTTCCATACAGTGATTATGTCTACCCTCCCCTGGGTGATACAAGCATTTTCCCTATGAAACCGATGTCGACATTCCCCCTTCTCTTCCTTTTCATTATTCTCTCCCTCTTCTTTTTTGTCTCTTCCTCCTACCTTTTGTGCCACTCACTATAAGACCCTTGAAGTAGCTTTATGGTTGATCTTGCTTTATTAGCATAATTAGATGCTTAAAACCTTAATACAATCACGTGATGTGCCTTGATAACATGTGACATGCTTGTGTTTCTAGTTTGGCCCATTTTGAATGTTGTTTGAGCTAGTTATACCTAAATGTGCTTATTTTGGACCTAATTGCAATTTACCCATGTTCAGGGTTTACCTTGCAATTTTCCACATGCTTGTTGTGCCTCGCATGTTTTGGCATCATGTTGGAGAGCGATTGGTTCCCTTGGGTGCCTTGATGTACCTTGGTTTGATGAGGTGAGATCATGTGTTAGTGTCCTAGGGTTTGCTTGGATGCCCTAGTTTGATGTTGAGCTTGAGTGTTGACTGATGGTTCCCCTTGGTTTTCAATGACCACTTTTGTGTCCCTTTGACCTTGGCTTCTACGGTTGATGAGTTTTGAGTGCACCTAGTGGTCTTGGCAGTCGACGAGCCAAGATACCCTAGGGTGCAATCTATGTGGCCGACGGTTTTGATCTCTTTGACTGATTAAGCTTTTAGATCAGGTTTTTCTTCAACCGATGAGTTTCCTTTGACCAGAGTGGTCACTAGTTTTCCTTGGTTTTAACAAACTTTGTTGCATGCATGAGTTTATTGCTTGCATGGGTGAGTTTTGGTGGACAAGTGACGCATGTGTGCATGACACCTAACCCTCTTTACCTCTCTCTACCCTTGGATATATATACCCCTCTCTTTGCATGCAAGTGATCCTTTTGCACTCTCTTCTATTCCTATTCTCCTTGGAGCCCATCCCTTGTGTTCTTGGTGGTTCATGTGGTGCTCATCCTTGGAGAGGTGTCTGAACCCCTTGCGTTTGGAGCTAGGGTTTGGAGCAACTCTTCTTTGGTGATCGTTTGGTGTTCCTTGATCTTGGTAAGTAATATACCCCTCTTGATATTTGTTTTCTTACTACCCTAACTTTCTTCTTTCTCTTGGAAAACCCATGGTTCTCTATGGTTGGTGCTTCTTGAGGAAATTCTCTCTTCTTGGCCGAATTCATGGTTCTCCATGGTAGTGCCTAAGTTGAGTTGAAGATCTCCTCTCTTTCTTATCTTTTAGACCTAGGGTTTTGCCCTCTTTCTTGTTATCCTTTAACCTAGGGTTTGTTATTCTCTCTTTGAGGTGATGCTAGCTTGGACATGGAGGTGATTAAGCTACGTTTCCCCTCTCTTCTTGGAGCATCCTTGCTTTTGGAGTAGTTTCATCCTTGTGAAGGCGAGTTATATAACTTTCTCCTCGATTATTGTTGCACTTAATCTTGCATGCATATAACCTATCTCCAAAATGTGGTTCTAAGTAGAATGATGATGACATCTTGATCTAGGATTCAAGTTCCTTGGTAATTCTTGAGTAGATAAACCGATTTTGCTAAACCCTAATCTAGTGTATGTTTATCTTGTTAATGATGGAGGTGGTGATCCTTACATGCATGTGCCAATTGGTTTTCTTCCTCATAATTCATTGTTTGCTTCTTGCTTGATGATGGAGGTTTTGGATACATGTATTATGGTATAAATGATGGTTTTATCTCTCTTGCTTCATGGTTTGGATTTTCTCTCATGTTGATGGTGGATTTAAGGTTTTGGAGATGATCCTTGCCTTGTGTTTTACTCCTTGGTGGTTTTGGTTTCTTGATTATGATCAACCTATTTTGATCATGTGTTAGATGAGGTTTTCTCTCTCTTTATGTTTACCATGATATGGTATATGTGCTCGATTAATTTTGTTAGTTTTGGGCCGTTGAGTATGGATTTCCTTGTATGGTCTCTATGGTGACTATCTCTCTGGTCGATGAAGTGGTGGGGTTTCCCTTCAGTCGCCTAGACTTGTTTCTTGTGGTTGTTGATGGTTTGTATCCTCTTTGGTTGATGAAACATTGAGGTGTCTCTTCGATCACCATGCTGGTGTTCTCTCTTCGGTCACAAAGCTTTTCCTAAGACCTTATTATTCTTAGTTTGTTGATGTGTGACCTAGGGTTTTGCTTCGATCAATAATACCCATGGACTTATGCAACCGATAAAGGTTACTGGACCATATGGATTATCATGCCTTGTTATCTTTATGTTAATGACATATTACCTAATTGCTTCTAAGAATGTTGAAGATGGTGATAATTAGGGTTTACATCTAATTTTTATCTTGAAAACCTCTTTCGATTAGTTATGTTGAAAGCTAACCCTAATTGCAAGTGCATGATGGTGTTTCTTAGTTTGCTTGAATAATTAGTGTGTTGATAAAATCCTTTCCCTCTACTAAACTATTGTAGCTCTAATCTGCTATCTTGTGATCATCATGGTGCATAATGTAAGAATGTGTTTGAGCTTATGTGACTTGTGTGCAGTGATTATGAGCCTTGATGAGGCATGGAGAGATAATGATGTTCTGTAAGGAACTATGTGAATGGTCTTATGACCTTGAGGAAAATTGATTACTCTAATTGAGGTGAAATCCTCTGTGTGATGTGATAAGGGATGGATTCCCATGATAATGAGATAATGGTGATGGTCATGTGTATGGAAATTAAACAGTACTTTGTGGTGATGTGATAAGCTTTATACTTTATACATTTTATATCTTCTGGAGTTGTAATCTACCCTTATCTTTGTAGAAATTTTTCTAGGATTTTTATGTATCTTGATTGATGCAGTTAAAAGATGCCCAATTGGAACTAACTAATAAAGTGGAACCCTAATCATGTATTTGCCCTGGCCATAGATCCATTCAAACGTCAGGACTTGTTGGATGGTGAAATGAGTATTCCTGAGGAAAACTCGAAGTGCATATTGTTGTGTATGTAGGGTACTTGGAGAGTACATCCTTGTCATCTAGATCTCAGGAGTTTTAAGGACGGTCACGACCATACCTCGGTGTGAGAACGACTACATTCATGTCTCGGTGATTATATATGTGATGTGATTGGTGGACAACTGTGGTTGTACCTTGGTGGCAGGGCTTTATACCCTAGTGTGTACTGCCATGACCTGTACCAAGGCGGGCTAGGTGTTTCAGCTTGACTATATGTCATTAGTGGCAATTTAACTGATATGTCACTGCAGTACAGACTCGTACTGAGTGAGTGGGGAGAAGATCTTGGATTCTGGCTCTTCATGGCTCTTATATGGCACTAAATATCACTTCACAGTGGTCAGTTGGATTTGGGTGGTACGACTCGAATCCTCATGGCATTAATAAAAGACATAATACAACCCTGTAGTATATCTGTGTAGGGTTAAACACGCTTCACATTGGATGTTTACCCTTGCCTTGTTTTTATTACTACTTAGTTGTTATAAATGTTATCTCTCAGGGATGTGTTTTTTAATGAAAATGTCTACTTGTCGGGGTTTGGGGGCTTTGACATATGTCACTGTACTTCTGCTCGGGATGTGTTTGGTCTTCTTGATCCTTCTATTCCCAGATCTGAGTGGAAATGGTGCAACCATTTATTGGTCTGCTTCCATTTTCCAGTTTTTTTGTTTGTTATTTGTTTAGGGGTTCTGTCTTTTATGTACATGTACCCAAAGTTTTTTGGTTTTTATATAGCAACATAATTTTAGCCGACCAAAAAAAATGTTGTAAGAGAAATTAACTATTATACATGTTCTTTATATTCCTTCTAAAAGCATCTGATGTTATGCTTATCTGTTAGCTAGAGATGGTTAACATGCTTAACTTGAGTAATCACTTTAAATTATTCTTTTACTGAATCTGGTCATCCTGCTTAATAGTATATATATGTGGTAACCATAATCATTGGTTGAGAGTTATATCTCTTGTTGGGACATGGGTCTCACCTCGTGGGTTTTCACATCCTTTTAGGTGGTCGGAAGCGACGTGGTAGAGATTGTGATGTTGAGGAAGAGTAGCTCAGATATTAGTAGTCGTTCAAGGTTGGATAGATGCTACTTGTGTTGTAATAGAGTCCTATGTGTCATCCATGTACTCTCAGGTCTAGAGGGATGTGTTTTGTAGATGATATGTACGATGTTATGAGGTTTTTGACTTTATGCCTTTGTTGTATATATGGCTTGTACATGTGGGCATGCTCTTTTGTATACAGGCCCGTGGCAGATAGCCACAGTACATATGTGAATACTTGGTATGATATGTGATATGATACAGGTTGTTGGACCTTGATGTAATATGTTTCTGCATAGTGATAGTTGTCTAAGACTAGTTTTAATTTATCCACTTATATGGTTATATGGTTATATGGTTGTTTAGTTGTTGATAACGTGCTTTGTTTTGAGCTATCTCATTTCTATGGTGTCATGGCACCACACTCACCAGGAATGAGGCTTCCGTCCTCCCTGCTCTCACCCTACAACTCTTCCTTCCTCTCTCTATAATTACTAAACCTTGATCGCCACCCCTTATCCTTCTTCTTGTGCCTTGTGCGTGACAGAAAGAAGCTGTCATCGCCAGGCGTAATGCTCAGTGGTGGTGATGCATTTTTGTAGCATGCCACTGGTCCATTGTGGATCCACTATTAAGGTCGCCCCCTACACTCCATGCCCATATGATCCCTAGCTACTAACTCCATCTCCTCTCTCAAGAACATCCATAGAAACACTAACCAGCAATGTGGAAACCCAGTGCCAAGAACCATGGAGACTACTAATGTGGTATCACAATCTTCTCTCTCTCAACATGACCACAACCATGGCAGGGACCTGCCATGCTATCACCCCCTTCCTTCCAGCAAAACATGTCATCATCTATGTGGTCTCCTACCCCGAACACATCAACACCTCAGAGACATGATCTGACAAAGAATCTCCTTCCACTAGACTCACTGTTGGCAGTGACTCAACTAGCCGCCAACACCACTTTTCAACTAGACACCATTCTAAAACTTGTCATGGAAGCTACTCACATCTCCACCACTGCCTTCATCCATACTTGATAGCCTTTTTTACATCTCCATGAAGATCTCGATCACCCCTAAACATGATCAATAGTATGGAGTTCACGGGTTTACACTCCATTGATCCACCTCAACTCACCACATGAGTTACTCCAACTTTGTAAGACCTCAATACATCAGACATTTCCATTGGCATCTTCAATTTTAATGTACATCTCATCACCTAGACTACTGACAACCAACTAGAACCTTCAACATCTACTCATAACTAAGATGCATATTGTAGCTTCATTATCAACTAATGATACATTAAGGGAGAGATATGATATAGGGCTCAGCCTTGACAATCCTCTTGTTGAATCAAGATGCATCGATAAACTTTTATATGGAATCTAGAAGCATCTTCACAAATTCCTCAAGCTTCAATGCCAATAGGAGCACCTCCAACTTGGTCCAAGAAACACCAAGAAATGTCCATATCCATGACACAATATGATTAACCTTTACCCTAATTTAGTTTCATTCCTTAAACAAATAGTCAAAACAAATACATTTGGGTGTATACATCATAGTAGATAGTAGCATCTCAAAGTTAGTAATTGTTATTGAACATGTCCTGTGTGCCCGCGTTATTACTTGTAACACCCCACTTTTACAACATAGAGTGGAAGCATATAATTTGACTCACTTCAAGGGGGATGTCACAAACATGATATTCATAGCTCAAAATAAAGCTTATATAAACCATCATAAGAAAATATACACAACTCTCATTTTCAAAATATGTACAAGATTCACATATACATATTTGGATGGATAAAGAATATATAAGCAATACTAAGCTAGGTATAGTTGGCACCTGTAACATATCGAATCTTGGACCCTACCCTAGAATTTTGACCTTTTGGACTTAGCCAAACAAGGATGAGGTTAGACCAAAAAGATGTTTAGTATAACCCTGAAGAGATAATGCATGTATAAATCACCCTAATGTAACACATTAGGCTTGGGCCAATAATGGACACATAAAATATGTCACATGATGTAAATGGAGATCTCATAATAACTTGTGCACAATAATGGTATATAATTCTTTTGGTTGTAATATAAATATATGGATGAATAATAAATATGATGGAATAATATTAAAATAAATATAATGAAAACAAGACAAAAGTGTTGTAATTCATAAAAGGAAATTCCAAAAGAGAAATATAATATAAAATTTAGATTCCTTGGGTCCCAATTGCCTTGAGAGTCAAGTTTCACATTATTTACCTTATAATAATTAATTTAATTCAATTTGGAAAACAAGGTATGAGTTTTTCCCCAAAATATCAAATAAAATAATAAATGACTCCAAAAGTGGAAAATAATCTTGGATTTATAATCTGCACATTAAAAATAGCCTTTGGGTGAATTTTCATGTAACTTGGTTAATCTTTATTATACATGTGAAGTTAGGAGAGAGAACGTGTGTAGAATCTACAAAATATTAAATAATTCTACAAACAACTCCAACATGTAAAATTGATGGAAAATTCATATCCAAGACACTAATGAGACTTGTGGGTGAAGTTTCATGAAATTTGGAGAATTTGATAATCATTAATGATGGAGGAAAGAGAAAATAATAGTTGATTTATTTAACATATAAAAGTTCTCAAAAGACAAAACTAACTTCATATTCGGATTCCTCATGTCCAAAATAGGCTAGGTATCAAAATACCATTAAATTTGGGATTCATTTGCACCCTCAAATGAAGAAAGAGAAAATAGGAAATTAATTAGATTCACAATTTATTCGATATTTCTATTTGGTAATATTCTCTGTCACACAGTTTATTTCCAGTTCATTTCCTTTTATTTGCAAACGTGTATTCTACCCCAACTGTTGGATTTTTGATCCAATGGCAGTTGTATGTCTCCTACCTCCCACTTTCTATTTTCCCTCGCAAACTGCAGAGTCGTTTTCCTCAATTCTTTCTTATTTTCCTCCCTCATCTCGCATTGATTCTCTCTAATTTCTTAACATTTGCCTCCGTTACTCCCTCTCAAATCCATTAACTATATATATGCTAGGGTTCTCAAAAACCTCAGGTAAAACTACACCCGCCTCCATTCTCCTCTGTTCTCCCACACTTCTTCTCCGCACAACCTTGAATCATCAGAACCTCTGGAAAATGGTTCCCGACCTCCGCAATGAACCCAAGTCCTGGTTGCCTACTTTGGTTTGGCTTTGTTTGACCCCGAGCTTCTTCCCCTCCTCTGACCACCCAGCTACTAGGGACTCGGGTTGAGGTCGGCGCTCCAGGCTATCACGAGACCCCGAGGAGGCCAGGATCAATTACTCTCGTTCCTGTGAAGGTTTCTAGGCCTTTGATTTGGCCTCTCCACATGGTATGCCAAAAACCCTCTTTTCTTCCATGTATGTTGGTTCATGTTCGATGTCCAATCTGTAGACTTTTGTTCTTGGAGTTTTTGTTGCTCTTGGCATCATGGCGACCTGGCAAAGTTGACAGGTTGATTTTTGGATGCTTTGACACCCTGAAACCCCGGATTGTCTCTGGCCTGATGATGCTTTGTGGCCATGGTGGGCTCGCAATGATGGGGATGAATCCTTGATGTGGTTTCTCTGTTGTACCCTCCTAATTTCCTTCTTGCTTTCATTTTTCAACAAAGGGCATTTTCATACTTTCACCTGATTTGTTCCTTGCCTTTGCGCTTGCTGGGTGTTGAGTTAGCTGTGGGACTGACTGAGTTGGCCTACAATGATTGGGCCACCTCAAACGCGGTTCGTCTCTCTCTCTCTCTCTCTCTCTCTCTCTTTTCTCCCAATGATTTTACCGACGTGGATTTATTTAATTGGTTGTTTTTTTGGAAATTCATAGCTAATTATTTATACCTCAGAAAAATAAACTAAATATGTTCTAAAATTAGAAAAATGTGAGCTTTCTAATGGTATTGGTTTTGTTTCCAAAATCTAATGTTATAAATATGTGATTTTAATAGATTTTTCTAAATAAGTAATAAATTGCAAAATTCATAACTAAATATATAAAAGTCATAAAATATAATAAAATATAATTTGAACTCAAAAAAGATAATCTAAAATATGGCATGGATTTGATAACCTAATTTACTAATATTAAAAGGTGACTTTTAGGGTTTTGAATAATTGATGAAAACCTAACCCTAATTCTACATATATGCATACTAGGTTCTTTGGAAGCCTAGGCTTGGGCCTAGATTGGACTTTGGACCATTTAGACTATGATGAGAGATATGTTTGCAGACCCAATTATCTTTTTGAGCAATTAACCTACTTTCTTCTTTCTCTTGGTCCTATGGACATTAGACTACACCATGTCTTGTTCTTTTGGAAAATATGCTTCATGTGAATTACCTTATCTTGTTACTGATCTCGTGATCATATTAATTGATTTGACATTCTCTTAGAATCTTTATTATGTTTTATTCATGGTGGAACTCTATATGATATCTGATGTCTTTTGCCCGCTTGTGAGGTGGATGTATATGTTGGTCACTTTTGTGGTGACTACTTTATATAATCTGACTATACTTTATACGTGCCTCTACATTAAATATGCAATGTGATTTAGTAGTACATTAGTGTAACTGCATTAGTTTTTGGGTTATGTGCCCTTATTTATTTTTGGGATGGAGGTTATGTGCTCCATACCCGGGTTTCAAATTTATGAGGTTTGGCCCACTTTATATATATTTGGGAGTTTGGTTATGTGCCATTCTCTATCAGGTTTGAAGTTTATGAGGCTTGTCCGGCATTGTCTTTATATTGTACTAGGGCTATGTTTATATCACATGCATGTAGGATGATGATAATTGATTATGGGTTATGTGCCCTAATCACATGATATGTGCTTATGTGGAACAACTTTATTGTTTATTTATGGCAAGTAATTCTTTTTGTTGTCTCTTGTTTGCAAATCAAATTCTTTTATGCCCTTTTTGGGCAATCCTTATAATTTCTATGGGAAGCCTTTTAATTTGATATCCTTTATTCTTTATAAATTGCTCAATTCCAATTTAGTATGCACATATATCAACCTTTGTTGATGTCTTCTATTTTTCTCTTCTTGTTGGGGTATGCTTCCAATCCTAGGTGAAGTACTTGGATGATGCAGCATGAAGACTTAGACTTAGCTTAAGGGGTTAAAGCTTGGAGAGAATCTTGATATGGTTTAGACTTCCCTCTACTTAGATCATATGTTGTATCTTTTATGTAAACCCTTTGTGGGAGATTATGACGTGCATATGTAGCCTTGTAAAAAATTGAATATAGTCAATATTTTACTTCTATCGCTAAACTTTGGTTTTTTTTAATAACATTAATAAGATTTGAAAAGTTTACACTCATTTCAGCATATCTTTTGAGTAAGTTTGGGATGGATGTTTTGTTCTTCAAATTTTTAGTAGGGAGTGGATCCCCTCTGGGTCTTACTCCTTACAGCATGGTATCAGAGCAATGGTAGTCAAAATTTGACTATTTCAATTTTGTCTCCATGGTTAGAAACCTTGCCTTTCATTGTCGCCCTATAACTGAGTTGTTTTTCCTAGATCTTGCCTAAGTTTTTCATGAGATGATCTTACCCTACCATATAGGTGTATACAATTAAGAGGTGTTTGTTTGAGAAAGAAGTCATGTTTTCAGGGTGAGGTAGTAGTAGGATGAAAAGATCTTATTATGGAAATTGTAACTTGGTTTATCACATTGATTTTGGTACCATCTTTGTTTTACCTCCAATAATTGTTATCCATAAAAAATATTTTCATTATACTACTATATGTACAAAATTTTTTTGTCTAATTTGTCAGTGTTTTCTTGAACAAAGTCACAATGAAGATTTACTGAAGCATGTAGTGAAACCCTAGAATTAGTTGGATTAGAATCTAACCTTAGTTATGATGATGGGGTAATGACTAGCAAACTATGTATTATAATGAAGGTGTGGTAGACCTACCCTATGACTTATGGATGTTTATAGGATTGTTAGGTTAGAGACACAAGGACCTAAAACTCAACCCTATATGGTTCTGACTTGTTAGTTAGATACATGAACAACATAAATATCTAAAACATTCACAACTAAAAGATATGTGGGCAACCCTAAATGTTGTTTAGTTTGACTTGTTAGGTTAATCCTTTTAAGGGATGAAGAGTAGTTGATTGTTGATGTTTGGATCAATAGATTTAGATGATGAAATCCTTTTAAGGGGTGGAGTGATGTAACATACTAAATATTGGATCCTACCTTGGAACTTCAACCTTTTGGACTTAGCCAAACAAGGATGAGGTTAGACCAAAAAGATGTTTAGTATAACCCTAAAGAGATAATGCATGTATAAATCACCCTAATGTAGCACATTAGACTTGGGCCAATAATGGAGACATAAAATATGTCACATGATGTAAATGGAGATTTAGTAATAACATGTGCACAATAATGGTATATAATTCTTTTGGTTGTAATATAAAGATATGGATGAATAATAAAGATGATGAAATAATATTAAAATAAATATAATGAAAACAACCCAAAAGTGTTATAATTCATAAAAGGAAATTCCAAAAGAGAAATATAATGTGAAGTTCGGATTCCTTGGGTCCCAATTACCTTGGGAGTCAAGTTTCAAATTATTAATTTAATTCAATTTGGAAAACAAGGTATGAGTTTTCCCCCAAAATATCAAATAAAATAAACAATGACTCCAAAAGTGGAAAATAATCTTGAATTCATAATCTACACATTAAAAATAGCCTTTGGGTGAATTTTTGTGTAACTTGGTTAATCTTTATTATTCATGTGAAGTTAGGAGAGAGAAAGTGTGTAGAGCCTACAAAATATTAAATAAATCTACAAACAACTCCAACATGTAAAATTGATGGCAAATTTGTATCCAAGACACTTAATGAGACTTGTGGGTGAAGTTTCATCAAATTTAGAGAATTTGATAATCATTAATGATGGAGGAAAGAGAAAATAAGAGTTCATTTATTTAATACATAAAAAGTTCTCAAAAGGCAAAACTAATTACATATTCGGATTCTTCATGTCCAAAATAGACTGGGTGTCAAATTTCATTAAATTTGGGATTCATTTGCACCCACAAATGAAGAAAGAGAAAATAGGAAATTAATTAGATTCACACTTTATTTGATGTTCCTATTTGGTAATATTCTCTGTCTTGTGGTTCATTTTCGATTCATTTCCTTTTATTTACAAATGTGTATTCTATCCCAACCATGGGATTTTTGATCCAACGACAGTTGTGTGTCTCCTACCTCCCGCTTTTTATTTTCCCTCGCAAATCATAGACTTGTTTTCCTCAATTCTTTCTCATCTTCCTCCCTTGTCTCACATTGATTCTCTTCGATTTTTTTTCCTTCACCTCTGTTACTCCCTCTCAAATCCATTAACTATATATATGCTAGGGTTCTCATAAGCCTCAAGCAAAGCCACACCTGCCTCCCTTCTCCTCTGTTCTTCCCCCGTTCTCCCCCACTTCTTCTTCTTTGCACAACCATGAATCATCGAAACCTCTGGAAAATGGTTCCCGGCCTCCACGGTGAACCCATGTCCTTGTTTTCTGCTTTGGTTTGGTTTCATTTGACCCCAAGATTCTTCCCCTCCTCTGACCACCCAACTACCAGGGACTCGGGTTGAGGTCGGTGTTCCAGGCTATTGTGAGACCCTGAGGAGGCCAGGACCAATTATTCTCATGCCTGTGAAGGTTCTAGGCATTTGATTTGGCATCTCTACATGGTATGCCAAAAAACCCCTTTTCTTCCATGTATGCCGATTCATGTTCAATGTCTGATATGTAGACTTTTGTTCTTGGGGTTTTTGTTGCTCTTAGCATTGTGGTGACCTGGCGAATTTGTCAGGTTGATTTTTGGGTTCTTTGACACCATCAAACCCCAAATTGTCTCTGGCCTGATGTTGCTTCACGGACATGGTGGGCTTGCAACGATGGGGATGCATCCCTGATGTGGTTTCTCCATTGTACCCTCCTAATTTCCTTCTTGCTTTGGTTTTTCAACGAGGGCATTTTAGTACTTTTGCCCAATTTTGTTCCTTTCCTTTGTGCTTGCTGGGCGCTGAGTTGGTTGTGGGACCGATCGAGTTGGCCTGCAATGATTGGGCCACCTCAACACGTGGTTCGTCTCTCTCTCTCTCTCTCTCTCTTTCTCTCCCAACAATTTTACTGACGTGGATTTATCTGATTGGCTGTTTTTCAGAAATTCATAACTAAATATTATAGCTCAGAAAAATAAAACTAAATATGTTCTAAAATTAAAAAAATACGAGCTTTCTAATGGTATTGGTTTTGTTTCCAAAATATAGTTATAAATATGTGATTTTAATAGATTTTTTTAAATAAGTAATAAATTGCAAAATTCATAACTAAATATATAAAAGTCATAAAAACATAATAAAATATATTTTGAACTAAAAAAAAAGATAATATAAAATATGGCATGGATTTGATAACCTAATTCACTAATATTAAAAATGGGACATTTAGGGTTGTGAATAATTAATAAAAACATAACCTAATTCTACATATATGCATAATAGGTTGTTTGGAAGCCTAGGCTTGGACCTAGATTGGACTTTGTATTGTGTTTTGACTCTGATGAGAGGTATGTTTGCAGACCTAATTATTCTTTTGAGCAATTAACCTACTTTCTTCTTTCTCTTGGTCCTATGGATATTAGCCTACACCATGTCTTGTTCTTTTAGAAAATATGCTTTATGTGAATTACCTTATCTTATTATTGATCTTGTTATCATATTAATTGATTTGACATTCTCTTGGATTCTTTGTTATGTTTTGTTCATAGTGGAACTCTATATGATGACATGTGATGTCTTTTGCCCACTTGTGAGGTGGATGTATATGGGTCATTTTTGTGGTGACTACTTTATATAATATGAATATACTTTCTACTTGCTATTGTGTGCATTCCATATCAACTTTTCACATGATTTCACATACAAATTCAGTTCATTTTGTTCTCATTTAGCCTCTATTCATATTATTCTTGCCACTTTTTGTTATTTTGCTTATCGCCTGATGTGTATTGCAGATATGCTTAAAAAGGATCAAATTGGAGATAGCCCAACTCAAAGCCGACATCATTAGGGCTTCTCCACTTCTTGCAGACATTCAGAGTTCTAGTTCTACTGAAATAACATCGCACACGGTGTGTCTGAATTAAGACACGACATGTGCGATTCCAGAAAGCCATGCGTCCAGCCGAAGTGACAAAGACACGGTGTGTTCCATTTTGGAACATGACGTGTGTGATTCCAGAAGGTTTCGAGCAGAGCAAAGACACGCCGTGTTCCACTCATACACTGTAACATCCCTGACCTGGGTTATGTACTAACCCTAGGTGTTTTGCCTAATTAAGTTGATTAGATGCTTGCTTTTATACTTTGAAAAGTAATTAAGGCTCTTGAGGAACTTATATTTTAATTTCAGTCCTTTTTGAATAATGTTGAAACATTGTTTTGTTAAAATTGGACTAAAGTGCAAATTACCCAAGTTGAGGGGATAACTTGCAAATTGCACATGATAAGATGTTCCTATGATGATGAGACATCATAAGAATGAATATGATGTAATGGTATGGTTTCCACAAGCTTGAGCACCAAAATAAAGCTTGTAGAGCAATCCTTGAGCATTAAAACCTAGTTTTGGTGTAATGTGCAAATTACCCAAAACCTAGGGTTAAATATGCAAAATACCACCTCTAGAGGGTCTCTCATGTTTCTTGGAATCAAGTAGAGCAAATAAAATGAGAGGGGCGCCTCATTTGAATTATCATGGAGGAGAGAGAATCTTGACATTAAAATAATCAAGATTTAAGCATAAATGGCTCTTTAATTTAATGTAATGCAAAAAGAAATAATTAATTGAAGAACCCTTCAACCAAAAGTTGAGGGATGTGTTTGCAATAGTGTTGGACGAGATTGTTCCTTGCTTGGTCATAAAAATATCTTGGTTGAGTGGAAGCCAACTCACATTATCATAATAGAAAGTAATATCCACTAAAAGGATGGATATTAATATAAAACTCTTTAAGGTGTTTAATTTATTTCCATTAATTCTTGGATAATGGAGAGGTTTTGCAAGAAAATAAAGATGGTTTTGTGGCCAAGAAATGTAGGGGAGTTTGGTGGATATTATTTTGGAATTTAAGGAAAATAATCTTTCTCTCTTTCCTTGAAAACCCATATACATATCTTTTATACTCATCCTTTTCCAATAACACCCAAGGCTTGTTTCCTTAGTTTTCTTTTCTTAACATCGCTTTGGCCAACCAAAGGAAGAGCTCAGGAGCAGAGGAAGGATGACCAAACCTGTTGGTAAGTCTTGATCATCTCCTACCTCGGATTCATGGTGGAAACCCTAAAGCAATGGTTAATTATTGGTTTTCTTCATCTGATTTCCAATCTTAGCCATCTTTTTCATCCAAAAGCTCAAGGACGGAGCTTGGAAAACTGCTGGAACTCCATCCACCAATTAAAGTCGTGGAGCTTGGAGCTTGAGATCAGTTTTATAGGTGGGTTATATAACTCAACCCTTAAGCATTAGTATTGCACTCTTTTCTATAATAATCGTTGGTTACTTTTCTTCTTTTGATACTCTTTTGAGTTCTTGTAAAAAACCCCATGAAGAACGGTTGTTGTTCTTGGTTGAACAGAGAAATATGAAGATGACATCATCTTAGATGATTATCCAAAGAACTACTTTACCAAACGGTTTCCCAAACCGTTTGGGAGGAAACAGTTTCAAACCGTTTGGAATGAAACGGTTTCACCCAAACCACATGGAGGGAAACGGTCCCAAGACCGTTTGGTGGCGTTGACCAAGTGTTGACCATTTGGTGATCTGTTGAAAATAATGTAGGTTATTGACCTATCAATTATAATTGATTATCTCTAATTGGTTCACTAATTTAAGGTCCTACAATCATCAAAACCCTAATCGGGTTAATTGTTGATTTGACAATTGATTGAGTTTGAAACTTGGGTTGATTAACCCAAACGGTTTCAAAACCATTTGGGGATCACCCAAACGGTCTCAAGACCGTTTGGTGATCACCCAAGATTGTTTGGAGGTCTAGGGTTAGCTATGGTTGAGCTATTGAAGATCTAATGATGCTATGTTGAAGAGCAATCAAATGTTGATATGGTGATCAATCCAATGATCCAAACCCTAAATGGTTGACTTGGATTTTTATGTTGACTTGGGAAAACGGTCTCAAGACCGTTTGGTGGTCATCAAAACGACCTCAAGATCGTTTGGGGTCAGGTCATGATCAATTTGGATGATGGTCCAATAGTTTCAAAGTAATTAGTTACACATTGATTAATGTTGAAGGATCATCGATTCCAAACCCTAATCCAACTGATTCAAACCCTAATTGATGACCAATTGAGGGTAAATTGAGGGTCAAATCAGTTTAAGTTTGACCTAATTAACTCAATTGATGATTGGTGATAGGTCCAATTGATGAGTAGTTCCATAGATTTAATAGTTGAAGGAATCAACAATGGAAACCCTAAATCGATTTGACTAGTTGAGACCAACTTTGGTCCTTGCGGTTTTGAGGAGGTTTGGACCAAATGGTCTCAAGACCGTTTGGGACCAAACGATCCCAAACCATTTGAGTTCATGAATTTTCAAGAGGTTACTTTAGCAAACGATCTTGATGGTTACTTTAGCAAACGGTTTCAGGGGTCTACTTTAGTAAACGGTTTCATGTGACCACCTTTAGAAAATGGTCTCAAAAGTCAACTTTGGAAAATGGTCTTCACCACTTACTTTACTAAATGGTTTCAAGGTGGTACTTTAGCAAACGGTTTCAAAATGTCACTTTAGCATTCGGTTTCAAGGACCACTTTGGCAAACGGTTTCAACATGTAACTTTACCAAACAGTTTCATGTGTTGGGTCAAACCGTTTGGAGGTTTATTGAGCAAGACCGTTTGAGGTCTGATTTGATCAAGACCGTTTGGGGTCTAAGTGTCCAAGACCGTTTGGTGGATAATTAACCAAAACCGCATGGGTACTTAAAGTGGATAAAGGACAAAGTGATTAGTTGATTAATACTTGATGTAATCAAAGATAATTATAATAAAGGTACTCTTAATGGGATAGGGTGATTGGTACCCTTTGAATGAGTAAGCCTTAATGAGCATGGTGATAATGACTTAACCCATGATGTCAATTCTCTTTTATGTTGAGCTGACTTAACTTAATCAAAGTTGATGAAAGCATCATCTTATAGAAGATGAGAGAGAAGACTTCTTACATGAATGTTAATTATGTAATGGACTCTCATTATGAATAAATGTCTAATTAGGGTATGATCCATGATAGTGAGATCATGAAACCCTAATTATGAAGGTTAATGAATCATAACCCTAAGTGAGGGCCTTGATAGGTGAAATCCTAATACATGATGATGGTATGATCTTAATTCATGATAATGACATGAGAAACCCTAATTCAAGGAACTTTGATGTTCACTCCTACTTGGGGTGAATAGTAAACCCTAATCAAGGGTGATGTGATGTGAATAGTAAACCCTAATCAAGGGTGATGTGATGTGAATAGGAAACCCTAATTATGAGTTGTTGATAGTAAACCCTAATCAAGGGTGATGTGATGTGAATAGTAAACCCTAATTCCAAATAGGGTAAATGGAAGTATGAAACCCTAATTCTGGGTTATGCTTTTTAGAATGAAGTCTTAAGATTTGATAATGAAATAATGAGTCATTAATCCTAATTAAGCTAAGGGAATGATTAACCCTAATTGAATTAAAAGGCAAACCCTAACCCTAGTAAGGGCATAGTGGTGTAACCCTTGAATAGTGATGTTATCATTGTTTTGCATTATGCTGATATGAAATTGATGTATCTGTTATCATCTGTACTAATCATGTAGGTTTTATGAGATATTGAACATAGCCAGGTATGAGCTATGATGCCTTGTTTATTGAAAGCATTTCATGAGTTTTGTAAGCAATGATATGCTACGTTGCCTAGTGAAAGGTAACAAAAGAGATTAATAGGTTTTAAGAGCCATGTGAAATACCTGCATTGAAATTATTATGTTTACACTGTCAAATGACTTGATGGAATTATGTTACCTGTTAGAGTGGTAACAAGTATATTGATGATCTAAGGGTTTGAATACCCATATTCTTGAATCATGATGATGAGATGATAAGGGATTGAGTTCCCAATGCTATTAAAGTTGTGAAATAAACTTGACAGAAATAGTACTCTTTCTTTATAGTAATGGTTATAAAGGTTTATGTTTGAAAACATGCATGTTGCTAAAAGAATGATGTAATGTACTTAAATAATCAAGTGAAATGATAACATGTAGAGCCCTGACCATAGATCCATCATCGTCAGTAGTTTGGTGATGGTGAAATAGGTTTTTCTAAGGGAACTCCTGGAGAGCATACTTTTGAGTATGTGGGGGTAATGGGCGTGAATATCCTTACGCCCTAATGGAGGAATTGATGTGAGATAAACATTAAATCCCTCAAGCCTTCATTATATGTATATGTCGGGATGATGTATCACTAATCTCCCGATGATGATGTTAATGCCGAATTGATGTGAGATAAACAAGAAATCCCTCGATTGCGAAGAGAGTACAGCATGCCACTGTAACTCTAATAGCGAAGTTGCCAGTATACCCTGGAAAGCTATATATATAGCAGAGACACAAGATGTCCTACATGTTATTCCTCACACTGACTGAGGAAGATGAGGTCATAGAAATCCGGCTCTTCTGATGACCTATGTATGGTACCGATTTCGATTTTGCAATGGTCGGTTGGAGTATGAGCGGTATACCTCATCTCCTCAGGGCATAAGTATGTTTGAAAAATGTAATCAGCCGTGTAGCATATTTGCTTAGGGTTGAACTACGAGAATCAATGATTGATGATAAATTGTTTATTATGTCCTAGTTGGACAAATGATATACATGTTCTTCATATTCCTTCTTAAATGAATGACTTGCTGCTTATTCAAGTTATAATTGAAATGATTGCATAGAGAATACTGCTCTACTTAGCTTAATCAATGATTACCTGCTGTTAAATATTTATAACTCTACTGCTCAGTGTTATTCTATTATCTGCAATAACAATGCTTCTGGCGGAGAGTTATATCTCTCGCTGGGATAATTTTCAATTGTCTCACCCCCGTGGGATTCAACTTTTTAGGTAGACGCTGAGGAAGAAGAAACCCTTCAGTGGGTGAGCAGCAACAACAACATCCACAGCAGCAGCAACAATAGCAAGGACATCAGTGATCCACATGTGGAGACACTGTCTGTTAGGTTCTGTATATAGAGAGTCCTATGTGTCGTCTCTGTACTCTCAGGTCCTAGGAGTCAGTAGATGGTTTGATATAGATCTGAGATTTTTGGCTTG
Source organism: Alisma plantago-aquatica (assembly GCA_963693085.1). Lineage (NCBI taxonomy): Eukaryota > Viridiplantae > Streptophyta > Magnoliopsida > Alismatales > Alismataceae > Alisma > Alisma plantago-aquatica. The sequence goes on from OY856409.1 coordinate 706,421,970, forward strand.
ACGCCTCGAGATTTTTGTGTACTGCTCATGTACAGTTTAACAGGGCAGTCAATATTTATGACTCTCGAGATGAGATGATACAGAGATGAACTGATGTATCTGAATGTAATTAACTTACTTTGGTTCTTTATGAAAGAGTTTTACAGTTTTTGGATCTCTATGCAAAAAGTTTTAATATTTAGTGAATTTCAGTAATTCCGCTGCTAACGAAACGCTTCCGCGTCAATTAGTTTAGTTAATAATGTTTTGTTTGAACGGTGTGTCACAGACACAATGTGTACCTAGAGACGCAGAGTCGACTATATGTTTCTAGAAACGTACATGACGTGTCTTAATTCGGACATGTTGTATGTTGTACACTTAGAGCAACTGTCGAAGGCCAGGACACAACGTGTCCAAAGGAAGACATGTCGTGTCGCTGTCAGTTTCAGCAAAATTGAAAAATGACACCCCTCATTTTTAAAGACAAAAACAACTTATGGAGCGGTTATTACTGGTCATAATTAAAAAGTCTTTTATCCAAGAGTAAGGCTAGAGAAAAGGAGGGCGATTTTGAGGTGGAAGAAGGTAGTTTCTTGCCAAAGAACCCCCATTCTTCTTCTCTTCTTCTCCGTTTTCTTCTCTGGAGGTGTAGCAGAGCTTCTTCACTCCACAAGGCTTCTCAGGAGGGAATTTTGTCTAGTTTGGAGCAGTTGTAGGAGTGGAATTTTGTCCCCAAGCTGGAATTCTACTCTTCTTGGGTTACACCTTTGGTTCTCTTAACTTTTCCTTCTCTAAACTATGTTAAACTCTGGAATTTATGCATCTTTTTTGCTGTACATCATCATGGACGAGTAGATTCTTTTTCTTAGACATGGGAGAGTAACTCCCATGTCATATCATGTAAGGAACATGATAATTTCGTACTAAATGCTAAGTTTCTTATTTTTCCACCTTGTGAGTACCGGTTTCTTGCTTCTTGCATGTATGGTTGGCCACTTTATGTGCATGTTTTATGCTTTCTTTCTTGATCTGAGAAGATAGGTAGGAGAGTAAGGAGGTACTCTCTTGGAAACTCCTTCTTTACCATGAGAGTTGAAATTACGGATTTGAGGAGTAGGTTTGTGATCTAAAATAAAATTCATACATGAGAATGTTGTATTGACGTAGGATCGTTGTACTCACACCGAGAGGTGAAGTGCATCATACAACTCTCCTTTAAAACAAGTGCTTAGTATGTTTAAATTTCGTGCTCCTATTTTATGCTATGTTATGTTGGTGAAATCCTAAGTCCAATATCCTTCCATATCTGAATTAAACCCTTTTAGTAATCCATTTACTATTTTGCTAAATTATGAAATTTTAGCTTAATCAACCAAATCACATCTTTAAAACGATCTAGATTGTTGAACCTTAGCACTATTGCATTTATTTGGTTACCAAGATCCTTGTGTTCAATCTCTACTACAATGAATCTCTTATACTTGCGGGAATTGGTTAGTTGAATAAAAGGTCTTTCTTAAGATTGAAACTCGTTAGTGCAACAACCAACACTTGCCTCTACATTTGTTACAACCCCAATTTTTGGGTTCTTTTAGTAAGAAATGTAATTTCTCCTATTAAATATATTTGAACAAATAATGATATAATTTATTTTGAATAAAAGGATTTCATTTATAATAGCCTTGTTGGTTGTTTTTTGGGCTTTATTGGCTATTGGGCCCAATAACAAGGAAAAGACAAAAGAAATTCCATTATTAAATAAGTACATAAGAAATGGAGAAAAGAAGGATGTAGAAACCTCTAGAAGGCAAAGGAATATTATCCAAAGGTGTATTTCGTGCCTCTTGGGTTCCTTGGGTTCCAAGGAGTCCAAAGTTGCAAAAATAATGCAATAAGAAAAGAAAAGATCAATTAAATATTTCTTTATTCAGAAAGAAATTGGAGATAATGATAAAATGTGGAAAATAAGTGGAAAGAGGTATGATTGAGTTATCTTTGGTGGATTTTCGTATCCATAAGGTTTCTAATATTAGAAGGAATTCCAAAAAGGAAAATAAAAAGAGAGATAAAGAGAAATCCTCGAAAAGAAATATTTTGATAAGAAATAAATAAGATAATGAGAAATAATGGATATAGATGCATCTAGAAGGATAATGAGTATCCACTAAAAAGGATTTTGAAATATTAGAGTTTCTTGCGGTCCAAGGAGCCCCAATGGAGAAAAAGAAAGAGAAAATACAAATAATACAAAATAAGAGGATAATGTGATGCATAATTAATAAATTTTGTGGCATTGATAAAAAGGAGGTATTTTCTACTAAAAGAAAATATAAATTCGTGCCAATGGATTAAAAGTCAAGCATAAATAGAATAAGAAAGAGAATTTTCGAATTTCTAAATATCCAATGAACATGGTTTTTTAAGAAGATAATTAGGAGAGAAGTTTGCTTCCTAATGAAGGAACTTGGGTTCCAATTGGGAAAAGGACTTATTAACTCATGGATAGCCATCCTAGGGCTTCATTACCCTCCCCTATATAAGGGTAGAGCCCATGGACAAGCCGCAAGGAGATCCCACACGTCTCTCTCTCTATTTTTCTTCTTCTTCTTCGTCCAAACCCTAACCATGGGGGGTAATGCGACCTTGGAGCAGTGAGGAACCTTGAACGGGAGTATGATGAGGGGCACGATGCTCCCATGTCACTAGAGGGAAGCTCGATCACCATCTCTTGGCCCTAGGACATGCGCAATGTCGGCAGGAGGGTTGCAGGTCGGTTGCAGTTGCAGACCAAGAGGGCCCGAATCGGCCACCCTATCTGTGACCCAAGGGCACCTCCCTGTGCACAGAGGCACGACGGAGATGGGCGAGCAATCCCTGGTGGTCGTCGGGGTCCGGGAAGGAGAGGTCGGGCCACGTCGAACCCTGACCTAGCGGCAGCAGAAGGATTTCACAAGGAAGAAGAAGACCTGGACTTTGGACCATTTTGCCCCTCCGCGGGCTGAAGAAACAATGACTTACGTGAGGGCAAACTCGTCTTTTCATTATGTTTCTAATCGAGCTACATTGCATGGAAGGAGATGACGTGGCGCTCAATGATTGGCCCAAGTAAGTAGATATTGCAAAATTCGTATCTTTTTATTGGTAGCTCGGATGAATGTGTATAAAATATGAATTTTGCTCAGAAAAATGTGAGGAATCCATTAAAAATAGTTTTAGAAGCTAATTCCTCTTGAAATTCGAAAAATAGTGAAAGTTATCAACTTTAATGTATTAATGATTAAGAAACCCTATTTTGAGATGATTAATGTATTAAGAGGGGTTTTATGGATGATTAAAGTTGATATTAACCTATTAATTATAAAAAGATACATTAAGATCGAAAAGGAAGAACTTTACACGTAATTGGATTAATTTAGGGTTCCATATGCATAAATGAGCTTTATTGGGCCTTGAAACCCTAATGTTAGTAATTATGACTCTTAATGATGTTAATTGTTCAAATTCATGAATAAGGCTGAGATATGATGGTTCAAAGCTATTTTGAGTATAAAAGTTCCTAATTGTGGATAAATACACTTAATATGGTAATTAGGGTTTTCTAATGGATAAAGGTGGAATTAATGATAAAAGAGTTCATATGTGAATTAGACCATAATGAATTATGAGTTGTTAATCCGGAAGGAACCAAAGATGATAATTGGGCCTAAAGATCGTATCATGAATTAAAAGGATAAAATTGTAGTTTTAATGTAAAAGGGGCATAATAGACTTATTTGACTTTTAATTGTGCCTTTAATCCGAAATTAGGGTTATATGTTGTTAAAAGGTAACCTTAATATCATTCATGAGGAATAGATGAGATAATTAGGGTTTAAAATAGTAAAAATGAAGTGAAACCCTAATTGCAAAGGAAATCCTAAAAGTAGACTAGAAACCCTAGGAAGCGAGCTAGGCTTAATAAAGCTTGAAGGCCTGATCAATGATAGGATTTGATGCATATTTCAAGATCATCTTGTGTGCTTGCTTGATTTCTTGCTTAGTTGGATTATTTCTATACTCAAATCAGTCTGACAGGTATGTGGTTAATTATGGTTAATCGCATTAGTTTATCGAAGGTTTCCTGGATGATTAATCACATTGAATGCAACTTATCAGTTTGGATGTTCGTACTTGCAAATCATAAAGTCACTATGATTATCACAATTATAATATAAGTGTGTATTCTCGCACCTACATGCCACCTTGATGGAAGATGCCAAAAGGTCAATCCTAGGAGGGAAGACCCATGGGCACCATGAGTGGTGACCCCAAACACCAAGCTCAGGATTGAGAAGGTGGTCTTTATTGCATGACTCACGGGCACCATGAGAGGTGACCCCAAGCACCAAGCTCGGGATTGAGAAGGTGGCCTTAAGTCATTGGCAAAAGAGAAACCCTAAGGAGGGTATGCCAGGGTTAGGGAAAAAGCAGTGGAGAATGCCACACTAAAAGCATAATTTGGCTTGTTAATTAACTTGATTGTGATATTTATATTGTTAGCCATATTTGTGAAATTTTGGTTGTCCCCACATATCGGCATATTCATTTATGTTGACCGACGTTCTGTTTGTCGGTGTTTTAGGTACAAAGTTGAAAAGGACAAATAGTAAAGTGACACATTGTGAAATTAAGAAATAAAGTTCAAGGAGGATTAGTTAGGATAGAGTCCAGATGAGGATAGAAGTTAGATATCCAAGTTTTTGAAAAAGGTATGCAAAGTTTTATTTTATACCAGATTTTAGTATAGTGTGGTAGAATTTTATAATTATTACTGATTATTTGTCGAACCTTTAATCATGTTAATTGGCATAACGGCTCTGACCTTCGGGTCTCCCTTAAATGGGGTTTACCGGGAGGCGGGTTCGTTACAACATTAAACATGCAATGTGATTTAGTAGCACTAGAGTAGTGTAATTGCATTGGTTTTTGAGTTATGTGTCCTTATTTATTTTTGGGATGGAGGTTATGTGCCCCATACCTAAGTTTTAAATTTATGAGGTTTGGCTCATTTTATATATATTTGGGAGTTTGGTTATGTGTCATTCTCTATCAGGTTTCAAGTTTATGAATCTTGGCCGCCATTGTCTTTATATTGTTCTAGGGCTATGTTTATCTCACATGCATGCAATATGATAATAATTGATTATGGGTTATGTGTGTGGCACAACTTTATTGTTTATTTATGGCAAGTAATTCTTTTTGTTCTCTCTTATTTGCAATCAATTTCTTTTATGACCTTTTTTGGTAGTCCTAATCATTTCTATGGGAAGTCTTTTAATTTGATGTCCTTTATTCTTTATAAATTACTCAATTCCAATTTAGCGTGCACATACCAGCCTTTGTTGATGTCTTCTATTTTTCTCTTCTTGTTGGGGTATGCTTCCAACCTTAGGTGAAGGACTTGGATGATATAGCATGAAGACTTGGACTTAGCTTAAGAAGTTAAAACTTGGAGACAATATTGATATGGTTTAGATCTCCCTCTACTTAGATCCATATGTTGTATCTTTTATGGGAGATTATGATATGCTTATGTAACCTTGTGAAAAATTGAATATAGTCAATATTTTACTTCTGGTGCTAAAATTTGGTTGTTTGAATACCATTAATAAGATTTGAAAAATTTACACCCGTTTCAGCATACTTTTTTAGTATGTTTGGGATGGATGTTTTGTTATTCAAAATTTTAGTAGAGAGTGGATCCCCTCTGGGTCCCACTCCTTACAACACCCCACCACTACTTTCCTCCTTATAGATCCATGAGCTAGGGTTTGATCATCCGATAGCTTTTCCTTCCTGAGCTTGCTCCTAACCTGTGGGCACCGTGCCCCCAGCCATCCATAAATCCAATGGTAAGTGCAACTGAACATATTATAATTTAAAAACAACTTGAAAACTGAAAATAAACTTTAAGCATTTAAACATTGAAAAGACACACAATTTCTGTTAGATCAATGTCTCTTATCTTGACCTATATAAGTATCCTCGGGTGGCAAAAATGTGCCTATTCTCTTATGCACCAAAGTGCCTTCTCTCTTATGCACTGGAGTGCCTCTTCTATAGTTGAGGATCTTTTATAAGTTTACTTTTATCATTTTCTTTCTCTTAGAACTCTTAACCTTACTTTGGACTTTATTTGTAAATTATATTTAGGTCATGAATGATGACACAATGTAAGACATAAAACTCAATTCATTATAAACTTACTGACTTTTAGCAATTGGAACAGAAAATAATTAAAATATGACATTCATTGCATTTTATACATACATATATAAAACAAACAATTAACCATGTTCAATTTGCATGGAACACCTACCTTTTTACTTGAAAAGTATCTTCTCTCTCTTCCTAGGTTGAGTAAAACCCTAATCACGTCCTGGGTCAGAGAAAGCCTAATTACCCTATTGAAGACATTTTACATATTAATATACAATTTATTCACATAATTAAAACTAAAATCCATTTCCCATAAAAACCAAAGTTTGTCTATTTGGAAACAGACTTTAGAACCTAAATATTTATATTCCTCTTGAAAACCATTTTCAAAACATATTTTTTCTCATTTTATGAGCATCCAACGATTTACTATGAATTTTTGAAAACCAGCCAATCAGAATTCAAGGAAATGCCACATAAGTGGTTTCTTTATCCACAGGGATGTCAGGCCCAGCTGATGTGGGCCAATCAGAGCTGGCCAACTACTAAGGGGATCACCCAAGTGGATCGATGGTCAAAATAAAAAGAAAAGATGTTAGAATCCCAAACTACCCTCGTAGATTTAATTGTTTGATTGACAACGTGGGGACACTCAGGTCATTCCATGATTGAGTTTCTTCCATTGTGAGCCATGGCTCTCATGGGAAGACCTGGGGGTGAAAACTCAACCAGAGCTTGTGAGGAGGGGCTGTTTGTGAGAAACTGAGATCCCCCTAGACTTCCTTGTTCCAAATCAGGGTCAATGAGCCAAGGCTCATGGTCAGGCGAGCACAGGTGCTTGAAGTCAGACTCTGGCCATGACCGAGTAGCAGGTCGAGATCCAAACCTGAGAAATTTCACGAATGAAGCAGAAAAATAAGAAGAATACCTTCGTGAACTCATTTCGGAGTTGAAGGGACTAAAGCATGGACCAACAATGCAATGGTTCTCTGGCTCATTGGAAAAACAACACCCAAATAGGGGAAAGCAGAAGGCGTCACCGAACTGGAGAGAAAAGATTTAAAGGGAACCATTCGAGTTCAAGAAACAACACACCAGGTCTTGTGATGCCTCGAGGTTTTTGGGGACGTAGGTCCACTGAGGTGGCCTGGAAACTAGCACCTGCAAGACACTCAACTAGGATCTATTGGATATGGCAGTTTGGGAAACCACAGATAGTCCTAAGGAATGGAAAACAACTTGGGAGTGTTCATGGTGCTTACCAAGCATCCAATTTGTTGGAGGTGGCGTAGAGGGTCGGGGCGAAGTCTTCATCGCCAGAGATGAGTTGTGAGCATGTCTTCGAACTTGGGGATAGAGGAGAAGAAATTAAAGGTGGAGGAGAGCGAGTCAGAACCTAGAGGTGGTGAGGGGTGCTAAAAAATCAATGCAAGATGTCGTGTTGGCGGGTGTGGATTTCAGCGGAGAGTACAGTTGATGCCCTGATGGGCATTTTATCTATAGAGCATGAGAGAGTGTGAGAAATGGCTTGTTGTGTATGGAAGAGAGAGATGAAGCCAAGACAAAAAAAAATTTGTGAAACGGATCAGTGAAGAGGGAGAAATGATCAGGAGAAGGAACATTGTCATTGCATTTATACTTGCCGAAAACGACAGAGGTAGGAGACGACTCCCTAACCGTTGGATCATTACATGATTAAACTGGAGTTGTCAGATGGCTCGTTTATAAAGCGTGAAAGGTGGAAATTGATCCAAACTTTAGGCAAATTGATGCATTTGTTGCATATCGTGACTTAAGACTAATAAAAATATATTAAAACCTTTCCAATTTGATTCGGTGGGTCAACATGGTCCAAATGACTTCAAATTTGTACCATAGGTTAATTTTAGCATCTAAAACGCTCCTAGCCAATTAGATTTAGGATTTGCAAATGTTTGGTCCATTATTTCTATAATAGTCATTAATTCGATTATAATCAATTAAAGGAATAAAATTGTTTGAAAAAATGCTTCGCTTGTTGTACCTTAAGTCAAAATTAGAAATATACATTATCACCCATTCAAGAGTCATATAATACCTCTTATTCCCTTTTTGACTAATTTTCTTAGAGGAGAGAGAAAGATGAATTTGAGTGACTTTAAAACTATAAAAGGGAAAAATAATACTTATTACCCAAGTCTTTTAATTCAAATTTTGAATTCTTTGCCTCTTATCTTTCTCTTTCTTCTCTTTTATATTTCTTTGATAGAAAATAAATGGAAAAATCAATTAATATTACTTTTCAAATAAATGTAACACATTATAAAGGAAAAAGGTGTCTTTGAGTTCCTTTTTTATTTCTCCTTGCCTTGTTATTCTGGAAGCAATATTACTTTGACCTCTTTGCATTAAGCCCCTCAAAGAAATTATGTTTAGGGAAAACCACATTAAATTTTAAAATTAACCATGAAAATTTTGGGGTGTTACATTTCTGCCCACCTTAATTAAATGTTGTCCTCAAAATTTCATTAAAACTACCCATCTTGAACATTTCCATATTTAGCACAAAACTTCAACATTCTGATATTATCAAAAGTTTCAAATATTTCCATGCAATAATTTTTTTAAAAAGATATAGGTGTTACACTACTAAAATCTACTCAGTCTTATCATCATCACTATCTACCATGGCAAAGATTATAGCTTGCCTCTTCTCCTTAGACACTTGATTAACATTAGGTTCTTTCTTTTGAGACTTGAGACAGTTAGTTCTAATGTGGCCTATCTCACCACATGCATTGCAAACTCATGTCGCAAACCTAGATTCTCTCAAATGGTACTTGGAGCACTTTGCACATTGGGTCATTGCATTCTAGTTTGCAACAACTTCAACTGAAGATTTCCTCTTCTTGTCATTGTGATGGTTGGAGTTGTGGTTGTTTTGGTGGATCTCCTTCTTCCATGCTCTTCCTGGATGATATTCTAGCTCTAGGGCAACATCTCGGGCACTTTATAGGGTACGGTGCCCACGTCCTGACAAAGCAAAGCTAAGGTTTGGTTTTGAGACTCCTAATAAACTTCCTTGTCTCACGTCGTTCATCACATTCGTACCCATACTTCTGCATAATTCTAAACCTCATGGCATGTTGGGTGTCTGTCATGTCACCATGTTGACGTAGGTTGTGAAACTCTTCTTCCTTTTTCTCAATCATGGCCTCCGATATGTAGTTATCTTTAAAGGCTTTAGAGAATTCCTCCCATGTGATTGGAGGAGCATCTGCTTCTCAAGAACCTAGCAAGTTCTCCCACCAAATCCTAGCAACAACTTTAAGCATGTGTGTCCCAAAGATGAACCTTAGATTGGTTGGAATAATCTAGGTCATGGAAGCAGTGTTCCATAGTTACAGCTAGATCTAGGCTTTTCCCACCATGTCCATCTCTTCCTCTCCAGTGAAGGAATAAAGCTTGATCTTCAAAACGTCGACTAGGGAAAGCCCAGGGTTGACCCTACTGTTGCCCACATGGTCTTCTCCTCTTACCATGGCAGTAGCTAGAGCCCTGACTAAAACATCAAAGGGCACCATGGGGGGTTCTCTATATGGAGATGCTTGACGTTCTTGTATGCTGACATATTTGTAACATCCCTGACCTGGGTTATGCTTTAACCCTAGATTTTTGCTTAATAAAGTGGATTATATGCTTGCTCTTATATTTTAAAAAGTAATTAAGGCTCAAAAGGAACTCATATTTCAATTTTAGTTCTTTATGAATAATGTTGAAAATAATGTTTTGCTTGTTTTGGACTAAAGTGCAAATTACCCAAGTTGAGGGGTTAAATTACAAATTGTGCATGATAATATGTTCCTCATGTGTTGAATCATCATGAGAATGAAGATGATGCATAGGAATGTCTTGTGAAAGCCTGAATACCCAGAAAGAGCTGATAAAGCAATACGTGTGCATTAAAACCTAGTTTTGGTGTAATGTGCAATTTACCCAAAACCCAGGGTTCAATATGCAAATTACCACTTCAAAATAGTCCCTAATGTTTCTTGGAATCATGTAGAGAAAAGAAAATGAGAGGGGCGTCTCATTTGTATCACTTTGAAGGAGAGAGAATCTTGATATTAAAATAATCAAGATTTAAGCATAATTGAAACCCTAATTCAATTTAATGCAAAAATAATTATATTAAATGGATTGCCCTTCAATCAAATTTGTAGAGGTTGAAATCCACATATATGGACGTTCTTGTGCCTTGCAAAGGCAATAGAAATATCTACGTGAGTGGAGAACCCACTCACATTAAGAAAATAAAAAGAAATATCCATTAACTTTAGGATATTATTATTATAAGGGTTAAGGTGCTTAATTTGCTTTTCTTTAAATCATGGATAATTGAGAGGAATAAGAGGCAAAGGAGATATCCTCATAACAAAGGAAGGTAAGGGGGAAAGTGGCAAGTAAATGGAGGAGATAATCCCTACTTTCTCTCTCTTAAATGAATTTTTAATAAAATGCATATATGCTCCTTTATCCATAGCTTGAATGGGTAATTTCAAAACCACTTTCACTTCTTGCTTGCAAAAACGACCAAGGGATCTGGGAGCAACAGGTGGATGACCCCCAACCTATTGGTAATCTTCTTGACCTTCTTTCACCTTGATTTCATGGTGGAAATCACAAATCAATGCTTGATTTCTTCTTCTCTTCACTCAATCTTCAATTGTAGCCAATCCTTTTCACTCAAAAGCTTGAGGAACAAACCTTGTGGTTTGAGAAAGCTTCTTCCACCATTTTTGACGTGAATCTCCAAGCTTTAAAACTCAATTGAAGGCGGGTTATATAACTTGAACCCTTATTCATTGTTATTGAATTCAATTCCTTAATCCGATATGTTCAATTGTTCTTCTTGAAATTTCTTTGATTAATTGATGAAACTACCATGGAAATGGCAGTAGTTTTTGAAGGGCTGAAGCTTGATGATGATGACATCATCCTAAGCACACACTTCAAAAGAAAATTGGGTGCAAACGGTTTCCATATTATGGCCCAATCGGTTTCACCAAACTGTTTGGAGGTTTGGGTTCCAAACCGTTTGGAGTGGTTGACCAAATGGAGGGGGTTGACCGTTTGGAGCCTTAAATGGTTTCAAACCGTTTGAACATACTTGAGTTGACCTTTTGGAGTTGGGTTGACCATTTGGACTTCTACGTCAAAACTGTTTGGAGCCTTAAACAGTTTCAAACCGTTTGAACATACTTGAGTTGACCGTTTGGAGTTGGGTTGACCGTTTGGACTTCTAGGTCAAAACTATTTGGAGCCTTAAACGGTTTCAAACCATTTGGACTAAGTCAACCAAAATTGTTTGGATGATCAATGGTTGTGATTGAGGGTTGAGGGTCCAAGGATCATACATTGATGGACTTCAATAACTCAATTGATGAAGAACCTGATGGTGCAAACCCTAATTTAATTGATTGATGGATCTATCAAATGAACCCTTTCGGTTTTGAGGCTGGTTTGGCCCAAACGGACTTGAGACCATTTGAGTCCAAACGGTTTCAAAACCATTTGGTGTTGAAAACCCCAAAATCGAATGGAGGTCCAATGTGATCAAATCATTTGGAGATTTAAGATGATAATTGATCCAGTGATCCTATGGTGATTATCAATGTTAGGTACAAAGTTTGAAACCCTAAAGTACCTAGATGATCAGTACCTTTAGATTAATTAACCCTAAAAGGTTATGAAAGTAATGTCTTGGGACACTATGTCAATCATAGTTGTATGTACTTGATTGAAGGGATAATATAACCTAATCAAGTTTAGAAGATGATAGAAAGGAATTCACACATGAGTATTAATCATGTGGTGATTAGGGTATGATCCTTAGTGAAGAAATCATGAAAACCCTAACCGAGAAGGTTAATGAAACCTAACCCAAATTCAGGGCAATTCGAGTGAAACCCTAATCTAGGGTAATAGTGAAACCCTAATTGAGGGTGATGACATGAGTAATCCTAAGTTAGGGTTATGAAATGTAAAACCCTAATTTAGATGAATAGTAAAACCCTAATTATGAGTAATTGAATAGGAAACCCTGATTGGGATGAATAGTAAACCCTAATTGTGGGATATTATGTGGAACCCTAATTTAGGGTGATGTTATGTGAAACCTTGGTATATTGATGTGATGTGGAACTCAAATTCAGGGCGATGCTATGTAATGCTATATGAAACCCTAATTGTAACATCCCTGACCTGGGTTATGAGTCAACCCTAGGTGTTTTGCTTAAATATGTAATTAAATCTTTGTGATTAACTCTGAGCATGTAATTAAGTTTCTCAGAAACGTATATCTCAGTATTTGCTCCTTTTTATTTAAAGTAGTAGCATTGTTTTGATATACAGGGACCTATGTGCAATTTACCCAGTTAAAAGGGTTAGCTTGCAATTTGCACATGATGAGATGTTCCTCTGATGTTGAGACATCATGAGAAATCTTTTAGCAAAGTTTGAGGGATTTCCCAAGCTAGAGCACCAAGGTGCAGCTGTGGAAGCAATCCCAGTGCTTGAAACCTTAAATTGGGGTAAAATGCAATTTACCCAAATTAAGGTATACAAATTGTGAAATCTGTCATCTAATGTATCTTTTTAGACTTTTGCCATCATTTAGAGAAGAAATGATGAGGAAGTCACCTCAATTGAGTTATCAAGTTATGAAATATGCCTTGTGATTGAATAATCAGGGTATATGTGTAATATCTCTTTATGTATGTACCTCATTATTAGCTTGCTCTCCTTTACCTTCTTTTCCTAAGACCTTAAGAGAAGTTTTGTCCTTAGAATAAAGAGGAAGGGACGATCAAGTAAAGAAGGAGGGACCTAGTTGGAATTATGGACAACTTATGAACTAATGTTGAAAATCCTACCCCATGTATATAAGCTCTCCTTCCCTTAGTTGCAAGGGAACTTACCCTTCGTTCCCTTACTGTTTCATTTCACCAAAGACGACCAAGGACTTCCTTGGAGCTAAGGAGGACGACCAAGGGGTGCAAGGTAGGTTTAAACCCCTCTTCTTGCCTAATTCCATGGTTAAAACTCGAATTCAAGGTCATCTTCATGGCTAACTCTTGAAACCCTACCTTTCTAGCCGTCTCTTTTCATCCTTCCTTGGAGTTTTCACCTTGGCCAACCTGTAAGAACTCAAGGACGCCATTAGAGCTTGGAGCTTGAAAGATTGGAGCTCAAGAAGCAAGCTTTAGGCGGGTTTTATAACTCTAAACCTATGCTTTACTATGTGCATCTTTTTATGCGTTTTAATGATAGCTCTTAGTGTTTCCCTACTTTTCCCTGCTATTTTGCAAGCAAACCCGTGGGATATCTGTACTGTTCTTGAGCTAGAAGATGAAGGTGTGATTTCCAAGAAAAACCCACCGCTTTTCTTTTCCTTAAACGGTCCTAACATTTTGCTCTCTCGGACTCAAGACCGCGAGGTGAGAAAATGGTCTCGAGACCGCGACAGGGCAAACGGTCTCACGACCGTTTGGCCCCGTTGACCGAGCATGGACCGTATAAGAAATCTGTTCCTAATTATATAGGCTAATTACCCTAACAATTTGGGAGGCTAACTCCAAAGGAATCGGGAGATATGACCTTTTTAAGTAACAACTTTAAATGAATTAATTGCTGATTTTCAAACGGTCTGAAATTGCCTTTTTGGGCAAACGGTCTCAAGACCGTGTAAGGTCGTTGACTAAGCATTGACCGTATGAGATTACTGTTCAAAATTATGTTAATTAACAACTCACCAAGTTTGATGGTATAATTCCAAACGGGCTAAGAGTTGAATGGTGAATACTAGGGCTAACCCTAGATAAAATCAGTATTGAAATTATGGTGACCTAATTAGGGTTTTTAGGGTTGATTGACCTAAACGGTCTCAAGACCGTTTGGGGGTCACCAAACGGTCTCAAGACCGCGAGGGAAATAAACCAAGACCGTTTGGAGGTCTGGGGTCAAGATTTGTTGACCAATTGAAGGTACTTTTACACCAAGTTACATTGCAATTAAATATTGACATGATCATCAACTCAATAGGTCAGATCTTGATGAATTTGCACTAGAATCCAAATTGGATGGGCAAACGGTCTCAAGACCGTTTGGAACTCATCCAAACGGTATCAAGACCGAGAGGACAATCACCAAGACCGTTTGAAGGTCTAGGGTTAAGTATTTTGACCAATTGAGGACCCAATTGCAAATAAGTTATCAATTTAATCAAAATTCTATTTTGTGGTTCAATCATGGTTCAACCCCTATCCAATCACCTTAGACTTTGATGAAATCTTGGGAAAACGGTCTTAAGACCATGTGGGGTCCACCCACATGACCTCAAGACCGTTTGGGCCAAGTTTGGGCCCAATTGGAGCTCAATTGAAGGGTTCAACCTTGTGTTGATGCACACTGCTGAGTGTTGATGGGTGAACATTGATAGACCCTAATTGAATCGATTTCAACCATAATTGGTTAACCATTATGGGTCAATTGAATGACCAAGTGATCAAGCATAATCTTAATTGACTAAATCTATAAGTGGTCAACATAGCTTTGACCATTTGAGGGCTTCAGCATGGGTTGACATTATCGGTTGCATCTTTGAGCCTTGTTGAAGGACCAAGCGGCTGAGACCATGAGAGCCTCGCGGTCTCAAGACCGTGAGAGGGCTCGCAGTCTCAAGACCGTGAGGGGGCTCACGGTCTCAAGACCGAGAGGAGGCTCACGGTCTCAAGACCGCGAAGGGCCTCGCGGTCCTGAGGTCAAAGAAGGGCAAACGGTCTTCATGACCCTCGCGGTCTCAACTCAATTTGGTCTTCGCGGTCTCAACATTAACTTGAACCAATGGGAGGCTTCGCGGTCTTGAACCCTTGACGAGGCTCGCGGTCTTGAAGCCTAAGGGGGCTCACGGTCTTGGAGCTAGAAGGAGGCTCTCGGTCTTGGAAAGTCAAAGTGGGCAAACGGTCAACACTTTCAACCGATCTCAATTCAATTAATGATTAATGATTGAAATCAATCAATGTGATTCAAGGTTGACCTCATTCAATCATTTGATGATGTACATGGTTCAATGTTGCCCAAATCAAACCCTAATGATAATCTAGGATAGTAAGGGGTTATTTGACTAAGGTTTTTGACCATGATGATGATCATTGGGGTGAATTACCAATATACCCCTGAAGGGTCAATTGAGTTATACCTTGCTCAATTCAAACCCTAATTACATGAGAATGATGTTTTTAGTCATAATGACTCTATCCAACTTGATCTAGTCTAATGTTACCATCAACCATTAGTATGATGAAAGAGAAAGTACTTCTAGAGAGAGAAAGTACCCTAGAGAGAGAAAGTAACTCTAATCACATAATGATGATGTTTTTGGCTATGTTAGCCTATGATGCCTCAATCCAATCTGTTTTAGAGTGATGTTGACATCACCTAACCTTATGATGAGAGAGAAAGTACTTCTAGAGAGAGAGAGTACTTCTAGAGAGAGAAAGTACCCTTTTTAAATGGAAACTCAATTGAAGCATCCCCAATGCACAGGAATGAGCATAATTAGGGTATGACCCACCTATGTGAGATCATAGAAACCCTAATTATGATAAATGATGAACCTTTAACTAATCCAAGAGCATCAATGAAGATGTTACTCATACATGATGATGTTATGAGTTTAATTCACCTTGATGTGAATAGTAAACCCTAATTCAAGGGTGATGGCAAGCTTTTGAGTATTAAACTTTATTTGATTTGAGTTAAAGATTTAACTCTTATGACAAGAGTAGGAAGTACATTCCTTATTGTTGTATTACCTTTATCAGATATATTAACCATGCAGGTTCTGATATGAAGGTAATCATATCCAGGTATGGATGTTGATGTTATATTCATTGAAGGTATGTTGTTAGCCTTATGAATAAGTAAAGTAATCTGATGCCTTGCCAGTGGCATCCTATACTGATAATGGGCTGTGAGAGCCATGAATACTATCAAGGTCATGCCTTAGAGATGACTTGTGATGAGGATAATGAGAAATGATGATTGATATGAGTTAGGCCTGTTACATTTAGTATTCTTCTTTTATAGCTGCTATGCTACTGTTATTGTTTGAAGAACAATGTATGCTGTTAAAGAATACTGAATGTACCTAACTAATCAAGTATAATGTAGAGCCCTGATCATAGATCCATCATTGTCAGAAATTAAGTGATGGTGAAACAGGTTTTCCTTAGGGAACTCCTGGAGCACATACTTTTGAGTATGTGGGGTACATGGATGTGTAGAACCTTACATCCTAGTGTAGGAAAGTGATGTAGATGTGGAATCCATCCATCCTTCACTATAGTTCCATACCGTATCAGTGGTAGGTAAACATGAAACCTCCTGATGACGAAGAAAGCACAGATATCCGTATCAGTGGTAGGTAAATATGAAGCCTCCTGATGACGAAGAGAGTACAGAACGCCACTGTGACTCTAGAATAGCGAAGGACCAGTTTACCCTGGTGAGCTATAGTAGTAGAGACACGAGATGTCCTACAAGTGATCCTCTTACTGACTGAGGAAGGTGAAGGTCATGAGAATCCGGCTCTCTTAATGACCTATGTATGATACTGATGTGACTTCTCAGCGATCAGTTGGAGTATGAGTGGTAAGCCTCATCTCCACAGGGCATAATGTTGTTTGTAAAACATAATCAACCATGTAGTATAACTTGTTAGAGATGACTCCAAGTTAGTTGATTGATGTTACATTGCAATAATGTTGATATTCTCCATATCTCCTAAATTGTAGAGATCTTGTTATACCTGCAACTGTTATAAAATGCTTTGAAGGCTTTACTGTTTAAAATAATCTTTGATGTTATAATAAAGCTTCTGGCGAAGAGTTATAACTCTCGCTGGGACAATTATGTATAATTGTCTCACCCCGTAGGCTTCAACTTTTTAGGTGGACGTCGGAGACGAAGGAACCAGCCTACAGGTGACCAGTCTCAGCAGCAGCAGCACCAGGGGCAGCAGTAATCTCAGGTGGAGATTTGTCCTGCCATGTGGTGTAGCTAGAGTCAGTCCTATGTGTCCTCTGTACTCTCAGGTCTTGGAGTCTTGTGTTATGTGATCTTGAGATTTTTTATCTTGATGTATATAATTACTCAAGAAGTAATTATCCTGAGATGTAAACAGTTTACCTCACTTTATGAAAGAGGCTTCTATGGATTCAAGTTCTTATCACGAAAAGTTTTAATTTCCCATGATTTTTGTCTTTCGCTGATTACCGATTCGCTTCCGCTAAGTTTTAATCGTGTTTATGTCATGGTTTGGAGATCAGAGCCCACAATTAGTGGTATCAGAGCTCCAGGTTCAGTTGAGTCTACAGAGGCATAGGACTTAGGATGTCGAGTCTACCTTTAGTACTCCTTCCTCATCTAATAGAATCTTCTGCTCCTCAGGAGAAGAAGATACATAAGAATGTCAGAACATCGTGAAGAGCACATGGCAGAGAGTAGTGCTAGTGCACCTCGAGGCGGTGCAAGAGTTCCGAGAATAGAACAACCTGCACCTAAGTCGCCAAGAGAGCCACCCCAGTTCGACCCAGCTGACATGAGTGATCCAGCTGTACAGACGATGTTTGGGCAGTTCATGACTGCCATGACACATATAACCGATAGGATGCCCATTCATGCACCTAGGGCACCTGCCCAGCCTGAAGCACAAGGTATTGGTAAGACATTCGAACAACTTCGTCGTGTCGGAGCTACCGAGTACTTCGGAACTGCCGACCCTGCAGATGCTGACTTATGGTTGACAGAGTTGGAGAAGGCTTTCAGGATTCTTATGATTCCGGAAGCTGAGAAGGTTAGACATGCTGTCTATCTTCTCAAAGGCAGTGCTGGTCACTGGTGGAACATGGAAGAACAGAAGAGACCTGGAGTAGAGATCTCATGGGAAGAGTTTCGTCGGGAATTTATCAATAGATATTTTCCAAAGACCTTTCTAGATGAGAAGATCTCTCAGTTTGAGAAACTAAGGCAGGGTATGATGAACATTAGTGAGTATGAAGCTAAGTTCATGGAGTTGTTGCGGTTCTGTCCGCACATGGCTGCTACGAATGAGGAAAGAATCAGAAGATTCGAGAAGGGTTTGAATTCTGATATGTCAACCCCTGTGTCTACCTTAGAAAATAGAGAGAGATTCTCTACCTTCGTTGAGTCAGTCCGAAGGATAGAGAGATCTGTGGTTGAGAAAAGACAAACCCATAAAAGATATCCACAGTTCCAGGGTTCTTCATCTAGGGATTCCAAGAGACCTAGATTCTCTGCACCTAACCCTCCACCACCCAGATCGAGTTTTCAAACTCAATGGACACCAAGCAGAGGTAGAGGACGGAGTCAACCGCTTCAAGGGACGCACAGTTCTGCATCAGTGTCAGTTACTGGACCACCCAGACCACAGCAACAGGAGAAGAGTTGCTACAACTGTGGTAAGGTGGGACACTTGATGAAGGATTGTCGTTCTAGGCCTGTCGGTGTGACACAACAACCTCCGAGACATAATCAATAGGGATCTCAGAATAGACAACATCAAGGAGCAGCTCGAGGACGTGGACAAGCATCTCAAGCTGGATCATCAGCACCACCTCAACACCAGGCGACTGCGAGGTTCTATGCTATGAACCCACCTGAGGCAGTGGTCAATCCACGGGTAGTGACAGGTCAGATGAAACTTTTATATTCTGATATGTCTATATCCTGTGTTGTATCCGTTCTGATTGATCCGGGTGCTACGCACTCTTTCATCACTCGTGAAGTGATTTGTAACTGTAATGTGACTGTTAGTCATAGAGCAGATAGTTTGTTGTTAGAGACTCCGTTGAGTGGGTCTGCCGTTTTGCAGGAGGTATGTTCTCCCTGCATCCTTTTCTTTTCTGACCATCGCATTCAACTGGATCTTATACCACTTGATATGCAGGGATTTGATATAATCCTCGGGATGGATACCTTAGAAAGGTATAGAGTTGTCTTGGATTGTGAGTCCAAGTTGGCTGTGTTTTCTGATGAAAGCAACACATGGATCTTTCAAGGTGAAAGAAAGATTCTGCCCACTTGTCTTGTATCAGCTATGGTTGCTGATAAGCTGTTGAGGCAAGGATGTTATGCATTCTTAGCCCATGTGGTATATGTTACCAAGGAAAGGACCAATCCTGCTGAAGTTCCCATAGTCAGGGAATTCGAAGATGTGTTTCCTGAAGAACTTCCTGGTATACCACCACCTCGGGAGATTGATTTTGAAATCAATCTGATCCCAGATACGAAACCCATAGCTCAAACTCCGTATAGGATGGCGCCTGCCGAGATGGCAGAACTCAAGAAACAGCTTCAAGAGCTACTTGAGAGAGGTTTTATCCGACCGATTACTTCACCTTGGGGTGCTCCGGTCTTGTTTGTTAAAAAGAAAGATGGGTCAATGCGGTTGTGCATCGACTATAGACAACTCAATAAAGTGACAATAAAGAATAAGTATCCTCTGCCGAGGATTGATGATCTCTTTGACCAGTTGCGTGGTGCAACAGTCTTTTCAAAGATAGACTTGAGGTCTGGATATCATCAACTCCGTATTAAGGATAGTGACATATCCAAGTCTGCCTTTAGGACAAGATATGGTCACTATGAGTTCACGGTTATGTCGTTTGGACTAACCAATGCACCAGCTGCATTTATGGAACTCATGAATAGAGTTTTTCGACCTTTCCTTGATCAGTGTGTTGTCGTCTTCATAGATGACATACTGATTTATAGTAAGGATGCCCAGCAGCATGAGCAACATCTTCGCCAAGCTTTGACCTTGCTAAGAGAACATAAGTTGTATGCTAAGTTTAGCAAGTGTGAGTTCTGGCTGCCGGAGGTATCTTTTCTTGGACATGTAATATCCGCCTCGGGAATTCGTGTTGACCCTGCAAAGGTAGAATCTGTTCTACAATGGGAACAACCAAAGACACCGACGGAGATTCGAAGTTTCTTGGGGTTAGCTGGCTATTATCGAAGGTTCATAAAGAACTTTAGTTCTATAGCTTTACCTTTGACCAAGTTAACCCGGAAAGATGTTCCTTTTTCTTGGAGTGATAAGTGTCAACAATCTTTCCAGTTGCTGAAGGAGAGGTTGACAAGTGCACCTGTGCTAGTGCTACCTGAACAAGGAAAAGGGTATATAGTTTTCTGTGATGCTTCCAAAAATGGACTAGGATGTGTGTTGATGCAGGATAAACAAGTGATTTCTTTTGCTTCCCGACAGCTTAAGAAACACGAGGAGAATTATCCGACACACGATCTAGAGTTAGCTGCTGTGGTTCATGCCTTGAATATCTGGAGGCATTATCTCTACGGAGAAACATTCCAGATTTCCACAGACCACAAAAACCTTAAGTATATCTTCTCTCAGCATGAGCTCAACATGAGGCAACGTCGCTGGATGGAGTTAATCAAGGACTACGAATGTACAATTGATTACCATCCAGGTAAGGCCAATGTTGTTGCAGATGCCTTGAGTAGGAAATCAGCAACATCAACCATGAATGGAGCACAACTAAACTCTTTAGTATGCTCTAGAAGAGATATGCTTATCTCTTTAAGGCAAGACAATGTACAGTTGAAGGTGTCATTGCTAGCCGGTTTGTTAGCTGAGATGCATATTAAACCTACCCTAAGAGAGCAGATTAAAGAAGCACAGCTTGATGATGCTGCAGTTCAACATATAAGATCTGAGTATGGAAATGAGAAGCAAGATGGTTTTCATGACTCAGAAGATCAAGTAGCTTGTTATAATGGAAGAATGATAGTGCCAGATGTGGACAACTTGAGAAAGTTAGTCCTGGAAGAAGCCCATTCTTTCATGTATGCTATGCATCCAGGGAGCACCAAGATGTATCGGAATTTGAAGGATCTGTATTGGTGGCCTGGGATGAAGAAGGACGTTGCAGAGTTTGTTCTGAGGTGTCCTGGGTGTCAGCAAGTTAAAGCTGAACACCAGAAGCCTGCAGGAACAATGCAACCTTTACCCATATCATAGTGGAAATGGGACCATGTGACCATGGACTTTGTTGTTGGCCTACCCAGGACAAGCAAAGGACATGATTCCATTTGGGTAATTGTTGATAGGTTGACTAAGACAACACATTTCTTACCTGTCAAAACAACCTATTCTGCTGAAAGGTTATCAGAGTTGTATGTTCAAGAGATAGTGCGTTTGCACGGAGTTCCTGTCACAATAGTTTCTGACAGAGGTCCTCAGTTTATGAGTCGTTTTTGGGAATAGTTTCACAGAGCCTTAGGCACCAAGCTAAGATTTAGTACGGCCTTTCATCCACAGACTGATGGACAGTCGGAAACTACCATACAAACCTTAGAAGACCTGTTGCGAGCATGTGTTCTCCAGTTCACCGGAAGTTGGGATCTACACCTAAGCCTGATAGAGTTTGCCTATAACAATAGCTACCAGCATAGTATTGATATGGCACCTTATGAAGCCTTATATGGTAGACGTTGTAGATCACCCTTGTGTTGGTTTGAGACTGGTGAGCACCAGTTGTTAGGTCCTGACCTGGTGCAGCAAACCACAGAAAAGATTAAAGTTATACAACATAAGATTAAGACTGCTCAGGATAGGCAGAAATCTTATGCTGACAAACGTCGTAGACCCTTAGAGTTCCAGGTTGGAGACAGAGTGTATCTCAAGATCTCACCTTGGAAAGGGGTCCTTCGTTTTGGAAGGAAAGGGAAGTTAGCTCCTAGATATATGGGGCCTTATCCAATCATTGAACGGATTGGAAAGGTAGCATATAAACTAGAGCTTCCCCCAGAACTACAAAGATTACATCCTGTGTTTCACATTTCTATGTTGAAGAAATGTCACCCAGACACCGAGTCAGTTCTACAACCTATGGAGGTAGAATTGAATGATGACATATCCTATGAGGAGGGACCAGTGTCAATCCTTGATAAACAAATTAAAAAGTTAAAGAAGAAAGATATAAGTCTTGTGAAAGTCCTCTGGAACCATCGTGGTGTTGAAGAAGCCACTTGGGAGTTAGAGGATGAGATGAGAAGGAAGTATCCTGCCCTTTTCTCGTAGTATGTTTTATCGATTTCGGGGACGAAATCCTTGTAAGGGGTGGATAATTTGTAACATCCCTGACCTGGGTTATGAGTCAACCCTAGGTGTTTTGCTTAAATATGTAATTAAATCTTTGTGATTAACTCTGAGCATGTAATTAAGTTTCTCAGAAACGTATATCTCAGTATTTGCTCCTTTTTATTTAAAGTAGTAGCATTGTTTTGATATACAGGGACCTATGTGCAATTTACCCAGTTAAAAGGGTTAGCTTGCAATTTGCACATGATGAGATGTTCCTCTGATGTTGAGACATCATGAGAAATCTTTTAGCAAAGTTTGAGGGATTTCCCAAGCTAGAGCACCAAGGTGCAGCTGTGGAAGCAATCCCAGTGCTTGAAACCTTAAATTGGGGTAAAATGAAATTTACCCAAATTAAGGGATACAAATTGTGAAATATGTCATCTAATGTATCTTTTTAGACTTTTGCCATCATTTAGAGAAGAAATGATGAGGAAGTCACCTCAATTGAGTTATCAAGTTATGAAATATGTCTTGTGATTGAATAATCAGGGTATATGTGTAATATCTCTTTATGTATGTACCTCATTATTAGCTTGCTCTCCTTTACCTTCTTTTCCTAAGACCTTAAGAGAAGGTTTGTCCTTAGAATAAAGAGGAAGGGACGATCAAGTAAAGAAGGAGGGACCTAGTTGGAATTATGGACAACTTATGAACTAATGTTGAAAATCCTACCCCATGTATATAAGCTCTCCTTCCCTTAGTTGCAAGGGAACTTACCCTTCGTTCCCTTACTGTTTCATTTCACCAAAGACGACCAAGGACTTCCTTGGAGCTAAGGAGGACGACCAAGGGGTGCAAGGTAGGTTTAAACCCCTCTTCTTGCCTAATTCCATGGTTAAAACTCGAATTCAAGGTCATCTTCATGGCTAACTCTTGAAACCCTACCTTTCTAGCCGTCTCTTTTCATCCTTCCTTGGAGTTTTCACCTTGGCCAACCTGTAAGAACTCAAGGACGCCATTAGAGCTTGGGGCTTTAAAGATTGGAGCTCAAGAAGCAAGCTTTAGGCGGGTTTTATAACTCTAAACCTATGCTTTACTATGTGCATCTTTTTATGCGTTTTAATGATAGCTCTTCGTGTTTCCCTACTTTTCCCTGCTATTTTGCAAGCAAACCCGTGGGATATCTGTACTGTTCTTGAGTTAGACGATGAAGGCGTGATTTCCAAGAAAAACCCACCGCTTTTCTTTTCCTTAAACGGTCCTAACAGTTTGCTCTCTCGGACTCAAGACCGCGAGGTGAGCAAACGGTCTCGAGACCGCGACAGGGAAAACGGTCTCAAGACCATTTGGCCCCGTTGACCGAGCGTGGACCGTATAAGAAATCTGTTCCTAATTATATAGGCTAATTACCCTCAAAATTTGGGAGGCTAACTCCAAAGAAATCGGGAGATATGACCTTTTTAAGTTACAACTTTAAATGAATTAATTGCTGCTTTGCAAACGGTCTGAAATTGCCTTTTTGGGCAAACGGTCTCAAGACCGTGTAAGGTCGTTGACTAAGCGATGACCGTATGAAATTACTGTTCAAAATTATGTTAATTAACAACTCACCAAGTTTTATGGTATAATTCCAAACGGGCTAAGAGTTGAAGGGTGAATACTAGGGCTAACCCTAGATAAAATCAGTACTGAAATTATGGTGACCTAATTAGGGTTTTTAGGGTTGATTGACCTAAACGGTCTCAAGACCGTTTGGGGGTCACCAAACGGTCTCAAGACCGCGAGGGCAATCAACCAAGACCGTTTGGAGGTCTGGGGTCAAGATTTGTTGACCAATTGAAGGTACTTTTACACCAAGTTACATTGTAATTAAATATTGACATGATCATCAACTCAATAGGTCAGATCTTGATGAATTTGCACTAGAATCCAAATTGGATGGGCAAACGGTCTCAAGACCATTTGGAACTCATCCAAACGGTCTCAAGACCGAGAGGACAATCACCAAGACCGTTTGAAGGTCTAGGGTTAAGTATTTTGACCAATTGAGGACCCAATTGCAAATAAGTTATCAATTTAATCAAAATTCTGTTTTGTGGTTCAATCATGGTTCAACCCCTATCAAATCACCTTAGACTTTGATGAAATCTTGGGAAAACGGTCTTAAGACCATGTGGGGTCCACCCACATGACCTCAAGACCGTTTGGGCCAAGTTTGGGCCCAATTGGAGCTCAATTGAAGGGTTCAACCTTGTGTTGATGCACACTGTTGAGTGTTGATGGGTGAACATTGATAGACCCTAATTGAATCGATTTCAACCATAATTGGTTAACCATTATGGGTCAATTGAATGACCAAGTGATCAAGCATAATCTTAATTGACTAAATATATAAGTGGTCAACATAGCTTTGACCATTTGAGGGCTTCAGCATGGGTTGACATTATCAGTTGCATCTTTGAGCCTTGTTGAAGGACCAAGCGGCTGAGACCATGAGAGCCTCGCGGTCTCAAGACCATGAGAGGGCTCGCGGTCTCAAGACCGTGAGGGGGCTCATGGTCTCAAGACCGAGAGGAGGCTCACGGTCTCAAGACCGCAAAGGGCCTCGTGGTCCTGAGGTCAAAGAAGGGCAAACGGTCTTCATGACCCTCGCGGTCTCAACTCAATTTGGTCTTCGCGATCTCAACATTAACTTGAACCAATGGGAGGCTTCGCGGTCTTGAACCCTTGAAGAGGCTCTCCGTCTTGAAGCCTAAGGGGGCTCACGGTCTTGGAGCTAGAAGGAGGCTCTCGGTCTTGGAAAGTCAAAGTGGGCAAACGGTCAACACTTTCAACCGATCTCAATTCAATTAATGATTAATGATTGAAATCAATCAATGTGATTCAAGGTTGACCTCATTCAATCATTTGATGATGTACATGGTTCAATGTTGCCCAAATAAAACCCTAATGATAATCTAGGATAGTAAGGGGTTATTTGACTAAGGTTTTTGACCATGATGATGATCATTGGGGTGAATTACCAATATACCCCTGAAGGGTCAATTGAGTTATACCTTGCTCAATTCAAACCCTAATTACATGAGAATGATGTTTTTAGTCATAATGACTCTATCCAACTTGATCTAGTCTAATGTTACCATCAACCATTAGTATGATGAAAGATAAAGTACTTCTAGAGAGAGAAAGTACCCTAGAGAGAGAAAGTAACTCTAATCACATAATGATGATGTTTTTTGCTATGTTAGCCTATGATGCCTCAATCCAATCTGTTTTAGAGTGATGTTGACATCACCTAACCTTATGATGAGAGAGAAAGTACTTCTAGAGAGAGAAAGTACTTCTAGAGAGAGAAAGTACCCTTTTTAAATGGAAACTCAATTGAAGCATCCCCAATGCACAGGAATGAGCATAATTAGGGTATGACCCACCTATGTGAGATCATAGAAACCCTAATTATGATAAATGATGAACCTTTAACTAATCCAAGAGCATCAATGAAGATGTTACTCATACATGATGATGTTATGAGTTTAATTCACCTTGATGTGAATAGTAAACCCTAATTCAAGGGTGATGGCATGCTTTTGAGTATTAAACTCTATTTGATTTGAGTTAAAGATTTAACTCTTATGACAAGAGTAGGAAGTACATTCCTTATTGTTGTATTACCTTTATCAGATATATTAACCATGCAGGTTCTGATATGAAGGTAATCATATCCAGGTATGGATGTTGATGTTATATTCATTGAAGGTATGTTGTTAGCCTTATGAATAAGTAAAGTAATATGATGCCTTGCCAGTGGCATCCTATACTGATAATGGGTTGTGAGAGCCATGAATACCATCAAGGTCATGCCTTAGAGATGACTTGTGATGAGGATAATGAGAAATGATGATTGATATGAGTTAGGCCTGTTACATTTAGTATTCTTCTTTTATAGCTGCTATGCTACTGTTATTGTTTGAAGAACAATGTATGCTGTTAAAGAATACTGAATGTACCTAACTAATCAATTATAATGTAGAGCCCTGATCATAGATCCATCATTGTCAGAAATTAAGTGATGGTGAAACAGGTTTTCCTTAGGGAACTCCTGGAGCACATACTTTTGAGTATGTGGGGTACATGGATGTGTAGAACCTTACATCCTAGTGTAGGAAAGTGATGTAGATGTGGAATCCATCCATCCTTCACTATAGTTCCATACCGTATCAGTGGTAGGTAAACATGAAACCTCCTGATGACGAAGAAAGCACAGATATCCGTATCAGTGGTAGGTAAATATGAAACCTCCTGATGACGAAGAGAGTACAGAACGCCACTGTGACTCTAGAATAGCAAAGGACCAGTTTACCCTGGTGAGCTATAGTAGTAGAGACACGAGATGTCCTACAAGTGACCAGTCTTAGCAGCAGCAGCACCAGGGGCAGCAGTAATCTCAGGTGGAGATTTGTCCTGCCATGTGGTGTAGCTAGAGTCAGTCCTATGTGTCCTCTGTACTCTCAGGTCTTGGAGTCTTGTGTTATGTGATCTTGAGATTTTGTATCTTGATGTATATAATTACTCAAGAAGTAATTATCCTGAGATGTAAACAGTTTACCTCACTTTATGAAAGAGGCTTCTATGGATTCAAGTTCTTATCATGAAAAGTTTTAATTTCCCGTGATTTTTGTCTTTCGCTGATTACCGATTCGCTTCCGCTAAGTTTTAATCGTGTTTATGTCATGGTTTGGAGATCAGAGCCCACACTAATCTTGGGCAATAGAGTGATAAACCATAACCATGATCTGGGTAATGGGATGTGTATCCCCAATTAACCTGAAAAGGGAAACCCTAACCCTAGTGAGGGAATAGTGGTGTTACCCTTGAATAGTGATACTATATTTGTTTTGCATGGTGCTGATATGAAATTGATGTAACTGTTATCATCTGTACTAACCATGCAGGTATCATGAAATGATGAACATAGCCAGGTATATATGAGCTATGATGTTTTATTTATTAAAAATTTTATTGGGCCTTATGTGCCATAATATGCCTTGTTGCCTAGTAAGAGGTAATAAGAGAATTAATGGACCTTAAGTGCCATGAGAGATGCTTGTGTAACAAGTACCATGTTTACCTTGGTCAGATGACCTGAAGGTGATAGTTACCTGAAAGAGTGGTAACAATGCTCAGTGATGAGTCAAGGGCTTGAATACCCAGAACCATATGATTATGGCATTGAGTTTGTGAAAGGATGAATATTCCCAGTATTGAAATGAGGGACTGAGATCCCAATGTCTTGTAAAGACTGAGAAGTAACTGATGAAAATAGTACATGTTTCTTTGTAGCATTTTGTTCTAATAAGTTATGTTTGAAAACTTGACTGATGCTAAAAGAATATGATAATGTACTTAATTAATCAAGTGAAACCTTTTCATGTAGTGCTCTGACCATAGATCCATCATCGTCAGTAGCTGGTGATGGTGAAACTGGTTTTCCTACGGGATCTCCTGGAGTTCGCATATTTTTGAATATGTGGGGGTCGATGGGCGAAAATATCCGTACGTCCTAATGGGTGAATTGATGGAAGGTAAACATTAAACCTCTCAATCCTTCATTATATGTTCCGGGATGGATGTATCACGAATCTCCCGATGATGTTAATGTCGGATTGATGGAGGTAAACATGAAATCTCTCGATTGCGAAGAGAGTACAGCCGCCACTGTAACTCTATAGCGAAGATGCCACTATACCCTGGCAAGCTATGTAGCAGAGACACAAGATGTCCTGCATGTGATCTCGCACTGACCGAGATGTGGGAGGTCATGGAAGCCGACTCTTCCATTGACTTTGTATGGTACCGATTTCGACTTCGTAATGGTCGGTTGGAGTATGAGTGGTATACCTCATCTCCTCAAAGCTTAAGTATGTTTGTAAAATGTAATCAGTCGTGTAGCGTATTTGCATAAGATTGAAATACGAGAACCACTGGTTGATGTTATCTTGCTTAACATGTCCTTGATACATAAATGTTACTTATGTTCTTTAATTCTGTATTGAATAAGAGACATGCTGCCTTATCAAGTTATAGCTGAAATACTTGAATAGGAATGTTGCTCTAATCTGCATAGATATTGATTTATTTGCTATTGAAATATATGATTCTACTGTTTAGTTTATTTCTATTAAACTGCAATAATAATGTTTTCGGCAGAGAGTTATATCTCTCGCTGGGGCAATTTACAAATTGTCTCACCCCGGTGGGATACAACATTTTTTTAGATAGACGCAGACAAAGAGGCAGAAACTCTTTAGTAGGGGAAGAGTAGCAGCAGCAACAACATGGACAACTGTGATATCCCAGGTGGGGATACTGGTTGTCAAGCTTTGTATATAAAGTCCTATGTGTCATCTCTGTACTCTCAGGTCCTAGGAGTCAGTAGATAGTGTTTTTATAATCGATCTGAGATTTTGATTTGAATGCCTCGAGGATTTTGGTACTTGTGCTTCTTAGCAAAGAAATGATGTATATATATTCCTCGAGAAGAGATAGCACAGTGAATGCACTTTGTGAATCAGTATGTAAATATAATATTGTGGTTCTTGTTTTAAGAGTTTCCCTGAGAATGGATCTCTTTGTAAACGGTTTTAATTTTTAGTGATTTTCAGTAATCTGCTGCTAGTGATTGCTTCCGCTTAGTTAATGACGTTTTGTTCGAACGGTGTATAACAATTAGTGGTATCAGAGATTTAGGTTCGCTGAGTCTACAAAGACATAGGATTAAGGTTGTTGAGTCTGTTCTAGTGTTTTCCAGTTTATCTGATAGTGTCTTCTGCTCATATTGGAGAAGAAGAACTTGAAAATGTCTGGATCACATGATGAACATGCTGCTGAGAGCAGTGTTGCTGCACCAGGAAAAGGTGCAAGGGATCAAGCTAGGGAGGAACCCGTACCTGAAATTCCTCATTTTGATCAAACTGCATTAGAGAATCCAGCTTTCCATGCTCTGTTCGGGCAGTTTATGGCAACTATGACGCATATGGCGGATAGGATGCCACCACCTGCATCGATGGAACCAACCCACAATGAAGGACAAGGAGCTGGTAAGACCTTTGAACGGATTTGCCAGGTGGGAGCCACAGATTATGTTGGTACAACTGATCCAGTAGACGCTGATTTATGGTTGACGGAGCTGGAGAAAGCTTTT
This sequence comes from Alisma plantago-aquatica, assembly GCA_963693085.1. Taxonomy (NCBI): domain Eukaryota; kingdom Viridiplantae; phylum Streptophyta; class Magnoliopsida; order Alismatales; family Alismataceae; genus Alisma; species Alisma plantago-aquatica. The sequence continues at coordinate 706,451,519 of OY856409.1, forward strand.
AGAATCCTCAACATCCCTGAAGTAGAGAAGGTGATGCATGGTGTATACCTTCTGAAGGGGAGTGCTGGTCATTGGTGGACCATCGAGGAAGACAAAAGACCCGGTGTTGAAGTCGGATGGGATGAATTCCGACGTGAATTTGTTGCTAGATACTTTCCCAAGACATATCTAGATGAGAAGATCTCTCAATTTGAGAAGTTGAGGCAAGGACAGATGAACATTAGCGAGTATGAATCAAGGTTCATGGAGCTTTTGTGGTTTTGTCCGCACATGGCATCTACTGATGAGGAGAGGATTTGGCATTTCGAGAAGGGGTTGAACGCTGAATTGACCACTCCAGTGTCTGCTTTAGAGAACCGGGAGAGGTTTGCCACTTTTGTGGAGTCTGTGAGACGGATTGAGAGGTCTGTGATTGAGAAGTGTCAGACCAAGAGTAAAAAAGAGTACACACAGTTTCAAGGACAAAGGTCTGAAAGCTTCAAGAATCCGAGGTTTTCTGCACCGGCAACACCATCAAGGTTTAATACCCCGACGCAGTGGACGTCGAGTAGGGGTAGGGGGCGTAGTTTTCCTCCAAGTAGATCCCCCAGTACAGCATCAACATCGGTAATAGGACCACCTAGGCAGAATCTGGGAAGCTACAATTGCTTCCAGTGTGGGATGCCAGGACACTTGATGAGAGATTGTCCTGAGAAAGTCAGAACTGTAACTCAACCCCAGAGGCAGAATCAGCAAGGCTCACAAAGGAGACAGTTTTCTAATGGTGCTAGAGGACGTGGACAAGTGTCACAAGCTGGATCATCGACACCCAATAACCGAGCACATGGTCAACCACAGGTAACAACGAGGTTCTATGCAATGAACTAGCCTGAAGTAGTTGTCAACCCTTGGGTTGTGATAGGTCAGATGGAACTATTTTATTCTGATATGTCTTCATCCTGCTTCATATTTGTGTTAATTGATCTGGGTGCTACGCATTCCTTTATCACTCGAGAAGTGATTCATGACTATAACATGACTGTCAGTCATAGAGCAGATAGTTTGATGCTAGAAACCCCTTTGCTGGGATCTGCAGTGTTGCGGGAGGTGTGTTCTCCTTGTAATCTTTCCTTTTCTGAACATCGCATTCAAGTGGATCTTATACCACTTGAGATGCAGGGCTTTGATATAATCCTTGGGATGGACACCTTAGAGAAGTATAAGGTTGTCTTTGATTGTGGTTCCAAGCAGGGTGTGTTCACAGACAATGGTGACACATGGATCTTTCAGGGAGATAGAAAGATTCTTCCAACTTGTCTTGTGTCAGCTATGGTAGCTGAGAAGTTGATGAGACAGGGATGCTTTGCATTCTTGGCACATGTGGTAGATACCACAATGGAGAGCCCTCATCCTTCTGAAGTTTCAGTTGTTAGGGAGTTTGAAGATGTATTCCCTGAGGAACTTCCAAGCGTTCCTCCACCCCGAGAGATTGATTTTGAGATTAATTTAATCCTGGGCACGCAACCCATAGCACAAACACCGTATAGAATGGCACCTGCTGAGATGGCAGAGCTCAAGAAACAATTGTAAGAGTTACTTGAGAAAGGATTTATCTGACTGAGTACTTCACCATGGGGTGCTCCGGTCCTCTTTGTTAAGAAGAAAGATGGGTCTATGCGATTATGCATCGACTATAGACAGTTGAACAAAGTAACCATAAAAAACAAGTATCATCTGCCAAGGATTGATGACTTGTTTGATCAGTTGTGTGGTGCAACTATCTTCTCTAAGATAGATCTGAGGTCGGGATACCATCAGTTGCGCATTAAGGAGAGTGATATACCTAAGTCTGCCTTTAGGACAAGGTATGGTCACTATGAGTTCATAGTTATGTCGTTTGGACTAACTAATGCACCAGCTGCATTCATGGAACTCATGAATAGAATCTTTCGACCTTTTCTTGATCATTGCATAGTAGTCTTCATAGATGACATCTTAATCTATAGTAGAGATGCTCAACAGCATGAGCAGCACCTCCGTCAGGCTTTGACTTTGCTAAGAGAGCATAAGTTGTATGCTAAATTTAGCAAATGTGAGTTCTGGTTACCAGAAGTTTCTTTTCTAGGACACGTTATATCTGCCTCAGGTATCCGTGTTGATCCTAAGAAGGTAGAATCTGTCCTGTAATGGGAACAGCCAAAGACACCGACGGAAATTCGTAGTTTTCTTAGACTAGCAGGCTATTACAGGAGGTTCATTAAGAACTTCAGTTCTATAGGTTTACCCCTGACCAAGTTGACCAGAAAGGAGGTTCCTTTTGTCTGGAATGACAAGTGTAAACAATCTTTCCAGTTGTTGAAGGAAAGGTTAACTAGTGCACCTGTGTTAGTGTTACCTGAGTAAGGGAAGGGGTACATAGTCTTCTGTGATGCATCCAAGAACGATCTAGGATGTGTGTTGATGCAGGATAAACAAGTGATTTCTTTTGCTTCTCGACAGCTTAAGAAACACGAGGAGAATTATCTGACACACGATCTAGAGCTAGCTGATGTGGTCCATGCTTTGAAGATCTGGAGACATTATCTCTATGGAGAGACATTCCAAATTTTCATAGACCATAAGAACCTAAAGTATATCTTCTCACAGCATGAGTTGAATATGAGGCAACGCCGCTGGATGGAATTAATCAAGGACTATGATTGTACAATTGATTATCATCCAGAGAAGGATAATGTGGTAGCTGATGCATTAAGTAGAAAATCATCACCACCAGCCCTGGATAAAACACAGTTAAACTCCTTAGTGTGCTTTAAAAGAGATATGCTTATTTCCTTGAGGCAAGACAATATACAGCTCAAAATATCATTGTTAGTTGGGCTGTTAGCTGAAATGCAAGTGAAACCTACTCTGAGACAGCAGATTAAAGAAGCACATCATGTTAATACTGTGATTCAACAGATTAGGTCAGAGTATGGTAGTGAGAAACGGGATGGTTTCCATGATTCAGATGATCAGGTAGTCTGTTACCATGGTAGGATGGTAGTACCTGATGCCAGTAACTTAAGGAAGTTGGTTCTGGAAGAAGCTCATTCTTCTATGTATGTCATGCATCCAGGGAGCACCAAGATGTATCATAACTTAAAAGATATGTATCGGTGGCCTGGATTGAAGAAAGATGTAGCTGAATTTGTTATGCGGTGTCCGGTGTATTAGCAGGTTAAAGTTGAACATCAAAAGCCCACAGTAACAATGCAACCTCTGCCTATACCTCAGTGGAAATGGGATCATGTAACCATGGACTTTGTGGTTGGTTTGCCTAGAACAGCCAAAAGTCATGATTCCATATTGGTAATAGTTTATAGGTTGACAAAGACAGCACATTTCCTTCCTATCAAAACAACCTACACTGCTGAGAAGCTTGCTCAGATATATATAGACGAGATAGTGTGTTTGTACGGGGTTCCAGCTACTATTGTTTCTGATAGAGGTCCCCAGTTCACGAGTCGTTTTTGGGAGCGACTCCATAAAGCTTTGGGTACGCAATTAAGGTTTAGTACAACCTTTCACCCACAGACAGATGGACAATCTGATAGGACCATACAAACCTTGGAGGACTTGCTTAGGGCATGTGTCCTTCAGTTTGTAGGAAGTTGGGATCTACACCTGAGCTTGATAGAATTTGCTTATAATAATAGCTATCAGCACAGTATCGAGATGGCACCATATGAGGCATTGTATGGTAGACGTTGTAGATCTCATTTATGTTGGTATGAAACAGGGAAGTACCAACTTTTGGGTCCTGAGCTAGTACAGCAAACAACTAAGAAGATTAAAGTAATACAACAATAGTTGAAAGATGCCTGGGATAGGTAGAAATCTTATGTTGATAATCATCATAGACCCTTACAATTCCAAGTAGGAGACAAAGTATACCTCAAGGTTTCACCTTGGAAAGGTATCCTTAGATTTGGGAAGAAGGGCAAGTTAGCTCCTAGATTTATGGGGCCTTATCCAATCATTGAGAGGATGGGAAAGGTAGCCTATAAGCTGGAGTTACCACCTGAGTTGTATAGATTGCACCCAGTGTTTCATATCTCTATGCTGAGAAAGTGTCATCCTGACATAGAGTTAGTTCTGCAACCTGTGGAGGTAGAACTAAATGATGATATATCTTATGTTGAAGGACCTGTGTTAATTCTCGATAGAAGAATTAAAAAGCTGAAAAAGAAAGACATTTGTCTTGTAAAAGTTCTATGGCATCACCGTGGCATTAAAGAATCTACGTGGGAGCTAGAGGAAGAAATGAGAAGGAAGTACCTACTCTTTTCTCTTAACGATTTCGGGGACGAAATCCTTGTAAGGGGTGGATAACTTATAACATCCCTGACCTGCGTTATGCTTTAACCCTAGATGTTTGCTTAATAAATTGGATTATATGCTTTCTCTTATCTTTTGAAAAGTAATTAAGGCTCAATAGGAACTCATATTTCAATTTTAGTCCTTTTTGAATAATGTTGAAAATAATGTTTTGCTTGTTTTGGACTAAAGTGCAAATTACCCAAGTTGAGGGGTTAAATTGAAAATTGTGCATGATAATATGTTCCTCATGTTTTTAAGCATCATGAGAATGAAGATGATGCAGAGGAATGGCTTGTGAAAGCCTGAATACCCAGAAAGAGCTGATAAAACAATACTTGTGATTAAAACCTAGTTTTGGTGTAATGTGCAATTTACCCAAAACCTAGGGTTCAATATGCAAATTACCACTTCAAAATAGTCCCTAATGTTTCTTGGCATCATGTAGATCAAAGAAAATGAGAGGGGCGTCTCATTTGTATCACTTTGAAGGGGAGAGAATCTTGATATTAAAATAATCAAGATTTAAGCATAATTGAAACCCTAATTCAATTTAATGCAAAAATAATTATATTATATGGATTGCCCTTCAATAAAAATTGTAGAGGTTGAAATCCACATATATGGTTGTCCTTGTTCCTTGTAAAGGCAATAGAAATATCTACGTGAGTGGAGAACCCACTCACATTAAGAAAATAAAAAGAAATATCCATTAACTTTAGGATATTATTATTGTAAGGGTTAAGGTGCTTAATTTGCTTTTCTTCAAATCATTGATAATTGAGAGGAATAAGAGGCAAAGGATATAGCCTCGTAACCAAGGAAGGGAAGGGGGAAAGTGGCAAGGAAATGGAGGAGATAATCCCTACTTTCTCTCTCTTAAATGAATTTTTAATAAAATGCATATATGCTCCTTTATCCATAGCTTGGACGGGTAATTTCAAAACCACTTTCACTTCTTGCTTGAAAAAATGACCAAGGGAGCTGAGAGAAATAGGAGGACGACCCCCAACCTGTTGGTAAGCTTCTTGACCTTCTTTCACCTTGATTTCATGGTGGAAATCACAAATCAATGCTTGATTTCTTCTTCTCTTCACTCAATCTTCAATTCTAGCCAATCCTTTTCACTCAAAAGCTTGAGGAACGAACCTTGTGGTTTGAGAAAGCTTATTCCACCATTTTTGACGTGAAGCTCCAAGATTTAAATCTCAATTGAAGGCGGGTTATATAACTTGAACCCTTATTCATTGTTATTGAATTCAATTCCTCAATTCAATATGTTCAATTATTCTTCTTGAAATTTCTTTGATTAATTGATGAAACTACCATGGAAATGGCAGTAGTTTTTGAATGGTTGAAGCTTGATGATGATGACATCATCCTAAGCACACACTTCAAAAGAAAATTGGGTGCAAACAGTTTCCATATTATGGCCCAATCGGTTTCACCAAACCGTTTGGTGACCAAACAGTTTGCAAACTGTTTGGAGGTTTGGGTTCCAAACCATTTGGAGTGGTTGACCAAATGGAGGGGGTTGACCGTTTGGAGCCTTAAATGGTTTTAAACCATTTGAACATACTTGAGTTGACTGTTTGGAGTTGGGTTGACCGTTTGGACTTCTAGGTCAAAACCGTTTGGAGCCTTAAACGGTTTCAAACCGTTTGAACATACTTGAGTTGACCGTTTGGAGTTGGGTTGACCATTTGGACTTCTAGGTCAAAACCGTTTGGAGCCTTAAACGGTTTCAAACCATTTGGACTAAGTCAACCAAAACCGTTTGGATGATCAATGGTTGTGATTGAGGGTTGAGGGTCTAAGGATCATACATTGATGGACTTCAATAACTCAATTGATGAAGAAATTGATGGTGCAAACCCTAATTTAATTGATTGATGGATCTATCAAATGAACCCTTTCGGTTTTGAGGCTGGTTTGGCCCAAACGGTCTTGAGACCGTTTGAGTCCAAATGGTCTTGAAACCATTTGGGGTCAAATGGTCTCAGGACCGTTTGGAATCAAACGGTTTCAAAACCGTTTGGAATCAAACGGTTTCAAAACCGTTTGGTGTTGAAAACCCCAAAATCGAATGGAGGTCCAATGTGATCAAATCATTTGGAGATTTAAGATGATAATTGATCCAGTGATCCTATGATGATTATCAATGTTAGGTACAAAGGTTGAAACCCTAAAGTACCTAGATGATCAGTACCTTTAGATTAATTAACCCTAAAAGGTTATGAAAGTAATGTCTAGGGCAATATGTCAATCATAGTTGTATGTACTTGATTGAAGGGATAATATAACCTAATCAAGTTGAGAAGATAGAAAGGAATTCACACATGAGTATTAATCATTTGGTGATTAGGGTATGATCCTTAGTGAAGAAATCATGAAAACCCTAATCGAGAAGGTTAATGAAACCTAACCCAAATTCAGGGCAATTTCGAGTGAAACCCTAATCTAGGGTAATAGTGAAACCCTAATTGAGGGTGATGACATGAGTAATCCTAAGTTAGGGTTATGAAATGTAAAACCCTAATTTATATGAATAGTAAAACCCTAATTATGAGTAATTGAATATAAAACCCTGATTGGGATGAATAGTAAACCCTAATTGTGGGATATTATGTGGAACCCTAATTTAGGGTGATGTTATGTGAAACCTTGGTATATTGATGTGATGTGGAACTCAAATTCAGGGTGATGCTATGTAATGCTATATGAAACCCTAATCTTGGGCAATAGAGTGATAAACCATAACCCTGATTTGGGTAATGGGATGTGTATCCCCAATTAACCTGAAATGGGAAACCCTAACCCTAGTGAGGGAATAGTGGTGTTACCCTTGAATAGTGATACTATATTTGTTTTGCATGGTGCTCATATGAAATTGATGTAACTGTTATCATCTGTACTAACCATGCAGGTATCATGAAATGATGAACATAGCCAGGTATGAGCTATGATGTTTTATTTATTAAAATTGTTATTGGGCCTTATGTGCCATAATATGACTTGTTGCCTAGTAAGAGGTAATAAGAGAATTAATGGGACTTAAGTGCCATGAGAGATGCTTGTGTAACAAGTACCATGTTTACCTTGGTCAGATGACCTGAAGGTGATAGTTACCTGAAAGAGTGGTAACAATGCTCAGTGATGAGTCAAGGATTTGAATACCCAGAACCATATGATTATGACATTGAGTTTGTGAAAGGATGAGTATTCCCAGTATTGAAATGAGGGACTGAGATCTCAATGTCTTGTAAAGACTGAGAAGTAACTGATGAAAATAGTACATGCTTCTTTGTAGCATTTTGTTCCAATAAGTTATGTTTGAAAACTTGACTGATGCTAAAAGAATATGATAATGTACTTAATTAATCAAGTGAAACCTTTTCATGTAGTGCTCTGACCATAGATCCATCATCGTCAGTAGCTGGTGATGGTGAAACATGTTTTCCTATGGGATCTCCTGGAGTTCGCATATTTTTGAATATGTGGGGGTCGATGGGCGAAAATATTCGTACGTCCTAATGGGGGAATTGATGGAAGGTAAACATTAAACCTCTCAATCCTTCATTATATGTTCCGAGATGGATGTATCACGAATCTCCCAATGATGTTAATGTCGGATTGATGGAGGTAAACATGAAATATCTCGATTGCGAATAGAGTACAGCCGCCACTGTAACTCTATAGCGAAGATGCCACTATAACCTAGCAAGCTATGTAGCAGAGACACAAGATGTCCTGCATGTGATCTTGCACTAACCGAGATGTGGGAGGTCATGGAAGCCGGCTCTTCCATTGACTTTGTATGGTACCGATTTCGACTTCGTAATGGTCGGTTGGAGTATGAGTGGTATACCTCATCTCCTCATAGCTTAAGTATGTTTGTAAAATGTAATCAGCCGTGTAGTGTATTTGCATAAGATTGAAATATGAGAACCACTGGTTGATGTTATCTTGCTTAACATGTCCTTGATACATAAATGTTACTTATGTTCTTTAATTTCGTATTGAATAAGAGACATGCTGCCTTATCAAGTTATAGCTGAAATACTTGAATAGGAATGTTGCTCTAATCTACATAGATATTGATTTATCTGCTATTGAAATATATGATTCTACTGTTCAGTTTATTTCTATTAAACTGCAATAATAATGTTTTCGGCGGAGAGTTATATCTCTCGCTGGGGCAATTTACAAATTGTCTCACCCCCGTGGGATATAACATTTTTTTAGGTAGACGCAGACAAAGAGGCAGAAACTCTGTAGCAGGGGAAGAGCAGCAACAGCAACAATAGGGACAACAGTGATATCCCAGGTGGGGATACTGGCTGTCAAGCTTTGTATATAAAGTCCTATGTGTCATCTCTGTACTCTCAGGTCCTAGGAGTCAGTAGATAGTGTTTTTATAATCGATATGAGATTTTGATTTGAATGCCTCGAGGATTTTGTTACTTGTGCTTCTTAGCAAAGCAATGATGTATATATATTCCTTGAGAAGAGATAGCACAGTGAATGTACTTTGTGAATCAGTATGTAAATATAATATTGTGGTTCTTGTATTAAGAGTTTCCCTGAGAATGGATCTCTTTGTAAACGGTTTTAATTTTTAGTTATTTTCAGTAATCCACTGCTAGTGATCTCTTTCGCTTAGTTAATGACGTTTTGCTCCAATTGATTAATGCTTTAGTGGTTCAATTTATAATTGGTTCATGAATTGAAACATAGAGTCGATTGAGTGTTGAAGTGCCTTTTTGATCCATGCGGTTTTGAGAGGGTTTGTACCAAACGGTCTCAAGACCGTTTGGAGACCTAAAGTGCAAATGGTTTCAATACCTACTTTGTCTAATTAATTTCAAGTATAACTTGTTCAAATGGTTTTCAACCAATTGATGTATGAGAACCAAGATCATTGAGGGTCTAAGTAATTAACTTTGTGAAGATCAACATGGTTAATCCATTTGAATATCTCATGTAATTGAAGGTCCAATATGGTGAACCTATTTAGATACTTAATGCATTTGAAGATTTCAATGGTTAACCCAATTGATCATTTTGTGGAATTGAAAGTTTAATTGATCAATTCTTTTGAATTCCTTATATAATTGATGGTTTAATTGATTAGACCATTTAGACATCTAGTATGATCAAAGGTCAATCAGCTATGTGATTATTAAAGATGTAGACCCATGATGATTGTGAAGGTTAACCCTAGCTATGTGTACTCAAGTGAAGAGCTGACCTAGATTGATCTTGGAGTAGTTAACATCCTAAATAGGATGAGAGAGAGAATGAGAGGGATGAATGTTTATATAATTAAGCCCTAATTCTCTCATTATGAGTAAAATATGTGATAAGGGTTTGATCCATAATAATGAGATCATGAAACCCTAATCATTGAGCCCTAACCCTAATTAGAGCAATGCTATGTGTGAAACCCTAATTAGAGCAATGCTATGTGTGAAACCCTAATTAGAGCAATGCTATGTGTGAAAGTCTAATAAAGAGTGAACCTATGTGAAATACATATACATGTGAGATGCTAAGTGAACCTCAAATTATAATTATGGAAATTCTATTCCTATTGATGGAATAGTGATTAATGTATTGACAAATGAAATACCTAGAGGGATTGATTAAGGATATCCTTATATTAATAGTTCCTGACTCAAGGTGAGTCCATATCTTTGGCAATGGTTGTGTTTTCTAAATAGATGAATGATGACCAATACATTGCATGATGAATGTGATGATCTAGTGCATAAGTATTAGGATGAGAAATACCCTAATACAAGCTAAGTGAATAAACTCAAGTAAGATGAAGGTGTTGAGGGAAGTGATATATCAAGATATGATAGATATCACATCCAACACCCCAATTCTAGTATACCTTTATGAGTTATAAGTCCAGGATAATTGGATGAATGACACATGAGATGTGTCATGTCAATGATTACATTGAAATGTAATGCACTCTGTTGAATGTAGGCTAACATGCCTTATGAAAAGGTTAATCCAAACCTATAAACTATGATGTAATCATATTCTGGCAAAGATGAGAGAGAAACTCATGTTGTGTGTTGATAATTCATTGATTGATGAATGATGAGAATAAAGAGTATGATTGAATACTTATGATTATCCATATTTATTCCTTGCTATGTGAACCCTGATATAGAGTATTGCTATGTGAAACTTTAATACAAGTCAATGTTATGTGATCCCTAATACAAGGTGATGCTATGTGAAATCCTATGACAAGTTAATGCTATGTGAACCCTAATACATAGTATTATTATGTGAAATTCTAACACAGGGTAATCCTATGTGAAGCTCAAATACAAACTAATGGGTTATGAATGTAATAAGATAACCCTTGTATTGCATGATATTGATATGTAATTATGTCATGATTACTAATCATGCAGATACGTTGAGAAGATGAGCATAGCCAGGTATGGGCTATGATGCTTTGTACTGAGAATGTTTTATAGGCTTTACTAGCCTTCGTATGCTTTGTGTAGTAAGAATCATTGAAATTTGTGTATTATGTGCAATACTTTATGTAGCAAGAATCATGATGTCCTTGGTCAGATGATCTGAAGGTATTAAGTTACCTAATAAGTGATAATAAGTATCCTATGGTGAGTTCTGGGTTCAAATACCCAGATACTATAATCATGATGATGAACCTGTTAAGAAATGGAATTGTTCTTGGTGATTTGAGGGACTAAGATCCCAACACTTTGTGAAAAGAGTATGGCTACAGGCCATAACTCCACAATGACAATGTCAGGCATTAGATATATGATCTAAGCCTAAAAAGAGTTAATGTTGTAGTAATGATTCTATAGTGAATAAATGTTATACATGTTCTTCATATTCCTTAAAGGATAACTGACATGTTGTTCTATCAAGTTATAGCTGCAATGCTTTTAATAAGAATAATGTTCTAATATGCTAGACATTGAAATATTTGCTGCCAAATAAGTATGATTTCTCTATTCATATTTATCTTCTTAAGCTGCAATAATAATGTTACTGGCGGAGAGTTATATCTCTCACTGGGGCAATTTACAATTGTCTCACCCCCGTGGGAACCACATTTTTAGGTGGACGCAGACGAGGAGGCATGAACCCTTCAGTAGGTGAAGGACAACAGCAACAGCAGTAGGGACAACAGTAAAGTCTCAGGTGGAGACACTAGTTGTTATGCCTTATATAGATGTTAATAGAGTCATATGTGTCGTCTTTGTACTCTCAGGTCCTCGGAGTAGTAGTTAGTGCTTTCGAGATTTTGGCTCAGTGCCTCGAGATTTTATACTGCCTGTGTTTAGCTTGACAGGACAGTTAATGCTTGTAACTCTCAAAAAAAGATGATACAGAATATGTACCTTTGAACAAGAATGTAAATGTGTTATTTTGGTTCTATGTGAGAAAGTTTTTCCTTTGATGGATCTCTTGATAAAAAGGTTTTAATTTTTAGTGATTTTTGGTAATCCGTTGCTTAGTGAATGCTTCCGCATTAGTTGATTATGTTTTAATGAGTTGTATGCCACAATTAAGTGGTATCAGAGCTCTAGGTTCGCTGAGTCTACAAAGACATAGGACTAAGGTTGTAGAGTTTGTTCTAAGTGTCTTCCAGTTTATCTGATAGTATCTTCTGCTCACATAGGAGAAGAAGAACTTGAAGATGTTTGGACCACATGAAGAACATGCTACTGAGGGCAGCACTACTGCACCAGGAGAAGGTGCAAGAGACCAGAATAGGGAAGGGCATGTACCTGAACAGCCCCAGATTGACCCAGCTGTGATAGAAAATCCAGCTCTCCATGCTCTATTTGAGAAATTCCTGACAGCCATGACACATATGGCAGACAGGATGCCACCACCTGCACCTAGGGTACCAACCCATTATGAGGATTATGGAGCCGGAAAAACTTTTGAGAGACTTCGCCGGGTTGGAGCCATAGATTATGCTGGTACATCTGATCCAGCAGATGCTGATCTGTGGCTGATAGAGCTGGAAAAGGCTTTTAGGATCCTTGATATTCCTAAAGCTGAAAAAGTAAGACTTGCTGTATACCTTTTAAAAGGAAGTGCTGGTCATTGGTGGATGATAGAGGAAGATAAGAGACCAGATGAAGAAATTGGATGGGAGGTTTTTCGACGAGAATTCATCAATAGATACTTCCCTAAGACGTATTTAGATGAGAAAATCTCTCAATTTGAAAGGATCAATCAAGGACATATGAACGTTAGCGAATATGAAGCTAAGTTCATGGAGTTGTTGCGGTTTTGTCCGCAAATGGCAGTTAGTGAAGAGGAAAGAATTTGACGTTTTGAGAAGGGGTTGAACAATTAACTAACCACTCATGTGTCTGCTTTAGAGAACAGGGAGAGGTTTTCCACTTTTGTAGAGTCGGTAAGGAGGATAGAGAGGTCTAAAATCGAGAAATGACAGACTAGTGGCAAGAAGGTGTGCACCGAGTCTCAAGGACAAAGGTCTGAAATTTTTAGAAGCCGAGATTTTCTGCATCGGCAGCATCATCGAGATTCCATACCCAGACACAATGGATGTTGAGTAGGGATAGGGATCATAGTAATGTTCCAAGTAGAGCCTCTGACATAGCATCAACCTCGGTGACTGGATCTCACAGACATTTTCTGCCCAGGACATGTTACCAATGTAGACAACCAGGACATCTGGCAAAGGATTGTCCAGACAGGAATTCGAGGATGACTCAACCTCAGGGGCAGAGTCAATATTGCTCACAAAGGAGGCAATTTTCTAGTAACAATAGAGGATGTGGACAGACGTCCCAGACAGGTCAGATAAAATAGTTTTGTTTTGATACTTCATTTCATGATTCTATGTGTTAAAGATATGAAAGTAGTTGTTTTTGAACTTCCTTTGACTAGTTCTATAAGGACACAAGGAAGATGAGAATTTACATTTTACTCAGTGCTCTTTAAAATGCTTTATAATCTCCCTTATCTGTGTGTTGAAAGATGAGATATAGAAATGATGCCTGAAGAAAATTCAAGAATGGAAAATCCTGTGTGTATAATGATATGAAAAGTGAAGAATATGATAGCAAATAAAGTGCATATTACCTAATCTCAATACTTATATACCCTGGCCAGGTATATGATTATTGTAGATAAGGCAAGTATGAAACTCTTAGATTGTTATCTTTTTTATTACTCTGATCAAGTAGTCATTCTGAAACAATCTAGAGAGTATAATGAAAGTAAATAGGGAGAGCTAAGTGAACTTTCTTAGTGAACTTTTCCAAAACAAATTACTTAGTGAACTTGCTCCGTGGATATTTTTAAAACAAAATACTTAGTGAACATACTCAGTGAACTTGCTCAGTGGATATTTTCAAAACAAATTACTTAGTGAACATACTCAGTGAACTTGCTCAGTGGATATTTTCAAAACAAATTACTTAGTGAACATACTCAGTGAACTTTCTCAGTGGATATTTTCAAAACAAATTACTTAGTGAACATACTCAGTGAACTTGCTCAGTGGATATTTTCAAAACAAATTACTTAGTGAACATACTCAGTGAACTTGCTCAGTGGATATTTTCAAAACAAATTACTTAGTGAACATACTTAGTGTACTTGTTCCGTGGATATTTTCAAAACAAATTACTTAGTGAACATACTCAGTGAACTTACTATGTCGATATTTTCAAAACAAATTACTTAGTGAACATACTCAGTGAACTTGCTCAGTGGATATTTTCAAAACAAATTACTTAGTGAACATACTCAGTGAACTTTCTCAGTGGATATTTTCAAAACAAATTACTTAGTGAACATACTCAGTGAACTTGCTCAGTGGATATTTTCAAAACAAATTACTTAGTGAACATACTCGGTGAACTTGCTCAGTGGATATTTTCAAAACAAATTACTTAGTGAACATACTCAGTGAACTTGCTCAGTGGATATTTTCAAAACAAATTACTTAGTGAACATACTCAGTGAACTTGCTCAGTGGATATTTTCGAAACAAATTACTTAGTGAACTTGCTCAGTGGATATTTTCAAAACAAATTACTTAGTGAACATACTCAGTGAACTTGCTCAGTGGATATTTTCAAAACAAATTACTTAGTGAACATACTCAGTGAACTTGCTCAATGGATATTTTCAAAACAAATTACTTAGTGAACATACTCAGTGAACTTGCTCAGTGGATATTTTCAAAACAAATTACTTAGTGAACATACTAAGTGAACTTGCTCCGTGGATATTTTCAAAACAAATTACTTAGTGAACATACTCAGTGAACTTGCTCAGTGGATATTTTCAAAACAAATTACCTAGTGAACATACTCAGTGAACTTGCTCAGTGGATATTTTCAAAACAAATTACTTGGTGAACATACTCAGTGAACTTGCTCAGTGGATATTTTCAAAACAAATTACTTAGTGAACATACTCAGTGAACTTGCTCAGTGGATATTTTCAAAACAAATTACTTAGTGAACATTCAGTGAACTTGCTCAGTGGATATTTTCAAAACAAATTACTTAGTGAACATACTAAGTGAACTTGCTCCGTGGATATTTTCAAAACAAATTACTTAGTGAACATACTCAGTGAACTTGCTCAGTGGATATTTTCAAAACAAATTACTTAGTGAACATACTCAGTGAACTTGCTCAGTGGATATTTTCAAAACAAATTACTTAGTGAACATACTCAGTGAACTTGCTCAGTGGATATTTTCAAAACAAATTACTTAGTGAACATACTCAGTGAACTTGCTCAGTGGATATTTTCAAAACAAATTACTTAGTGAACATACTCAGTGAACTTGCTCAGTGGATATTTTAAAAACAAATTACTTAGTGAACATTCAGTGAACTTGCTCAGTGGATATTTTCAAAAAAAATTACTTAGTGAACATACTCAGTGAACTTGCTCAGTGGATATTTTCAAAACAAATTACTTAGTGAACTTTCTCAGTGAACTTTTCCAAACAAATAAAGGATTGCTGAATGAATTACCTCTGTTAGATATATATGTTTCTCTTTTGGTGAATATTCTTGGATGATGATAGAAGTATGTTCAATTATGCTTCTTCCTTTCAATAATATGGACATCACATGTTAGGGGTTTATGCTCTGCATAAACATAAACAGTGATAAGGAGGAATTAATGAAAGGAATTTGTGTGAATTACAGATCCATGGTACCTCCATAACATTAAGATGATATGTGGAGACTTGAGGGCAGGATTAATGAATAATATGTCCCTCCTTTTTTCTAGGATTTCGGGGACGAAATCCTTGTTAGGGGTTTATAATTTGTAACATCCCTGACCTGGGTTATGTGTTAACCCTAGATGTTTTGCCTAATAAGGTTGAGTAGATGCTTAATCTTATCTTGGGAAAAGTAATTAGGGCTCATGAGAAATTTATGTTTCAATTTTGGTCATGTTTGAACAATGTTGAAGCAATATTTGCTTATTTTGGTCTAAAGTGCAAATTACCCAAGTTGAGGGGTTAAATTGCAAATTTTGCATGATAAGATGTTCCTCTGATGTTGAGACATCATAAGAATGAATATGATGTAGTGGTATGGTTTTCACAAGCTTGGGCACCAAGATTAAGCTTGTAAAGCAATCCTTGTGCATTAAAACCTAGTTTTGGTGTAATGTGCAATTTACCCAAAACCTAGGGTTCAATATGCAAATTAACACTTCAATAAGGTCCCTAATGTTTCTTGGCATCATGTAGAGCAAATAAAATGAGAGGGCGCCTCATTTGAATTAAGTTGGAGGAGAGAGAATCTTGATATTAAAATAATCAAGATTTAATCCTAAGTGAAACCCTAATTCAATTTAGGGCAAAAATGAATGTATTAATAAAAAGGGCCTTCAACCAAAATTAAAATGGTTGGATTCAGATGTGTGTGGATGAGCTTAAAGCCTTGCAAAGGCACTAGCATATCCTAAGGAGGTGAAATTCCACTCACCATTATTATAAGAAAAAGAATTTCCACTCAAATATGGATATTCTTATTATAAGGGTTAAGGTGCTTAATTTCTTTTCCCTTAATTCTTGGATAATGGAAGGGATCTCGGTGGGATAGAGATGCCTTTGCATGTAAGAAACCAAGGGGGGAGTTGTGGCAACAATTTTGGAATTAATAGACTTTTATAAGAGATTTTCTCTCTCATCAATTTTCTTATAAAAGTACCTTTTCCAAGCCAAAACAAAGGCTTTTTCGGATTTCTTTCTTTCCCCTTGCTTGGAAAACGACCAAGGAGCTGTGGAAGATCAGGAGGACGACCCCCAACCTGTTGGTAAGGTTCTTGACCTCCTTTCACCTTGAATCCATGGTGAAAATCAAAAATCAATGTATGAATTCTTCATAACTCGATCCCCTCTTCAATTCTAACCAATTATTTTCACTCAAAGATTGAGGAAGAGCCTTGGAATAGTGAAGGGAGCTTCATCCACCATTGTTGCCATGAAATTGGAGCTTTGGAGCTCAATTGGAGGCGGGTTTTATAACTTGAACCCTTAATTTTATTATTGCAATCAATTCATTATCAATTGGTGATCATTTCTACATTTCTAGAATTGAGTTTGGTTGATTGATGCAATCTCCATGGAAATCATAGAGGATTTCGTGAGTTTGGAGCTTGATGATGATGACATCATCATAAGCACACACCTCCCCAAATATCTAGGGCAAACGGTTTCAATGTTGGGACCAAACGGTTTCACCAAACCGTTTGGTGGTTTGGGTTCCAAATCGTTTGGAATGGTTGACCATTTGAAATGGTTGACTGTTTGAAGATATATGCTGTGGTACTTGGATTTTGATCCAATGGTTTCAATTGGTTGATCTTGAAGGTTTCAATTGTAAATGATTCCTTAATTGCAAACCCTAATCGACTAAGTGCTGATTTTGAAATTGGTTGAGTTGATGTTTTGGGTTGATTGGCCCAAACGGTTTCAAAACCGTTTGGGGATCACCCAAACGGTCTCAAGACCGTTTGGGGGTAACCCAAGACCGTTTGGAGGTTTAGGGTTAAATATGGCTAAGTGTTTGAAGGTCCAAAGGTACCAAATTGATTTGCAACTAAGTGTTGATTTGATAATCAATCCAATGGTTCAAAACCCTAATTGGATGTCATGGTTTTTGATGATGGAATGGGCAAACGGTCTCAAGACCATTTGGAGATCAACCAAATGGTCTCAAGACCGTTTGGTGGTCATCCAAGACCGTTTGAATTCAATTCACATCATGTGATGATGATAATTCATTGATTTCAATTGATCTAATTCCACAATGTCAACCATTGATGGATTCTCGATTTCAAACCCTAAGTGATGGTTTCTTGATTATCAAACCTAGTTCAATTGGGTTCAAAACCCTAAATTGAAGGTCTAAATGAATGGTGATTCAGTGATCCAATTGATGAATGCTTTAGTGGTTCAATTTATAATTGGTTCATGAATTGAAACATAGAGTCGATTGAGTGTTGAAGTGCCTTTTTGGTCCATGCGGTTTTGAGAGGGTTTGGTCCAAACGGACTCAAGACCATTTGAGTCCAAATGGTCTCAAGACCGTTTGGGACCAAACGATCTCAAGACCATTTGGGACCAAACGATCTCAAGACCGTTTGGAGACCCAAAGTGCAAACGGTTTCAATACCTACTTTGTCTAATTGATTTCAAATACAACTTGTTCAAATGGTTTTCAACCAATTGATGTATGAGAACCAAGATCATTGAGGGTCTAAGTAATTAACTTTGTGAAGATCAACATGGTTAATCCGTTTGAATATCTCATGTAATTGAAGGTCCAATATGGTGAACCTATTTAGATACTTAATGCATTTGAAGATTTCAATGGTTAACCCAATTGATCATTTTGTGGAATTGAAAGTTTAATTGATCAATTCTTTTGAATTCCTTATATAATTGATGGTTTAATTGATTAGACCATTTAGACATCTAATATGATCAAAGTTCAATCAGATATGTGATTATTAAAGATGTAGACCCATGATGATTGTGAAGGTTAACCCTAGCTATGTGTACTCAAGTGAAGAGCTGACCTAGATTGATCTTGGAGTAGTTAACATCCTAAATAGGATGAGAGAGAGAATGAGAGGGATGAATGCTTATATAATTAAGCCCTAATTCTCTCATTATGAGTAAACTATGTGATAAGGGTTTGATCCATAATAATGAGATCATGAAACCCTAATCATTGAGCCCTAACCCTAATTAGAGCAATGTTATGTGTGAAACCCTAATTAGAGCAATGCTATGTGTGAAACCCTAATTAGAGAAATGCTATGTGTGAAACCCTAATTAGAGCAATGCTATGTGTGAAACTCTAATAAAGAGTGAACCTATGTGAAATACATATACATGTGAGATGCTAAGTGAACCTCAAATTATAATTATGGAAATCCTATTCCTATTGATGGAATAGTGATTAATGTATTGACAAATGAAATACCTAGAGGGATTGATTAAGGATATCCTTATATTAATAGTTCCTGACTCAAGGGTGAGTCCATATATTTGGCAATGGTTGTGTTTTCTAAATAGATGAATGATGACCAATACATTTCATGATGAATGTGATGATCTAGTGCATAAGTATTAGGATGAGAAATACCCTAATACAATCTAAGTGAATAAACTCAAGTAAGATGCAGGTGTTGAGGGAAGTGATATATCAAGATATGATAGATATCACATCCAACACCCCAATGCTAGTATACCTTTATGAGTTATAAGTCTAGGATAATTGGATGAATGACACATGAGATGTGTCATGTCAATGATTACATTGAAATGTAATGCACTCTGTTGAATGTAGGCTAACATGCCTTATGAAAAGGTTAATCCAAACCTATAAACTATGATGTAATCATATTCTGGCAAAGATGAGAGAGAAACTCATGTTGTGTGTTGATAATTCATTGATTGATGAATGATGACAATAAAGAGTATGATTGAATACTTATGATTATCCATATTTATTCCTTGCTATGTGAACCCTGATATAGAGTATTGCTATGTGAAACTTTAATACAAGTCAATGCTATGTGATCCCTAATACAAGGTGATGCTATGTGAAATCCTATGACAAGTTAATGCTATGTGAACCCTAATACATAGTATTATTATGTGAAATTCTAACACAGGGTAATCCTATATGAAGCTCAAATACAAACTAATGGGTTATGAATGTAATAAGATAACCCTCGTATTGCATGATATTGATATGTAATTATGTCGTGATTACAAATCATGCAGATACGTTGAGAAGATGAGCATAGCCAGGTATGGGCTATGATGCTTTGTATTGAGAATGTTTTATAGGCTTTACTAGCCTTCGTATGCTTTGTGTAGTAAGAATCATTGAACTTTGTGTACTATGTGCAATACTTTATGTAGCAAGAATCATGATGTCCTTGGTCAGATGATCTGAAGGTATTAAGTTACCTAATAAGTGATAATAAGTATCCTATGGTGAGTTCTGGGTTCAAATACCCATATACTATAATCATGATGATGAACCTGTTAAGAAATGGAATTGTGCTTGGTGAGTTGAGGGACTAAGATCCCAACACTTTGTGAAAAGAGTAGACCTGTCAAACGGGTGGGTGGGTTGGGTTTGGGTTGGGTCGTTGCGGGTTTGGGTCTCGCGGGTGTGGGTCAAAAAGACCCAGTTCTAAACGGGTGGAAGAAAGATAAATCCAAACCCGACCCAGCGGGTTGCGGGTTGCCCGTGGGTGCCCATATAAAATTAAAAAAAATTACCATGCTAATGTTTGTTTACATAAGATATGGCACAAAACAATCACATTGACATGTGAACCTTTTTCATTTGTCCAAAAATTTTCTATAAGAAGAGCATCAAACAACAATACACCCATGGGAAGAGATGCTACATGCTAGTAAAGAAAAACCTCCGAATGGCTGAATTAATTACCAATATTGTATAGATGCTAGAACAACAAATATAATACAGATTTTAGAAGCTTAACTCAAAAGCATACATCTTTTAAATAGAGAAGACCACCTATACCAAACAACTAAACATTAATTAAACAACGTATATTATGAAGGAGACATCCAAATGAGATGGGGTATAAATCGGAGAACTGAAAAAGGACTAAAACTTTGGCATGCTCTAAACAACAACTCCACATTCTTTTATTATGCAGTATGAAGATGACAACCAATAACTCGACGCCCTTTTTAATTTTCAATATGAAGATGATACAACCAACAACTCCACACCCTTTTAATTTGTAGTATGACGATGACACAACCTTATGTATGCCTCCCATTCTCACAAAATAATACAAAAGAATAAATTTTACAAACTATTTAATGAGTAAAAAATATTATAAACCAATCTATGTGTTTTGTTAACTTTGTTGTGGTTTAAAATTTGAGATAAGAGTACAAGACATATTTAATATTACCTATTACTAGACTTCATATATATATATATATATATATATATATATATATATATATTACCTATTACTACCAAGTGGTAGTGGCTTGGACGCAAACGCACGCAAGCGGCAAGTTTCATATATGCAACATGTGTATATTTTTTTACTGATAACTAAATCTTATATAATTATTTTTATTAATAAAATCAGTGTAATAAAGCGGGTCACCCGCGGGTGCCCACGGATTGCCCATGAAACCCGCTAGTTAAACGGGTGGGTATGGGTCTGGGTGTTTTCCAGCGGGTGGTAAATTTCAGGACCCAAACCCAACTTAAACGGGTCGACCCATGGGCACCCGCGGATTTTGACCCAGTTTGACAGGTCTAGAAAAGAGTATGGCTACAGGCCATAACTCCACAATGACAATGCCAGGCATTAGATATATGATCTAAGCCTGAAAAGAGTTAATGTTGTAGTAATGATTCTATAGTGAATAAATGTTATACATGTTCTTCATATTCCTTAAAGGATAAGTGACATGTTGTTCTATCAAGTTATAGCTACAATGCTTTTAATAAGAATAATGTTCTAATCTGTTAGACATTGAAATATCTGCTGCCAAATAAGTATGATTCCTCTATTCATATTTATCTTCTTAAGTTGCAATAATAATGTTACTGGCAGAGAGTTATATCTCTCGCTGGGGCAATTTACAATTTTCTCACCCCCGTGAGAACCATATTTTTAGGTGGATGCGGACGAGGAGGCAGGAACCCTTCAGTAGGTGAAGGACAGCAGCAACAGCAGCAGCGACAGCAATGAAGTCTCAGGTGGAGACACTGGCTGTTATGCCTTATATAGATGTTGATAGAGTCCTATGTGTCATATTTGTACTCTCAGGTCCTCGGAGTAGTAGTTAGTCCTTTTGAGATTTTGGGTCAGTGCCTCAAGATTTTATACTGCCTGTGTTTAGCTTGACAGGACAGTTAATGCTTGTAACTCTCAGAAAGAGATGATACAGAATATGTACCTTCAAATAAGAATGTAAATGTGTTACTTTGATTCTATGTGAGAAAGTTTTTCCTTTGATGGATCTCTTGATAAAAAGGTTTTAATTTTTAGTGATTTTTGGTAATCCGCTGCGTAGTGAACGCTTCCGCATTAGTTAATTATATTTTCATGAGTTGTAGCCACAATTAAGTGGTATCAGAGCTCTAGGTTCATTGAGTCTACAGAGACATAGGACTAAGGTTATAGAGTTTGTTCTAAGTGTCTTCCAGTTTATCTGATAGTATCTTCTGCTCACATAGGAGAAGAAGAACTTGAAGATGTCTGGACCACATGAAGAACATGCTGTTGAGGGCAGCACTGCTGCACCGGGAGAAGGTGCAAGAGACCAGAATAGGGAAGGGCTTGTACCTGAACAGCCCCAGATTGACCAGCTGTGATAGAAAATCCAGCTCTCCATGCTCTATTTGAGAAATTCCTGACATCCATGACAGATATGGCAGACAGGATGCCACCACCTGCACCTAGGGTACCAACCCATTATGAGGGTTATGGAGCCGGCAAGACTTTTGAGAGACTTCGCCGGGTTGGAGCCATAGATTATGCTGGTACATCTGATCCAGCATATGCTGATCTATGGCTGACAGAGCAGGAAAAGGCTTTTAGGATCCTTGATATTCCTGAAGCTGAAAAAGTAAGACATGATGTATACCTTTTAAAAGGAAGTGATGGTCATTGGTGGATGATAGAGGAAGATAAGAGACCAGGTGAAGAAATTGGATGGGAGGTTTTTCGACGAGAATTCGTCAGTACATACTTCCCTAAGACGTATTTAGATGAGAAAATCTCTCAATTTGAAAGGATCAATCAAGGACAGATGAACGTTAGCGAATATGAAGCTAAGTTCATGGAGTTGTTGCGGTTTTGTCCGCAAATGGCAGTTAGTGAAGAGGAAAGAATTCGGCATTTTGAGAAGGGGTTGAACGCTGAACTAACCACTCTTGTGTCTGCTGTAAAGAGTGAGACCCGATAGGGGGTCCACTCTTCACTGAAATTGAAGAATAAGTCCATCCAATCCCATCATACCAAAAAGGCAAGAAGGAAAGGAGGAATTTCATTCATTTCTCAAATGGTACATAATATAGAGCATGATAAAGAATAAGCAGTGGAACAAAACCATTATAAAGTTACAATGGGTATTAATATACAATTGCTCATCACCCTAAAAGGTGATATTACAAAAACTTGAACTAACTACAATTAAGCCCAGTAGCAGAGGGTAATCTGGCCATTCCAAGCTATCCTTAGGTACAATTCTCTTTATATGATCTTCAACCAATCTTGATCTGTAATGCACCTAAACCTGGGTGGAAGGGAACATCACCCAGAACATAGGAAACAAATAAGAGGTCAGCAAAGGCTGAGTATGTACATAC
Source organism: Alisma plantago-aquatica (assembly GCA_963693085.1). Lineage (NCBI taxonomy): Eukaryota > Viridiplantae > Streptophyta > Magnoliopsida > Alismatales > Alismataceae > Alisma > Alisma plantago-aquatica. The sequence continues at coordinate 706,474,777 of OY856409.1, forward strand.
ATAAAACATTCTGGGCATTATATAGGGTTACAAGTACAAAAGAGATGTTCCCACAAGAAAAGGGGGCTATTTGCAATTAGGTTAGTTCAAGAGATAAGTAACAAAAGAAATGAAGCAAAAGAAATGAGGCATATTAAATTCAGATTACAAGCATGATAATAAAAGAGTGTCTTGCCATAACATTCATCCACAGATTCTTTTTAAAACAATAATATTTGCATGCATAACAATGTAGACTAAATATACCTAAAACAGGGCCATAACACCATAGGATCATGGCCTAAAAACAAACAAGGGTGGAAACGCACACCCCGGGCGGAATACGCACGCCCTATATAAATATGGTTGTACATAAGTACCACTATTCTAGATATTCTAGTCAAACATGTAGCATGCATAAATAGAGTGGCAAGACTGTCATTTTAGTCAATATCAAACAAAAGTCAACAAGGAAGGAGGGGCCTAAAGACCCATATAACATTTCAAATTTATAATCACAGCAGTAAAAGAGATTTATATCAAGAAGTAGAAATGTCCATGAGTATTATATTTCCAAGAGAAACAATATTTCAAGAGATGCATCATTAAAAGAAATTAGGTTTTAGTCAAATAATGCCCAAAATAAAATAGAGGATGTACATACCTGATTCTCATGACTAATGGCTAACTCAGTTGATATACTTGGTCCACGAAGTCAGGTTTTCACCCTAAGAGTATATTAGGTATGTCAGTAAAACCAAAATGAATGTGTGTACACCATATTATAGCTATACCTAGCTTGTATCCAAATTGTTATCATCTAATTGCGTGTTAGGGTTTTTAATATTATTATATGGATATATGACTCAATATGTATCACTATAGTGATAGGGTTTATAACATATGTGGATTGTATTGCTTGTCCATTGGTTTCAAGTGACTGATTCATTTCCCTAGAGTTGTCCTAGACATCTTCTCCATATACTTCTAGGGTTATAATTTTCCAATGGAGTATACTAGCCATATCATTATAAATTATAGGTTCTCATTTATGTGACGTTGCCATTCTACCTCTAATGCATTAAGGCCTTAATATGTGTCTTTGGTGGTTGTTACATCCCATTAGTTCATCATATCCATAAATGTATTAATTGACTCAAATTCTCATTACTAATAATCATTCTTGGGACCTGCATTATTCATACCAAAATTCAAGTCAATTTCATATGTTTCCTTATGTACTTATGAATACTTTCTAGTTTAATAATATGAGATTTAAAAAGAAAAAGGATTTTATCTACATTAGTGTAGTTTCCATTATTATGACCATGTACAAAATTGTCTTTGCATATTGTCCTCTTATATACCGACCTATGCAAAATTTGTTAGAACTAAATGACCATACAACCTAGATAATTTTTCCTTCTAAAGTGACGTTTAGTGTATGTATGCGTAATAGTATCATAGCTTTAGGATAACACATCCTACCAATTAAGATTGTACTAACATGCTTTATCTTAAAGGTACTCTAATCAACATTATTGTCTATTATGCCATTAGGTATAGTAATCTCATCTATCATTTTCTAAACTCTAATGTGTAGAAGATTGTTTACTGGCCTGTGTACTCTGGAGAATTTCTGATCTCTATTGGATCTGATGGATTGCATCGAGGTACAGGGAACTACCCCGGTATTTTTCACTTAATCCTTGCGGACCTAGACGAAGTGGGTAGCCCTCCTCCAACAGGAAAACGCATTTGGATCCAAGGAGACACCATGCCATCCTGAATTTGTAGGATCTTCAGCCTCACAAAACTTCCAGGATAGAACAGTACGTCACAGTCATAGTGGAGACGGGATCATGACTGGTTATGATGGGATATGTGATGTATACAGATCGATGATGAACCTGGTAGGCTTTGGTTGTCGGTCTGGTTCAGTAACTGAAAGCAAACTCATGCATTCAACATTCGGTGCCAAGAAGAAGAGGATGTGAAGGCTTGTGGATAGGCCCAAGATCGGGTGTTTGGTCAAGGACGGATCCTCCATTGCAGGAGGCACCTACCACTTAAATGTTGAATATGGGTGGCGTGTAAGCAATGGTGTGTGGTGAAGTTGTGGGAGTCTAAGCAGGGTTGGCAGCATAGCATTGGTGAGGAAGAAGATTGTGGTCGCTGAGTTTGAAGCAGATCGGTGGTTAGGCAGAGGTTGAAGATGGTGAATCCCGACCATGTCACAGGAGGAGGAAGGAAATAAGCAAAGGAGGAGGAAGGAGGCAGAAGAGAGGTACAGGTGTGAGGACGACGTGGTTGTAGAGATGGTATAAGTCCAGCAAGCAGCAACACATCAGTTGGGCGGTGGAGCCGTTCTGCAGATGTCGAGCACCACCTTAATGCTCTTGGGCAGAGGGGAAGCTGTGCACAGCGATAGAGAGAGATATCAAAGGCTATGGGTTAGAGGCGAGAAGAAGGACGGAGGGCGAAGAGGAAGAGGTGAGGCAGAATCCGACGGAGGTGTATCTGCTGTGCAGTCTTGGCTCAACGGCGTCGTCGCAGGTGGAGGTTGATCGCATGAAGGCAAGCAGTCAGATTCCCGTGGTGGCTGGGCGCAGGGGAAAAGATGAAGGAGGAGAAGAAGATAGGGAAGGAGGCAAACTGTTGCAGGTCTTGTGTCTAACGGCAGTGCAACCGAAGGGAGGAGGAAGTGGTGAAGGGCGGAGAAGGTAGAGGTGGCGCTAGCAAAGGAGATGGCAGAGGCGAGGAAACGAAGAGCAGGCGGCGGTGTTGCCCGACAATTCTGGGCTCTGCCTGGCTTTGTGTTTCTGTCAAGGTCTGGGTGAAGGTGAAGATGGGGAACTAGGAATCTGTGTGCTTCCAGAAGAGAGGAAGAGGTGTAGGAGAGAGGAGACGAGGAAATGTGGCGGCAGCGCTGCCTGCATCGCAGGTCTCTTCCTGGTGTTGCGTTGCCGTCAAGGGCCGGGTGACAGGGAATATGGGGCGATGTCCCAGTGGATACGTGGTGGTGATGCATAGACGATCTTGCTGCAGGTGGTGGCAATCACAGACCTTGTAGTTGTCGTTGTGGTCGCCGATATGTAGGTATGCGGTGAGGAAGGCAGAGGTGTTGCGGGAGGAAGAAGCAGAGATGGGTGGCGGCTAGGGTTGGCATGGAGAGGAGAGGGACGAGTGGCAGTGAAGGAAAGAAGTAAGGAAAAGGAAAAGAAGAGGAGGAGCAGCGGCTTCTGGCTGCCCAAGAGCCGGTCGTCCGCGGAGGTAGGAAAGCGCGAGATGCGCGGGGAGGAAGAAGGTAGGGTGGCAGACCGGGTCTAATGGGTTAAGTGGATCATTAACGAAATCAATGTTATGACCAATAGCTCAAATAACCAATAAATGTCTAAGTAATTAACTTGTACTTTATCTAGCTTCATTGGAGGAGTAATTAAGGTCCGATTGATATGAAAACTGGCACAATAACTAACTAGGATGCGAGGAGTCTAGATTAGTCATCATTTTTCCTTTTTGAAGATGTTCCATAGTAGATTAAATTATTTTTATATTATACATATTTAATGTATTTACTCATCTTAACACTTATTTCACTTTGATTTGATTTATTTCATCTTATACCCCTAATAATATGTTAGGGTGTCAAATTAGAGTCAAGCATGATATTTGGTGTATTTGTTCCTTAAGTCTTGTTATTGAGTGTATTATGGTTATTTTATCGTATATAAAGGGTATTAATGAATTTATTATAATGAATGGCTCCGATTATTTCTAATGCATTGCGAACTAGGTAGATCAGGTATTCGTTGTAAATATAATTGATTAGGGCCTAGAAAAAGGGAGGCTACAACTATGTGTCTAGATTTGAGTATGTTACATCTGCTTTAGAGAACATGGAGAGGTTTGCCACTTTTGTAGAGTCGGTAAGGAGGATAGAGAGGTCTGAAATCGAGAAACGACAGACTAGTGGCAAGAAGGTGTACACCCAGTCTCAAGGACAAAGGTCTGAAAGTTTTAAGAAGCTGAGATTTTCTGCATCGGCAGCATCATCGAGATTCCATACCCAGACACAATGGATGTCGAGTAGGGATAGGGATCATAGTAATGTTCCAAGTAGAGCCTCTGACATAGCATCAACCTCGGTGACTGGATCTCACAGACATTTTCTGCCCATGACATGTTACCAATGTAGACAACCATGACATCTGGCAAAGGATTGTCCAAACAGGAATTCGAGGATGACTCAACCTCAGGGGCAGAGTCAATATTGCTCACAAAGGAGGCAATTTTCTAGTAACAATAGAGGACGTGGACAAACGTCCCAGACAGGTCAGATAAAATAGTTTTGTTTTGATACTTCATTTCATGATTCTATGTGTTAAAGATATGAAAGTAGTTGTTTTTGAACTTCCTTTGACTAGTTCTATAAGGACACAAGGAAGATGAGAATTTACATTTTACTCAGTGCTCTTTAAAATGCTTTATAATCTCCCTTATCTATGTTGAAAGATGAGATATAGAAATGATGCCTGAAGAAAATTCAAGAATGGAAAATCATGTGTGTATAATGATATGAAAAGTGAAGAATATGATAGCAAAGAAAGTGCATATTACCTAATCTCAATACTTATATACCCTGCCCAGGTATATGATTATTGTAGATAAGGCAAGTATGAAACTCTTAGATTGTTATCTTTTTTATTACTCTGATCAAGTAGTCATTCTGAAACAATCTAGAGAGTATAATGAAAGTAAATAGGGAGAGCTAAGTGAACTTTCTTAGTGAACTTTTTCCAAAACAAATTATTTAGTGAACTTGCTCCGTGGATATTTTCAAAACAAATTACTTAGTGAACATACTTAGTGAACTTGCTCAGTGGATATTTTCAAAACAAATTACTTAGTGAACATACTCAGTGAACTTACTCAGTGGATATTTTCAAAACAAATTACTTAGTGAACATACTCAGTGAACTTTCTCAGTGGATATTTTCAAAGTAAATTACTTAGTGAACATACTCAGTGAACTTGCTCAGTGGATATTTTCAAAACAAATTACTTAGTGAACATACTCAGTGAACTTGCTCAGTGGATATTTTCAAAAAAAATTACTTAGTGAACATACTAAGTGAACTTGCTCCGTGGATATTTTCAAAACAAATTACTTAGTGAACATACTCAGTGAACTTGCTCAGTGGATATTTTTAAAACAAATTACTTAGTGAACATACTCAGTGAACTTGCTCAGTGGATATTTTCAAAACAAATTACTTAGTGAACATACTCAGTGAACTTGCTCAGTGGATATTTTCAAAACAAATTACTTAGTGAACATACTCAGTGAACTTGCTCAGTGGATATTTTCAAAACAAATTACTTAGTGAACATACTGAGTGAACTTGCTCAGTGGATATTTTCAAAACAAATTACTTAGTGAACATACTCAGTGAACTTGCTCAGTGGATATTTTCAAAACAAATTACTTAGTAAACATACTCAGTGAACTTACTCAGTGGATATTTTTGAAACAAATTACTTAGTGAACATACTCAGTGAACTTGCTCAGTGGATATTTTCAAAACAAATTACTTAGTGAACATACTCAGTGAACTTGCTCAGTGGATATTTTCAAAACAAATTACTTAGTGAACATACTCAGTGAACTTGCTCAGTGGATATTTTCAAAACAAATTACTTAGTGAACATACTCAGTGAACTTGCTCAGTGGATATTTTCAAAACAAATTACTTAGTGAACATACTCAGTGAACTTGCTCAGTGGATATTTTTAAAACAAATTACTTAGTGAACATACTCAGTGAACTTGCTCAGTGGATATTTTCAAAACAAATTACTTAGTGAACATACTCAGTGAACTTGCTCAGTGGATATTTTCAAAACAAATTACTTAGTGAACATACTTAGTGAACTTGCTCAGTGGATATTTTCAAAACAAATTACTTAGTGAACTTTCTCAGTGAACTTGCTCAGTGGATATTTTCAAAACAAATTACTTAGTGAACATACTTAGTGAACTTGCTCCGTGGATATTTTCAAAACAAATTACTTAGTGAACATACTCAGTGAACTTGCTCAGTGGATATTTTCAAAACAAATTACTTAGTGAACATACTCAGTGAACTTGCTCAGTGAACATCCTTAGGTGTTAGGTAATGATGAAGACATACACCTCCAAGTATTCCACTTATCATCTCATCTCAAACTTTAAGTTTGTCTTCATCAAGAAACTCCCTGATCTCATCATCATGGTGATCAAACTCAACCTGGTATAACTTGCAAGTTCCACATAGCTTCTGCTGAAAACATCCTTATTTCTCTTACTGTTTGTAAACCATCCATGTATTGTTTACTCCACCAGGGTATGTTATCATCCTTGTCCTCATACCTTGTAGCAACGTTCCAACTCACATCATCTTTATCCTTGGTGTATGACATGCGTACTGTCCTATCTCTCACTCCCATAACAAGAGGAAATAAGCATTTGGCTGCAGTCCAAATACAGAGTTCTTCCTGTTCCAAGAATAGAGATGGTACATCCCACCTTGCCATTACACCTTTAAATCTAAGTTGAAACATGCCACATATGTCTCTACATCACAAACATCATGATATCAAAATTACTTCCATGGAAAACTGGTCTCGAACTTACTTGGTCCAAGCACGATCCTTGGTCATCTCCTCTAGGTCTTTAGGGTGTCGGCACTTTTGGGGTCATCCCTCTTCCCTCATGCATCCAGAGAGTTCCCTACTCATTTGCCCTTTGGGTCCCATGAGTTCATGAAGGTGATCAATCTCCTAACCCATGGCCCTCAAACAATGATATATGTTACCTCCCGACCCTATGGTCATATGCAACTAGGTAATTAGGCAACTCCTACTTCCATCGGTCTTATCCCCACCTGACCCTAGGATAGACTTAGGATTATCTTATAGTTCATGTTCAACTTAGAACCTTACCCAAGTCTTCATCATCTTTTCCTGCATTCATGACTGACTTTCACCCTTTCATAGGGGTCATGGCAACCTGCCTACCTCGGTCAGGCCCCATACTGGTTACCTCCATGGTAACACATCCACATGTGCTTAGAGATGGTTATCTATGGGTCTACAGGTTCCTTCTCATACCATGTACTTTTCACTTAGCTTCTCAAGATCCTATGAGACCTCTTTAGGTTTCCTCAAAACCCACAAAACTGGTAAACACCCAACCAAAGGGTCCCTCTCCCAGGATGGGAGGAAACTACAACTCTTGACAACAAGGTCACAACCGTCCTTATGTTTAGGGACGGCATCCACATGAGCATGCCTATCCCAGCAGCTACTAAGGCACAAGCAGACCACCTATTAAACCATGCTAGGTCATACTTGTTCTCTTTCCTCAACATTAGATCAACTTAGTTGTGAGGGGTTCATCAAACATACCCTTAACTTAAGGGGTTTCCTTTACCTCTACACATGAGGAGTACCATGCTTGAAACTATAGAGACTCATATCTCATCATGAGCATCGGATACACTGCTTCCCCTCTTAGGCCTAGGAACCCTAGGTTCTCCTTTGGGTATCCAACTGCATGCTCAATCTCTTAACCACGAATCAAGCATGTCCAAGGTATGTCATGTACTCCCATGATCCTTTTATATGAGCAACACCTCAGATTTGAGTCCTCCTCAAGGACAACCAACTAGGTATAAGGCCTCACAACCTGTTACTAAACCTTTCTAGGTTTAAGGAACTCTTCTTCCTATCTCAGAAGGTAAACATCTATACCATAGGCACATAGGTACCAGAAGCCTCATCCTCTCTCTAGGGTTTGGTTCCTCTAAAGGAAACCAAGATATCATCAGCCTCTAGGGGTCAAGCATAAGGAAACCACTATCATCCACTTAGGTCGCATCATCCTCAACTCCCCATTGTTCCTCAAATCTCGGGGTTTTAGGCTTCCATCCTCTGTGTTGGGGTCCTACTTTCTCTCTCTAGAGCTAACTCCACATCCAACCATACTACTAGAGGTCCTCTCTCCATGAAGTTGGATCAAGCTCACAAGCATATCTGGGTGAAGCCTATGCTCAACTCATGTTTTGCTCAAGATTATCCTTAGCTCTTTATGCTTATCACATAAGCCATCCATCCTGCCCTTCTGGCCTCAGTTTTAACTTACTGCTCGTACTACTGATGTATTCTGGGTGCAATCTATATCCTACTTGCAACAGCCCATAAGGTTTCTATAGGTTCTTCTCTAACCTCATCCATGAAGGAGCTATCCTTCGCTCAAACATGCACGACCCTTCCCAGGGTTGGGTTGCCAAAGGCGTTAGGACATCCAACCTCTCATGGCTCGTATGGCAATCCAAAGGCATGTCCATCCAAAACACCCAGTCAACCATGACATCTAACTCATCATGTCATCTCTCTCTCTCTCTCTAACCTCCACTTAGGGTTAGGGATGTGCCCGGTCTCTACTTTTAATGGATATCTCTACCTCTAAGACTAACTCTCTCTTTACTAACCCTCCTGACAAGAAGGTCTAGCCTCAGGTCTTCTCCTGAGGGCAATGACAACTCATGTCATACGACCTAAGCATGTATCCATTCTTTAGTTTGCGCTTATTCTATTAAGCTTATGTCCATGACATCTTATTTACATGCTTTTCATTAATTTGGTGGAGGATTCCTTAGACCTTATTAACCTTACCCATACCTCAAGAGGGTGAGGAAAAAAGAGAAAACCCTAATCCTTAAGGTCCTTAATAGAATTTGAGTTGAGAAGGGATGAACAAGATGAGAGAGTCCTAAAGGTATCTTATTTCAAGTCATATCCTAAGACATCGGCCAGGCAGTCACACAATTCGGGAGTCCTCGTATTCCGACTAGCGGTGCAAAGGAAAATATTGCCAGCTCCCGGACGTGATCCTTTTCTAGACACCTCAGTCTTTCAGACAATCCTCTAATAACTCCCTTGGGTTCTATAGAGTTTGTAAAATTTAATAATTATTAAAGATTAAGTGAGGAACCTTCGCTCTGATACCAATTGTAACGACCCTACCTCCCGGTAACCCCCATTTAAGGAAGACTGAAAGCTCAAAGCCGTTATTCAATAACCCGGATCAAAGGTTTGACAAATAATCATTAATAATTATTAAATTCTACCAACTATACTAAAATAAGCCGGCGAGCAGTAGCTCAGGTGGTCGCAGCACGGGGCCCCTCACGAAGGGTCCCGGGTTCGAATCCCCCTGGTGGTGCTGTTCGGAATTGTTTCTCCCGTAGCGCAGCCGGCCTCTGCGTGACTTAATGGGCTACGCTCCTTACGGGATGGGGTTGAGCTCCCCAGGTTGGGCTCGGCGCAAGCCTTACGAGTCTCCTGGGTTACCAAAAAAAACTATACTGAAATATGGTAAAAATAAAAACTTTGCATACCTTTTAAAATTGGGATTTCAAAACTTCTATCCACACCGATAGTAATCTATCTAATCCTCCTTTGCACTTTAATTCTCATTTAATTCCTCATATGCCACTTTATTGTGTGTTCTCTTCATTGTACCTAAAACGCCGACAAACAAAACGTCGGTCAGCAAGAAGCTGGTATGTGGGGGAAACAATAATCGTGCAACTATAATAACAATGTAATCAGCCAATTATCATTTGACAGCCAAGATTACATTTTAAACCATACTACTCAATCCTTACCTATCCCCTATCTCTGTGTTGTCCCTGCAGTGGACTGAGATACTACCTCTCTCTAGGTAGATCCTTATTAAACCCCGCATGATCCTACCTAATAGGTAGATCAATATCTAGGGTTGAGTCGCATGGCACTACCCATAGGTATCCCAATCCCTAACTCATGTTGACTTGATGGACCTACCCCATTGGTAGCCATATACTAAGTCATCCAATGACCTGATGGACCTACCCCATTGGTAGCCATGTACTAGGTCAATCCATTAAGCTACAGAGGGGACTAGGATCTGAGCTAGTAGGCACATATATTATGTGATAGTCATATTCACATTAGAATTTGCATGAATTAAATTCATCCAATAGTTAATTCAAGCCACGATGTAAACATCGATAAAATCCTCAGAAAACTAATGCGGGATAATCATAAGTGTAACCACATACCTGTTAAGTAGACTCAGGTACAGGAATAATCCAAACAAGCAAGCAATCCAGAATCAAGCAAGCACACAATTCAGTCATGAAATTACATTCAATTCCTCTTTATCAAAATATATCCAAACCATCTTGCTACTTATGGTTTCTATTCCTTTTTAGGGTTTCTTCCTCTTTTTCGGGTTTACTTTGCAATTAGGGTTTTACTTCCCTTTACTCTTTTTAAACCCTAATTTTCTCATATATCCTTCACGAAAGTTATTAAGGTTACCTTTTACAAACACATAACCTTAATTCCAAATTAATGCACAATTAACCATCAATTAAGTCCATTTAGCCTCCTTTACATTAATGCTACCATTTTTATCCTTTTTAATCTATGACAAAGTCATTATGCTCATTTATCATCAATTCATAGTTCATTATGCTCTAATACACATATGAACGTTATTTATCATTAATTCTACCTTTTATCCACTAGAAAACCATAATTTCCTCATTAAGGGTATTTAACCACAATTATGAACATTAATGCTCAAAATAGCTTGGAATAATCATATATTAAGTTATTCACGATTTTGAATAATTAAAGCCATTAAGAGTTGCATTTACCAATATTAGGGTTTCAAGGCCCATTAAAGCATACTTATGCACATAAACTCTAAATTAAATGAATTACGTGCAAAGTTCATCTTTTTCGATCTTAATGTATCTCTTTACGATTAACAGGTTAACATCAACTTTAATCATCCATTAAACCCTTCTAAATATATTAATCATCTCAAAATAGGGTTTCTAAACCTTTAATTCATTAAATTTAATAACTTCCATTATGTGGGCTCCGATCTCCAAACCACGATATTAACACGATTTAAACTTAGCGGAAGCAATCGATTAACAGCGGAAGACAAAAATCACGGGAAATTAAAACTTTTTGAGATAAGAGCTTGAAACCACAAAACTTCTTCCATAGAAAAAGGATTAAACTGTTTACATCTCTGATAATTACTTCTTGAGTAATTATACACTTTATGATACAAAATCTCAAGAGTTTAAAACCAAAATCTTAGACCATTACTCCTAGGACCTGAGAGTACAGAGACGGAATAGGACTATCTAACAACATGACTCAGCAGTCAGTATCTCCACCTAAGATTCACTACTGCTCCTGGTGTTGTTGCTGCTGCTGGTTTTTGTCACCTGTAGGTTGGTTCCTCCGTCTTCGACGACCACCTAAAAAGTTGAAGTCTACGGGGTGAGACAATGTACAAATTGTCCCAGCGAGAGTTATAACTCTCCACTAGAAGCTTTATATAGCAAATCAAAGAATAACTTAAGCAGTAAAAGCTTTTCAAAATATTCAACAGCAATTTGGTAATAAACAGAAGCTCATCATTTCAGGAATATGAAGAACATATATACTACAGTGTGTAACATCAATCAAGTAACTCGTAGTTAATCCTAACAAATATACTACGCTGTTGATTATGTTTTACAATCATTATTATGCCCTGTGGAGATGAGGTATACCACTCATACTCCAACCGATCACTGTTAAGTCGCATCGGTATCATACCTAGGTCATCAAAAGAGTCGGATTCTTATGACCTCATCTTCCTCAGTCAGAGTGAGGATAACTTGCAGGACATCTTGTGTCTCTGCTACTATAGCTTACCAGGGTAATCTGGTACTTCGCTATTTTTAGAGTTATAGTGGCATTCTGTACTCTCTTCGTCATCGAGAGATTTCTTGTTTATCTCTGATCGATGCGGTATTTGTGTTTCCTCGAGTGTTACAACATGTAGTGAAGGATTGATGGATTAAGATACATCTACATCAATTCCTATACTAGGATGTAAGGATTTACACATCCATATTCCCCCACATACTCAAAAGTATGTGATCCAAGAGTTCCCTTGGGAAAACATGTTTCACCATCATATTGCTTTCTGACAATGATGGATCTATGATCAGGGCTTTGCATGGTATGATTATACTTGATTAATTAGGTACATTTCAGTATTCTTCTAACATCATACATGTTCTCAAACATTTAATCATTGGCATGGCAGCTATGAAAATAGAATACTAAATGTAACAAGTCTAACTCACATCAATTATCATTTCTCAATCATCTCATCACAAGTCATCTGTCAAGCATGACCTTGATGATACTCATGGCTCTCACAGCCTATTAAACTCATAAGATGCCACTAACAAGGTATCAGGATATTTCACTATTTCATAAAGCTAAAGCATGCTTTCAATGAATATAGTATCATAATCCTTACCTGGATATGATCACCCTCATATAGGAACCTGCATGGTTAATTCAACTAATAACAGTAAACATTTCATTTTAATGAAGTTGTATCTTCCTACTCTTACAAGAGTTAGGTTCCCTGATTTTCATCAATTAGGGTTTACTATTCACATTACATGTCATCGCCTTAGAATTAGGGTTTACTTATTCACCTCATGGTGAATTGAACTCATAACATCATCATGTATGAGAAACCTCATTATTAAAGTCCTCAGATAAGATTAAGATTCATCAATTATCATACTTAGGGTTTCCATGATCTCACATAGGTGGATCATACCCTAATCATGCACAATCATGTGTATTGAAGGTACTTTACTTGAGTTTCCACCATAATTGGTACTTTCTCTCTCCTATGATACTTTCTCTCTCCTCTTACTAGTAGATGATGATTACACCACTCTAGATTAGGTTGGGTCAAGTCCTCTTTGATTATCATAAGCCAAATCATCACTATCAGGTGATTAGGGTTTGATTAAAACAAGGTATCCATCAATTGAACCCCTCAAGGGTATTTTGGTGAACTACCCCATTGATCACCATCATAGGTTAATTCATTAATCACTTAGTCCCTTAATGTCCTAAGTTACCATTAGGTTTTAGATTAGATCACCATTGAACGAAAAACACCTTCAAGTGATTAAGCATAAACAACATTGAAAACCTCCAAACGGTTTCATCCTTCATCCTCCAAACGGTCTCAAACCATTTGGATGTGTTGACCATTTGCTATGTTTGACTCCAATACCGTATGACCTCAAGGTCGTTTGCCCAAACCGTTTGGATGCGTTGACCGTTTGGAAAAGTTGACTTCCAAACCGTTTGGTGCTTATGCGGTTTGAAACCGTTTGATCAAAATGACTTGAGATCGATTGGTCCAAACGACCTTGAGATCGTTTGAGCCCAAAGGATCTTGAGACCGTTTGGATCCAAATGGTCTTGAGACCGTTTGGTCCAAATGGGCTCAAACCGTTTGGACCTCCAACATGGTTCAAAAGTTACAATTGTTTATGGTTATCTATGTTGAAGCTCTCAATTGGCCAAAACCATATTAACCACCTACAAATTGAGTCAATTAGGATGAGACTCAATCAATTGGTCACCAAATTGACCCTCAATTGAAAGCCAAATATGGTCAAGTCCATCTCAATTAGGGTTTCAATCGGATAATCATCAATGTTCAACAAGGTGAATTACATTAAGGTTGAACCTATCAATTGACCTCCAATTGGACTCAAACTTGGCCCAAACGGTCTTGAGGTCGTTTTGATGACCTCCAAACAGTCTTGAGACCGTTTGCCCAAAGTTTGACCAAAAACCAAGTCGGTTGGATAAGGGTTGAACCCTAATTAGGTCTAAAATCAGCAATTTTATCAATTCTTTAAATTATTGCAATTGGACCCTCAAACCATCAAATTAGCTCAACCCTAGACCTCCAAACGGTCTTGGGTTGTCACCAAACGGTCTTAAGACCCTTTGTATGAATCCCCAAATGGTCTTGAGACCGTTTGGGTCCTTCAATCCAAAACTCAACAAGATCTATACATGAAAACAGCAATTTCAACCCGATTAGGGTTAGGATGTTGAAATGCCTTCAACTCTCAATTGGTTAAGATTTAGATTATGATTCTTTGTAGGAATGAAATTCAATATGTTAACAACAGACCCTCAAACGGTCGTCCCTTGGTCAACCCTATCAAATGGTCTTGAGACCATTTCAATCCAAACGGTCTTGCAAGATCGTTTGAGATCAAACGGTTTGAAACCGTTTGACCTTAAACGATTTGCAACCGTTTGGACCAAAAGGGTCCAAGGTCAGTTGATAAAGCTACCTAGGAATTCACGCCCATCATCTTCAACCTCTGTTCAGGTCGGTTACTCCACCATTTTGTTTGCAAAAATGTAAGGAAGAAGGGAGGTAGAAGAAGAACTAAACCTTAAAATTGCAAAAACAAGATATACATATAAAGCAAAGAGTTTAGAGTTATAAAACCCGCCTCAAATGTTGTTCCTAGAGCTCCAAGCTTCCAAGCTTCAAGATTCTAATGGTTTCTTGAGCTCCACAACTCGGCCAGAGGTGATTCTCCAAGAAAATGATGGGGATGGTCGGCTAGAACAAAGAATCTAAGTGAGTTATCCATAGAACCAACCTTATAAGAAGAATTCCACCATGAATTCGAGCTTGAAGATGGTTTCCCCCTCACCTTAGCACTAGTTGGTCGTTCTACTGATCTCCAGAGCTTTGCCTTGGTCGGTTGATCAAGATGAGAAATGAAGAGGATAAAGGATACGTTCACTTGGTTTGCAAGGGTTTTAGCTTATATATTTTAGACTATTTTCTATCATAAGGACCTCTAAAACATGGATTTCTCATCCAAGTACCTCCTTGTTTCTAAGACACGTCCAAGCCATCAAAAATTGTGTAAAGCTCATCAAAACTCAAGATCTAAGGGTAAAGAAAGCCATTAAGCAATCTAAGGTACATATATGAAAGGTCTCCATTCTCATACTAGGTGAATTTTATGCACAAAGATCATTTTCTTATCTGATTATTCATTGAAGCGCCCCTTTCATCATTTTTACTTTAAATGATTTCAAGAGCCATAAAATATGTTCTAAAATGTGTATTTTATAAATTGCACCCCACAATTTGGGTAAATTGCACTTTACTCCAAATTAGGGTTTTTAAGCTCAAGGATCATTCCTCAAGCTGTATCTTGATGCCCAAGCTTGGAAAATCCATCATCCCTTATCATATTCACTTATATGATGTCTCATCATCAAAAGAACATCTTAATCTGTGAAATTTGCAAGTAAAACCCCTTAACTGGGTAATTCACACATAGGTCCATGCATTACAAAACAATGATACAACTTTGTTTATAAAGGAGCAAAACTAAAAGTATATGTTCATGAGGAACTTAATTACATGTCAGGGAGTATTCACAAGTATATAATTACATATTTAGGCAAAACTTCTAGAGTTAGGTTATAACCCAGGTCAGGGATGTTACAAATCATCCACCCCTTACAAGGATTTCGTCCCCGAAATCGATAAAACGTATTAGGAGAAAAGAGCAGGGTATCTCCTTCTCATCTCATCCTCTAGTTCCCACGTGGCTTCTTCGACACCACGGTGGTTCCAGAGGACTTTGACAATGCTTATATCTTTCTTCTTTAGCTTTTTAGTTCTGTTATCAAGGATTGACACTAGTCCTTCCTCATAAGTTATATCTTCATTCAATTCTACTTCCATAGGTTGTAGAACTGACTCAGTGTCGGGGTGACATTTCCTCAGCATAGAAATGTGAAACACAGGGTGTAACTTCTGCAACTCCTGAGGTAACTCTAGTCTATAGGCCACCTTTCCAACTTTTTCAATAATTGGATATGGCCCCATAAATCTAGGAGCTAACTTCCCTTTCCTTCCAAAATGAAGGACTCCTTTCCAAGGTGAGACCTTGAGATACACTCTGTCTCCAACCTGGAACTCTAAGGGTCTACGACGTCTGTCGGCATAAGACTTCTGCCTATCCTATGCAGTCTTAAGCTGTTGTTGTATAACTTTGATCTTCTCTGTAGTCTACTGCACAAGATCGGGACCTAACAACTGATGCTCACCAGTCTCATACCAACACAAGGGTGATCTACAACGTCTACCATACAGGGCTTCATATGGTGCCATATCAATGCTATGCTGATAGCTATTGTTATAGGCAAACTCTATCAGGCTCAGGTGTAGATCCCAACTTCCGGTAAACTAGAGAACACATGCTCTCAACAGGTCTTCCAAGGTCTGTATAGTTCTTTCTGACTGTCCATCAGTCTGTGGATGAAAGGTTGTACTAAACCTTAACTTGGTGCCTAAGGCTCTGTGTAACTGTTCCCAAAAATGACTTGTAAACTGAGGACCTCTGTCAAAAACTATAGAGATAGGAACTCCGTGCAAACGCACTATCTCTTGAACATACAACTGGGATAACCTTTCAACAGAATAGGTTGTTTTGACATGTAAGAAATGCAATGTCTTTGTCAACCTATCAACAATTACCCAAATGTAACCATGTCCTTTGTTTGTCCTGGGCAGGCCAACAACAAAGTCCATGATCACATGGTCCCACTTCCACTATGGTATGGGTAAAGGTTGCATTGCTCCTGCAGGTTTCTGGTGCTCAGCTTTAACTTGCTGACACACAGGGCACCTCCGGACAAACTCAGCTACATCGTTCTTCATCCCAGGCCACTAATACATATCTTTCAAGTTTCGATACATCTTGGTGCTCCCTGGATGCATAGCATACATCGAAGAATGAGCTTCCTCCAGAACTAACTTCCTCAGGTTATCCACATCTGGCACTATCATTCTCCCACGATAGCATGCCACTTGATCATCTGACTCATGAAAACCATCTCGCTTCTCACTACCATACTCAGATCTGATCTGCTGAACTATAGCATCAACTTGTTGTGCCTCCTTTATCTGCTCTCTTAGAGTAGGTTTAATATGCATCTCAGCTAACAAACCGGCTAACAATGACAATCTCAACTGCACATTGTTTTTCCTTAAAGAGATAAGCATATCTCTCCTAGAACATACTAAGGAACTTAGTTGTGCTCTATCTATGGTTGATGTTACTGATTTCCTACTCAAGGCATCTGCAACTACATTGGCCTTCCCTGGATGGTAATCAATTGTACAATCATAGTCCTTGATTAACTCCATCCAGCGACGTTGCCTCATGTTAAGCTCATGCTGAGAGAAGATATACTTAAGATTCTTATGGTCTGTGAAAATCTGGAAGGTTTCTCCGTAGAGATAATGTCTCCAGATCTTCAGAGCATGAACCACAGTAGCCAACTCCAGATCGTGTGTTGGATAATTCTCCTCGTGTTTCTTAAGCTGTCAGGAAGCAAAAGAAATCACTTGTTTATCCTGCATCAACACGCATCCGAGTCCATTCTTGGAGGCATCACAGTAAACCACATATCCTTTTCCTTTTTCAGGTAGCACAAGCACAGGTGCACTTATCAATCTCTCCTTCAACAGTTGAAAAGACTGTTGACACTTATCACTCCAGGAAAAAGGAACATGCTTCCGGGTTCACTTGGTCAAAGGTAAGGCTATAGAACTGAAATTCTTAATAAACCTTCGGTAGTAACCAGCTAACCCTAAGAAATTTCGAATCTCCGTCGACGTCTTCGGTTGTTCCCATTGTAGAACAAATTCTACCTTTTTAGGGTCAACTCGAATTCCCGAGGCAGATACCACATGACCAAGAAAAGACACTTCAGGTAACCAAAACTCGCACTTGCTAAACTTAGCGTATAGCTCATGTTCTCTTAGCAAGGTTAAAGCTTGACGAAGATGCTGCTCATGCTGCTGAGCATCCTTACTATAGATCAGAATGTCATCTATGAAGACGACAACACATTGATCAAGGAAAGGTCGAAAGACTCTATTCATGAGTTCCATGAATGCAGTTGGTGAATTGGTTAGTCCAAATGACATAACCGTGAACTCATAGTGACCATATCTAGTCCTAAAGGCAGACTTAGATATGTCACTGTCCTTAATGCAGAGTTGATGATATCCAGATCTCAAATCTATCTTTGAGAAGACTGTTCCACCACGTAACTGGTCAAAAAGATCATCAATCCTCGGCAAAGGGTACTTGTTCTTTATTGTAACTTTATTGAGTTGTTTGTAGTCAATGCACAACCGCATTGATCCATCCTTCTTTTTAACAAACAAAACCGGAGCACCCCAAGGTGAAGTACTCAGTCAGATAAAACATTTCTCAAGTAACTCCTGAAGTTGTTTCTTGAGTTCTGCCATTTCAGCAGGCGCCATCCTATACGGAGTTTGGGCTATGGGTTTTGTATCTGGGACCAAATTGATTTCAAAATCAATCTCCCGAGGTGGTGGTATACTAGGAAGTTCATCAGGAAACACGTCCACGAATTCCCTGACTATAGGAACTTCAGCAGGGTTGGAACTCTCCTTGGTAACATCTACCACATGGGCCAAGAATGCATAACATCCTTGCCTCATTAGCTTATCAGCAACCATAGCTGATACAAGACAGGTGGGCAGAATCTTTCTTTCTCCTTGAAAGATCCATGTGTTGCTTTCATCAGCAAACACAGCCAACTTGGACTCACAATCCAAGATAACTCGATACCTTTCCAAGGTATCCATCCCGAGGATTATATCAAATCCTTGCATATCAAGTGGTATAAGATCCACTTGAATGCGATGATTATAAAAGAAGAGGATGCAGGGAGAGCATACCTCCTACAAAACAGCAGACCCACTCAACGGAATCTCTAACAACAAACTATCTGCTCTATGACTAACTGTCATATTGCAGTTGTGAATCACTCTTTGAGTGATGAAAGAGTGTGTAGCACCCCGGTCAATCAGAATAGATACAACACAGGATTTAGACATATCAGAATATAAAAGTTCCATCTGACCTGCCACAACCCGTGGATCGACCACTGCTTTTGGTGGGTTCATAGCATAGAACCTCGTTGTCGCCTGGTGTTGAGGTGGTGTTGATGATCCAGCTTGAGACGCTTGCCCACGTCCTCGAGTTGCTCCTTGAGATTGCCTTCTCTATGATCCATGTTGACCTTGTCTCGGAGGCTGTGTCACACTAACAGGCTTAGATCGGCAGTCCTTCATCAAATGTCCCACCTTACCACAGTTGTAGCAGCTTCTCTCCAGTTGTTGTGGTCTTGGTGGTCTAGTAACTGACATTGATGCAGAGTTGTGGGTCTCTTAAGGTGATTGTCCTCATCCTCTACCTCTACTTGGAGACCACTGTGTCTGAGAACTAGATCTGGGTGGTGGAGGGTTTGGTGTAGAGGATCTAGGCTTCTTAAAGTCTCTAGATGAAGAACCCTGAAACTGTGGATATCTTTTCTGAGTTTTCCACTTCTCAACCACAGATCTCTCTATCCTTCGGACTGACTCAATGAAGGTAGAGAATCTCTCTCGGTTTTCTAAGGTAGACACAGGGGTAGTCATGTCAGCATTCAAACCCCTCTCGAACCTTCCGATCCTTTCTTCTTCTGTGGCAGCCATGTGCGGACAGAACCGCAATAACTCCATGAACTTAGCTTCGTACTCGCTAATGTTCATCATGCCCTGCCTCAACCTCTCAAACTGAGAGATCTTTTCGTCCAGGAAGGTCTTCGGAAAATATCTATGGACAAATTCCCGACGAAAACCTTCCCATGAGATCTCCATTCCAGGTCTCTTCTGCTCTTCCATTGTCCACCAGTGACCAGCGCTTCCTTTGAGAAGATAGACAGCGTGTCTAACCTTCTCAGCTTCAGGGATGTTCAAGATTCTGAAGGCTTTCTCCAACTCAGTTAACCACAGATCGGCATCGGCGGGGTCAGCTGTCCCAGAGTATTCGTTAGCTCTGACACAACGAAGTCGCTCGAACGTCTTACCGATACCTTGTCCTTCATGCTGGACAGGTGCCCTAGGTACAGCCATAGGCATCCTTTCGGTGATGTGTGTCATGGCAGTCATAAACTGCCCGAACATAGTCTGAACAACTGGGTTTCCCATGTCAGCTGAGTCAAACTGAGGTGGCTCAGGTACGGGTTGCTCTATTTCTGGTACTCTTGCACCGCCTTGTGGTGCAGCTACACTACTCTCCGCCACGTACTCCTCATGTGGCTCAGACATCCTTATATATATCTTCTTCTCTTGAGGAGCAGAAGATTCTATTAGATAAGGAAGGAACACTAAAGATAGACTCGACATCCTAAGTCCTATGTCTCTGTAGACTCAGTGAACCTAGAGCTCTGATACCACTTTAATTGTGGGCTCCGATCTCCAAACCACGATATTAACACGATTTAAACTTAGCGGAAGCAATCGATTAACAGCAGAAGACAAAAATCACGGGAAATTAAAACTTTTTGAGATAAGAGCTTGAAACCACAAAACTTCTTCCATAGAAAAAGGATTAAACTGTTTACATCTCTGATAATTACTTCTTGAGTAATTATACACTTTATTATACAAAATCTAAGACCATTACTCCTAGGACCTGAGAGTACAGAGACAGCATAGGACTATCTAACAACATGACTCAGCAGTCAGTATCTCCACCTGAGATTCACTGCTGCTCCTGGTGTTGTTGCTGCTGCTGGTTTTGGTCACCTATAGGTCGGTTCC
Organism: Alisma plantago-aquatica; assembly: GCA_963693085.1. Lineage (NCBI taxonomy): Eukaryota > Viridiplantae > Streptophyta > Magnoliopsida > Alismatales > Alismataceae > Alisma > Alisma plantago-aquatica. Next base: position 706,495,417 of record OY856409.1, read on the forward strand.
TCCGTCTTCGATGACCACCTAAAAAGTTGAAGTCTACGGGGTGAGATAATGTACAAATTGTCCCAGCGAGAGTTATAACTCTCTACTAGAAGCTTTATATATCAAATCAAAGAATAACTTAAGCAGTAAAAGCTTTTCAAAGTATTCAACAGCAATTTGGTAATAAACAGAAGCTCATCATTTCAGGAATATGAAGAACATATATACTACACTGTGTAACATCATTCAAGTAACTCGTAGTTAATCCTAATAGATATACTATGCTATTTATTATGTTTTACAATCATTATTATGCCCTGCGGAGATGAGGTATACCACTCATACTCCAACTGATCACTGTTAAGTCGCATCAGTATCATACCTAGGTCATCAAAAGAGCCGGATTCTTATGACCTCATCTTCCTCAGTCAGAGTGAGGATAACTTGCAGGACATCTTGTGTCTCTGCTACTATAGCTTACCAGGGTAATCTGGTACTTCGCTATTTTTAGAGTTACAGTGGCATTCTGTACTCTCTTCGTCATCGAGAGATTTCCTGTTTATCTCTGATCGATGCGGTATTTGTGTTTCCTCGAGTGTTACAACATGTAGTGAAGGATTGATGGATTAAGATACATCTACATCAATTCCTACACTAGGATGTAAGGATTTACACATCCATATTCCCCCACATACTCAAAAGTATGTGATCCATGAGTTCCCTTGGGAAAACATGTTTCACCATCATATTGCTTTCTGACAATGATGGATCTATGATCAGGGCTTTGCATGGTATGATTATACTTGATTAATTAGGTACATTTCAGTATTCTTCTAACATCATACATGTTCTCAAACATTTAATCATTGGCATGGCAGCTATGAAAATAGAATACTAAATGTAACAAGTCTAACTCACATCAATTATCATTTCTCAATCATCTCATCACAAGTCATCTGTCAAGCATGACCTTGATGATACTCATGGCTCTCACAACCTATTAAACTCATAAGATGCCACTAACAAGGTATCAGGATATTTCACTATTTCATAAAGCTAAAGCATGCTTTCAATGAATATAGTATCATAATCCTTACCTGGATATGATCACCCTCATATAGGAACCTGCATGGTTAATTCAACTGATAACAGTAAACATTTCATTTTAATGAAGTTGTATCTTCCTACTCTTACAAGTGTTAGGTTCCCTGATTTTCATCAATTAGGGTTTACTATTCACATTACATGTCATCACCTTAGAATTAGGGTTTACTTATTCACCTCATGGTGAATTGAACTCCTAACATCATCATGTATGAGAAACCTCATTATTAAAGTCCTCAGATAAGATTAAGATTCATCAATTATCATACTTAGGGTTTCCATGATCTCACATAGGTGGATCATACCCTAATCATGCACAATCATGTGTATTGAAGGTAATTTACTTGAGTTTCCACCATAATTGGTACTTTCTCTCTCCTATGATACTTTCTCTCTCCTCTTACTAGTACATGGTGATTACACCACTCTAGATTAGGTTGGGTCAAGTCCTCTTTGATTATCATAAGCCAAATCATCACTATCAGGTGATTAGGGTTTGATTAAAACACGGTATCCTTCAATTGAACCCCTCAAGGGTATTTTGGTAAACTACCCCATTGATCACCATCATAGGTTAATTCATTAATCACTTAGTCCCTTAATGTCCTAAGTTACCATTAGGGTTTAGATTAGATCACCATTGAACCAAAAACACCTTCAAGTCATTAAGCATAAACAACATTGAAAACCTCCAAACGGTTTCATCCTTCATCCTCCAAACGGTCTCAAACCGTTTGGATGTGTTGACCATTTGCTATGTTTGACTCCAAGACTGTATGACCTCAAGGTCATTTGCCCAAACCGTTTGGATGCGTTGACCGTTTGGAAAAGTTGACTTCCAAACCGTTTGGTGCTTATGCAGTTTGAAACTGTTTGATCAAAACGACTTGAGATCGATTGGTCCAAACGACCTTGAGATCGTTTGAGCCCGTTTGGATGGTCCAAATGGGCTCAAACCGTTTGGACCTCCAACATGGTTCAAAAGTTACAATTGTTTATGGTTATCTATGTTGAAGCTCTCAATTGGCCAAAACCATATTAACCACCTACAAATTGAGTCAATTAGGATGAGCCTCAATCAATTGGTCACCAAATTGACCCTCAATTGAAAGCCAATTATGGTCAAGTCCATCTCAATTAGGGTTTCAATCGGATAATCATCAATGTTCAACAAGGTGAATTACATTAAGGTTGAACCTATCAATTGACCTCCAATTGGACTCAAACTTGGCCCAAACGGTCTTGAGGTCGTTTGGATGACCTCCAAACGGTCTTGAGACCGTTTGCCCAAAGTTTGACCAAAAACCAAGTCGGTTGGATAAGGGTTGAACCCTAATTAGGTCTAAAATCAGCAATTTTATCAATTCTTTAAATTATTGCAATTGGACCCTCAAACCATCAAATTAGCTCAACCCTAGACCTCCAAATGGTCTTGGGTTGTCACCAAACGGTCTTAAGACCGTTTGGATGAATCCCCAAATGGTCTTGAGACTGTTTGGGTCCTTCAACCCAAAACTCAACAAGATCTATACATGAAAACAGCAATTTCAACCCGATTAGGGTTAGGATGTTGAAATGCCTTCAACTCTCAATTGGTTAAGATTTAGATTATGATTCTTTGTAGGAATGAAATTCAATATGTTACCAACAGACCCTCAAACGGTCGTCCCTTGGTCAACCCTATCAAATGGTCTTGAGACCGTTTCAATCCAAACGGTCTTGCAAGATCGTTTGAGATCAAACGGTTTGGAACCGTTTGACCTTAAACGGTTTGCAACCGTTTGGACCAAAAGGGTCCAAGGTCGGTTGATAAAGCTACCTAGGAATTCACTCCCATCATCTTCAACCTCTATATAGGTCGGTTACTCCATCGTTTTGTTTGCAAAAATGTAAGGAAGAAGGGAGGTAGAAGAAGAACTAAAGCTTAAAATTGCAAAATTAAGATATACATATAAAGCAAAGAGTTTAGAGTTATAAAACCCACCTCAAACGTTGTTCCTAGAGCTCCAAGCTTCCAAGCTTCAAGCTTCTAATGGTGTCTTGAGCTCCACAACTCGGCTAGAGGTGATTCTCCAAGAAAATGATGGGGATGGTCGGCTAGAACAAAGAATCTAAGTGAGTTATCCATAGAACCAACCTTATAAGAAGAATTCCACCATGAATTCGAGCTTGAAGATGGTTTCCCCCTCACCTTAGCACTAGTTGGTCGTTCTCCTGATCTCCACAGCTTTGCCTTGGTCGGTTGAGCAAGATGAGAAATGAAGAGGATAAAGGATATGTTCACTTGGTTTGCAAGGGTTTTAGCTTATATAGTTTAGACTATTTTCTATCATAAGGACCTCTAAAACATGGATTTCTCATCCAAGTCCATCATTGTTTCTAAGACACGTCCAAGCCATCAAAACTTGTGTAAAGCTCATCAAAACTCAAGATCTAAGGGTAAAGAAAGCCATTAAGCAATCTAAGGTACATATATGAAAGGTCTCCATTCTCATACTAGGTGAATTTTATGCACAAAGATCATTTTCTTATCTGATTATTCATTGAAGCGCCCCTTTCATCATTTTTACTTTAAATGATGTCAAGAGCCATAAAATATGTTCTAAAAGGTGTATTTTATAAATTTCACCCCACAATTTGGGTAAATTGCACTTTACTCCAAATTAGGGTTTTTAAGCTCAAGGATCATTCCTCAAGCTGTATCTTGATGCCCAAGCTTGGAAAATCCATCATCCCTTATCATATTCACTTATATGATGTCTCATCATCAAAAGAACATCTTAACCTGTGAAATTTGCAAGTAAAACCCCTTAACTGGGTAATTCACACATAGGTCCCTGCATTACAAAACAATGCTACAACTTTGTTTATAAAGGAGCAAAACTGAAAGTATATGTTCCTAAGGAACTTAATTACATGCCAGGGAGTATTCACAAGTATATAATTACATATTTAGGCAAAACTTCTAGAGTTAGGTTATAACCCCGGTCAGGGATGTTACAAATCATCCAGCCCTTACAAGGATTTCGTCCCCGAAATCGATAAAACGAATTAGGAGAAAAGAGCAGGGTATCTCCTTCTCATCTCATCCTCTAGTTCCCACGTGGCTTCTTCGACACCACGGTGGTTCCAGAGGACTTTGACAAGGCTTATATCTTTCTTCTTTAGCTTTTTAGTTCTGTTATCAAGGATTGACACTGGTCCTTCCGCATAAGTTATATCTTCATTCAATTCTACTTCCATAGGTTGTAGAACTGACTCGGTGTCTGGGTGACATTTCCTCAGTATAGAAATGTAAAACACAGGGTGTAACTTCTGCAACTCCTGAGGTAACTCTAGTCTATAGGCCACCTTTCCAACTTTTTCAATAATTGGATATGGCCCCATAAATCTAGGTGCTAACTTCCCTTTCCTTCCAAAACGAAGGACTCCTTTCCAAGGTGAGACCTTGAGATACACTCTGTCTCCAACATGGAACTCTAAGGGTCTACGACGTCTGTCAGCATAAGACTTCTGCCTATCCTGTGCAGTCTTAAGCTGTTGTTGTATAACTTTGATCTTCTCTGTAGTCTACTGCACAAGATCGGGACCTAACAACTGATGCTCACCAGTCTCATACCAACACAAGGGTGATCTATAACGTCTACCATACAGGGCTTCATATGGTGCCATATCAATGCTATGTTGATAGCTATTGTTATAGGCAAACTCTATCGAGCTCAGGTGTAGATCCCAACTTCCGGTAAACTGGAGAACACATGCTCTCAACAGGTCTTCCAAGCTATGTATAGTCCTTTCTGACTGTCCATCAGTCTGTGGATGAAAGGTTGTACTAAACCTTAACTTGGTGCCTAAGGCTCTGTGTAACTGTTCCCAAAAACGACTTGTAAACTGAGGACCTCTGTCAAAAACTATAGAGACAGGAACTCCGTGCAAACGCACTATCTCTTGAACATACAACTGGGATAACCTTTCAGCAGAATAGGTTATTTGGACAGGTAAGAAATGCACTGTCTTTGTCAACCTATCAACAATTACCCAAATGGAATCTTGTCCTTTGTTTGTCCTGGGCAGGCCAACAACAAAGTCCATGGTCACATGGTCCCACTTCCACTATGGTATGGGTAAAGGTTGCATTGCTCCTGCAGGTTTCTGGTGCTCAGCTTTAAAATGCTGACACATAGGGCACCTCCAGACAAACTCAGCTACATCCTTCTTCATCCCGGGCCACCAATACATATCTTTCAAGTTTCGATACATCTTGGTGCTCCCTGTATGCATAGCATACATCGAAGAATGAGCTTCCTCCAGAACTAACTTCCTCAGGTTATTCACATCTGGCACTATCATTCTCCCACGATAGCATGCCACTTGATCATCTGACTCATGAAAACCATCTCGCTTCTCACTACCATACTCAGATCTGATCTGCTGAACTGTAGCATCAACTTGTTGTGCCTCCTTTATCTGCTCTCTTAGAGTAGGTTTAATATGCATCTCAGCTAACAAACCGGCTAACAATGACACTCTCAACTGCACATTATTTTGCCTTAAAGAGATAAGCATATCTCTCCTAGAACATACTAAGGAACTTAGTTGTGCTCTATCTATGGTTGATGTTACTGATTTCCTACTCAAGGCATCTGCAACTACATTGGCCTTCCCTGGATGGTAATCAATTGTACAATCATAGTCCTTGATTAACTCCATCCAGAGACGTTGCCTCATGTTAAGCTCATGCTGAGAGAAGATATACTTAAGATTCTTATGGTCTGTAAAAATCTGGAAGGTTTCTCTGTAGAGATAATGTCTCCAGATCTTCAGAGCATGAACCACAGCAGCCAACTCCAGATCATGTGTTGGATAATTCTCCTCGTGTTTCTTAAGCTGTCGGGAAGCAAAAGAAATCACTTGTTTATCCTGCATCAACACGCATCTGAGTCCATTCTTAGAGGCATCACAGTAAACCACATATCCTTTTCCTTGTTCAGGTAGCACAAACACAGGTGCACTTGTCAATCTCTCCTTCAACAGTTGAAAAGACTGTTGACACTTATCACTCCAGGAAAAAGGAACATCCTTCCGGGTTAACTTGGTCAAAGGTAAGGCTATAGAACTGAAATTCTTAATAAACCTTCGGTAGTAACCAGCTAACCCTAAGAAACTTCGAATCTCCGTCGGCGTCTTCGGTTGTTCCCATTGTAGAACAGATTCTACCTTTTTAGGGTCAACTCGAATTCCCGAGGCAGATACCACATGACCAAGAAAAGACACTTCAGGTAACCAAAACTCACACTTGCTAAACTTAGCGTATAGCTCATGTTCTCTTAGCAAGGTTAAAGCTTGACGAAGATGCTGCTCATGATGCTGAGCATCCTTACTATAGATCAAAATGTCATCTATGAAGACGACAACACACTGATCAAGGAAAGGTCAAAAGACTCTATTCATGAGTTCCATGAATGCAGTTGGTGCATTGGTTAGTCCAAATGACATAACCGTGAACTCATAGTGACCATATCTAGTCCTAAAGGCAGACTTAGATATGTCACTGTCCTTAATGCGGAGTTGATGATATCCAGATCTCAAATCTATCTTTGAGAAGACGGTTGCACCACGCAACTGGTCAAAAAGATCATCAATCCTCGACAAAGGGTACTTGTTCTTTATTGTTACTTTATTGAGTTGTCTGTAGTCAATGCACAACCGCATTGATACATCCTTCTTTTTAACAAACAAAACCGGAGCACCCCAAGGTGAAGTACTCAGTCGGATAAAACCTTTCTCAAGTAACTCCTGAAGTTGTTTCTTGAGTTCTGCCATTTCGGCAGGCGCCATCCTATACAGAGTCTGGGCTATGGGTTTTGTATCTGGGACCAAATTGATTTAAAAATCAATCTCCCGAGGTGGTGGTATACTAGGAAGTTCATCAGGAAACACGTCCACGAATTCCCTGACTATAGGAACTTCAGCAGGGTTGACAAGCTTAGATCGGCAGTCCTTCATCAAATGTCCCACCTTACCACAGTTGTAGCAGCTTCTCTCCAGTTGTTGTGGTCTTGGTGGTCCAGTAACTGACATTGATGCAGAGTTGTGGGTCTCTTGAGGTGATTGTCCTCGTCCTCTACCTCTACTTGGAGACCACTGTGTCTGAGAACTAGATCTGGGTGGTGGAGGGTTAGGTGTAGAGGATCTAGGCTTCTTAAAGTCTCTTGATGAAGAGCCCTGGAACTGTGGATATCTTTTCTGAGTTTGCCTCTTCTCAACCACAGATCTCTCTATCCTTCGGACTGACTCAACGAAGGTAGATAATCTCTCTCGGTTTTCTAAGGCAGACACAGGGGTAGTCATGTCAGCATTCAAACCCCTCTCGAACCTTCTGATCCTTTCTTCTTCTGTGGCAGCCATGTGCGGACAGAACCGCAATAACTCCATGAACTTAGCTTCGTACTCACTAATGTTCATCATGCCCTGCCTCAACCTCTCAAACTAAGATATCTTTTCGTCCAGGAAGGTCTTTGGAAAATATCTATGGACAAATTCCCGATGAAAATCTTCCCATGAGATCTCCATTCCAGGTCTCTTCTGCTCTTCCATTGTCCACCAGTGACCAGCGCTTCCTTTGAGAAGATAGACAGCGTGTCTAACCTTCTCAGCTTCAGGGATGTTCAAGATTCTGAAGGCTTTCTCCAACTCAGTTAACCACAGATCGACATCTGCGGGGTCAGCTGTCCCAAAGTATTCGTTAGCTCTGACACGATGAAGTCGCTCGAACGTCTTATCGATACCTTGTCCTTCAGGCTGGACAGGTGCCCTAGGTACAGGCATAGGCATCCTGTCGGTGATGTGTGTCATGGCAGTCATAAACTGCCCGAACATAGTCTGAACAGCTGGGTTTCCCATGTCAGCTGGGTCAAACTGAGGTGGCTCAGGTATGGGTTGCTCTATTTCTGGTACTCTTGCACCGCCTTGTGGTGCAGCTACACTACTCTCCGCCACGTACTCCTCATGTGGCTCAGACATCCTTATATATATCTTCTTCTCCTGAGGAGTAGAAGATTCTATTAGATAAGGAAGGAACACTAAAGATAGACTCGACATCCTAAGTCTTATGTCTCTGTAGACTCAGCGAACCTAGAGCTCTGATACCACTTTAAATGTGGGCTCCGATCTCCAAACCACGATATTAACACGATTTAAACTTAGCGGAAGCAATCGATTAACAGCGGAAGACAAAAATCACGGGAAATTAAAACTTTTTGAGATAAGAGCTTGAAACCACAAAACTTCTTCCATAGAAAAAGGATTAAACTATTTACATATCTGGTAATTACTTCTTGAGTAATTATACACTTTATGATACAAAATCTCAAGAGTTTAAAACCAAAATCTCAGACCATTACTCCTAGGACCTGAGAGTACAGAGACGGCATAGGACTATCTAACAACATGACTCAGCAGTCAGTATCTCCACCTGAGATTCACTGTTGCTCCTGGTGCTGTTGTTGCTGCTGGTTTTGGTCACATGTAGGTCGGTTCCTCCGTCTTCGACGACCACCTAAAAAGTTGAAGTCTACGGGGTGAGACAATGGACAAATTGTCCCAGCGAGAGTTATAACTCTTTACTAGAAGCTTTATATAGCAAATCAAAGAATAACTTAAGCAGTAAAAGCTTTTCAAAGTATTCAACAGCAATTTGGTAATAAACAGAAGCTCATCATTTCAGGAATATGAAGAACATATATACTACACTGTGTAACATCAATCAAGTAACTCGTAGTTAATCCTAACAGATATACTACGCTGTTGATTATGTTTTACAATCATTATTATGCCCTGCGGAGATGAGGTATACCACTCATACTCCAACCGATCACTGTTAAATCGCATCGGTATCATACCTAGGTCATCAAAAGAGCCGGATTCTTATGACCTCATCTTCCTCAGTCAGAGTGAGGATAACTTGCAGGACATCTTGTGTCTCTGCTACTATAGCTTACCAGGGTAATCTGGTACTTCACTATTTTTAGAGTTATAGTGGCATTCTGTACTCTCTTCGTCATCGAGAGATTTCCTGTTTATCTCTGATCGATGCGGTATTTGTGTTTCCTCGAGTGTTACAGCATGTAGTGAAGGATTGATGGATTAAAATACATCTACATCAATTCCTACACTAGGATGTAAGGATTTACACATCCATATTCCCCCACATACTCAAAAGTATGTGATCCAGGAGTTCCCTTGGGAAAACTTGTTTCACCATCATATTGCTTTCTGACAATGATGGATCTATGATCAGGGCTTTGCATGGTATGATTATACTTGATTAATTAGGTACATTTCAGTATTCTTCTAACATCATACATGTTCTCAAACATTTAATCATTGGCATGGCAGCTATGAAAATAGAATACTAAATGTAACAAGTCTAACTCACATCAATTATCATTTCTCAATCATCTCATCACAAGTCATATGTCAAGCATGACCTTGATGATACTCATGGCTCTCACAGCCTATTAAACTCATAATATGCCACTAACAAGGTATCAGAATATTTCACTATTTCATAAAGCTAAAGCATGCTTTCAATGAATATAGTATCATAATCCTTACCTGGATATGATCACCCTCATATAGGAACTTGCATGGTTAATTCAACTGATAACAGTAAACATTTCATTTTAATGAAGTTGTATCTTCCTACTCTTACAAGAGTTAGGTTCCCTGATTTTCATCAATTAGGGTTTACTATTCACATTACATGTCATCACCTTAGAATTAGGGTTTACTTATTCACCTCATGGTGAATTGAACTCATAACATCATCATGTATGAGAAACCTCATTATTAAAGTCCTCAGATAAGATTAATAGTCATCAATTATCATACTTAGGGTTTCCATGATCTCACATAGGTGGATCATACCCTAATCATGCACAATCATGTGTATTGAAGGTACTTTACTTGAGTTTCCACCATAATTGGTACTTTCTCTCTCCTATGATACTTTCTCTCTCCTCTTACTAGTAGATGGTGATTACACCACTCTAGATTAGGTTGGTTCAAGTCCTCTTTGATTATCATAAGCCAAATCATCACTATCAGGTGATTAGGGTTTGATTAAAACAAGGTATCCTTCAATTGAACCCCTAAAGGGTATTTTGGTAAACTACCCCATTGATCACCATCATAGGTTAATTCATTAATCACTTAGTCCCTTAATGTCCTAAGTTACCATTAGGGTTTAGATTAGATCTCCATTGAACCAAAAACACCTTCAAGTGATTAAGCATAAACAACATTGAAAACCTCCAAACGGTTTCATCCTTCATCCTCCAAACGGTCTCAAACTGTTTGGATGTGTTGACCGTTTGCTCTGTTTGACTCCAAGATCGTATGACCTCAAGGTCGTTTTCCCAAACCGTTTGGATGCGTTGACCGTTTGGAAAAGTTGACTTCCAAACCGTTTGGTGCTTATGCGGTTTGAAACCGTTTGATCAAAACGACTTGAGATCGATTGGTCCAAACGACCTTGAGATCGTTTGAGCCCAAACGGTCTTGAGACCGTTTGGCCCTAAATGGTCTTAAGACCGTTTGGCCTCAAACGGTCTTGAGACCATTTGGATCCAAACGGTCTTGAGACCATTTGGATCCAAACGGTCTTGAGACCGTTTGGTCCAAATGGGCTCAAACCGTTTGGACCTCCAGCATGGTTCAAAAGTTACAATTGTTTATGGTTATCTATGTTGAAGCTCTCAATTGGCCAAAACCATATTAACCACCTACAAATTGAGTCAATTATGATGAGCCTCAATCAATTGGTCACCAAATTGACCCTCAATTGAAAGCCAATTATGGTCAAGTCCATCTCAATTAGGGTTTCAATCGGATAATCATCAATGTTCAACAAGGTGAATTACATTAAGGTTGAACCTATCAATTGACCTCCAATTGGACTCAAACTTGGCCCAAACGGTCTTGAGACCGTTTGCCCAAAGTTTGACCAAAAACCAAGTCGGTTGGATAAGGGTTGAACCCTAATTAGGTCTAAAATCAGCAATTTTATCAAATCTTTAAATTATTGCAATTGGACCCTCAAACCATCAAATTAGCTCAACCCTAGACCTTCCAAACGGTCTTGGGTTGTCACCAAACGGTCTTAAGACCGTTTAGATGAATCCCCAAACGGTCTTGATACCGTTTGGGTCCTTCAACCCAAAACTCAACAAGATCTATACATGAAAACAGCAATTTCAACCCGATTAGGGTTAGGATGTTGAAATGCCTTCAACTCTCAATTGGTTAAGATTTAGATTATGATTCTTTGTAGGAATGAAATTCAATATGTTACCAACAGACCCTCAAATGTCGTCCCTTGGTCAACCCTATCAAATGGTCTTGAGAACGTTTCGATCCAAACGGTCTTGCAAGATCGTTTGAGATCAAACGGTTTGAAACCGTTTGACCTTAAACGGTTTGCAACCGTTTGGACCAAAAGTGTAACGACCCCGCCTCCCGGTAACCCCCAATTAAGGGAGACCGAAAGGTCGGTGCCGTTATCCATTATACAGGATCAAAGGTTCGACAAATAATCAGTAATAATTAATAAACTTTACCAACTAAACTGAAAACTGGTATAAAATAAAACTTTTCTTACCTTGGAAAAACTGGGATTTCTAAACTTCTATCCATGAAGATGTTACTCTAACTAATCCTCCTGTGTATGTTACTTCTCATTTAATTCCACATATGCCACTTTACTGATATTCTTTTCATTTGTACCTAAAACGCCGACACGCAAAACGTCGGTCAGTATATCGAAATATACTGGTATGTGGGGACAACCAAAAGTTTGCACATATGACTAACAACTTAATAATCACAATCAAATTATTTAACAAGCCAATTTACACATTTCAATATGACATTCTCCACCGCTTTTGCCCTAACCCTGGCATACCCACCTTAGGGTGCCCTTTGCCAATGACTTAAGGCCACCTTCTTGGTGCCTGGGGGTCACCACTCATGGTGCCCACTAGTCATGCAATATCATAGGCCACCTTCTTGGTGCCTGGGGTCACCACTCAAGGTGTCCATTGGTCTACCCATCTGGGCATGACCTTTGGCATCATCCATCAGGGTGGCATGTAGGTGCGAGAATCCACACTTCCATTATTAATGTGATAATCATAGTGACTTTATAATTTGCAAATATGAATCATCCAACCAATTTAATTGCAATCAATGCGATTAACCATCCGACAAACATGCGGAAAACTAATGCGGTTATTCATAAGCGTAACCACATACCTGTCAGGCAGACTTAGATGCAGAATATTCCAAACAAGCAAGTAATCCAGAATCAAGCAAGTACACAATTCAATCCTGAAATATTCATCCAATATTTTCTATCATTGATCATGGCACACAAAACTAATAGATCTACTCGTGCCTTAGGGTTACTAGCCTTTTTAGGGTTTTGACTATAATTAGGGTTTCACTTCCTTTTTATCTCTTTTATCTTACTTTTATCAAATATCCATCAACCCTAATTATCTTGTCTTATTATCCATTAAGGTCCTTAAGATCAGGTTTGGACCACGAAAACCCTAATTTCCATATTACTATATCTTTTCTTTTCTTTTTCTCTAATTTAGGGTTTCTAAACTTGTTAATCATCATATTGAGTTAAAAACCCTAAACCTTGTAATTCTATCATCAAAACAGGTTAAAAACTATTTTAATCATTAATCAGGTTAAACATATTCGAATTAACCTAATTGCAAGACTAAATATATCCTTGATAATCAATTAGAGTTTCTAATCACAAATTAATCCCTTTTCTTATTCAAAAGATACACTTTTACAAAAAGAGATAGATTTAGGCTTTCAAACCATTTTTAATAAATTCCTCATATTTTTGTGATAATTTTTCATGTATTGACTTTTTGCATCTGAGTTTTCTATCACCAGATATGATTTTTCCAAGATAACTCCTTTTTATAGAATTATTAGCTAATTCAGAAAAACGAGAACCGTTCGATCTATAGTCCAGTGGACTAGGCGGCATCTTACGGCTCAGGGGTCGCGCGCCCTTCTTTTACCAACAAAAGGAGAAAAATACGGGAGTACCCTTACCCTGACTGAAGGCGCATAGGGGTACTTTGGTCAAAAGTCACGAAACTTCATCTTCAACCTCGCGTCGAGGTACATCATCTGCGCGGTCAACTCGGGTGTTGACTCCGAGTTCTCGACCCTCTTTTCTCGCGCCGAATGGTCAGGGAGCTCCGCCTCCCTTCCTCGAACTCGATCCCAGCATCAAATTTTGCCGAAAACGATGCCACGGCCACCTCCTACCCGCCGGACTCCGGCGAGGTTCTTTCAACCGACAGGGGTACCGTTCAGGGTTTAGGATCGAATTGAGGGCACTAAAAAGCTCCTCTCAGCTTGCCGCGGAGTTTAGGATAGCAATAGAGTACGCTGGTATCCCCTTCCAATCTCCCCTATATATAGGGTCAAGGTCACGCCTGTGAGGATTGGGCGTTTCCAGAAACAACGACCAAGCGTAGAGAAAATAGGGATGGATCTTCGCGGTTCCACATCCTGAGTCCAAAGGGACTATCAACAGGCGAGCATATCCACTGGATTGAAAGGAATCCGAGATGGAAGTTTCCTCCTGTAACTTACAAAATCCCAGCCTGCGTGGGACTTTGAAGATGAACGACCAGCGTTGGATCGAGATCCAACGGTCCTCAAAGCCTGCGTTCATCCAAAAGGAAACTCCCTTCATAAAAAGTCAAATTAAATCATTATTTTGGTGATAACTTGAGAAATTGATATCTCTCAAACCCTTACTCATTTTTGTCTCAAATTTTAAGGGAATGTACGTCTTGGCATTATCTAACTCTGTATTAAATTTGGGAAACAAATTCCAAGGGATGAGAAGGCTTCCTTCTCTCCTAAGTTATTCATTAATTTATACAAAATTAATTGTTATTTCTTTTCCCTTTGCTATTATCTTGTTATTTTGGGTCCCTTGGACCTCAAGAAATCACAAAGGCACGGATTCCCATATTTGGAAACAACTATTTGCCTTTATCTTCTTTCAAAAGTCAATTCTCATATTTCCCTTTTATTAATCCATTTCTTTTCTTTTTTTAATTTTCTTTTAAAGGGATTTCTCTTTATCTCTCTTCTATTTTCCTATTGGGATTTCTTCTAACATTAGGAATCCTCGGGATATGAAAATCCACCAAGGATAACTCGATTATACCCCTTTTTACATATTTTCCACATTTCATCAATATTTTCAATTTCTTTCTTAATAAAGAAATACTTGATTTATCCCTTCTTTTCTTATTACTCTCTTTATGCAACATTGGACTCCTTGGAACCCAAGGAATCTAAGAGGCACGAAATCCTCTTTGGATTTGCCTTCTAGAGGTTTCCACACCTTTCTTATCTCAAATTCTCATTTATTCATTAATAAATCGAATATCCTTGTTATTGGGCCCAATAGCCAATAAAGCCCACAAATCAAACAACAAGGCTATTGTAAATGAAATCCATGCATTCATCCATTATTTGTTCATTTATCTTTATTATGAGAAATTAAATTTCTCAACAAATGAACCCAAAATTTGGGGTTGTAACATCCTTCCCCTCTTATAAGAATTTTGTCCTCAAAATTCCATCAAGCAAGCAAACAAACAGGATAATTCATTCTTATGTCCATCAGGGCTACCATGTGGCTTCACCCTATCCATGGTGCTTTCCCAAGAACCTTCATTATCTCATATTCTTCCATCTGAGTTCTTTCTTGCCTTGGTATATCGTACCCTCATAGGTGACTCAGGACATTTCAGCCTCTCAAAAGCTGAATAGGTTCAAGGCTCAACACATGGCTTGGGTACCTCCCATAGTGCTCTAGATCAGACTCATGGAACACATTACACACCATGTTATCTTGAGGGGTAAGACTAAACACAACCATCTCCACCAATCCATCAAATGGATCCCTATATCGGGGATTCAGCTCTCTTAGCTGTAGCTTAGAGGGGTCGGATTTTCACATTATTCCTCCACAGTGAACTGCATGTCAGTCTGCTTTGCATCAGCTCGTGACTCATGTCACCACTGGGCTCTCTCTCAGCCATTGCATGATCAAAGCGACGTCATCTGCACACACCTGGGGTTCTTTTATGACCTTTGCGAGGCCTCCTTCACCAACATCGTCATAATGAAGTGGTGACCGACACTACCTCCTTATGGAACATCTTGCATCCCGATAAAGGCCATGGTGGTTAACATCACATCTTAGGAACTGTCTCTATGTATCACCCTAAATGAGCACACATGCTCTCATCAGACCCACTAGTCCGGATCATACTGTCCATTAGTATGGGGTGATAAACTGTACAAACACTGAGCTCTTCATGGATATACTTCCACCTCATGGAAGTGAACCTTTAGGTCACATCAAGAACTTTTGAATTCACATCATGGTGTAGTCGAACCATCTCTTTTCATATGTAGTTCAACCAGATCTATCCCTTGACAGAACTCTTCCTTTCTCATGTCATCTAGGTAAGGCGATCTACCATAACCCATATTGTGTCTTGACCTTCTTGGTCTAGGAGAGACTCACCACATCCATAATGATGAACTCTCATTCCTTTTCAGGGACTCTTTTATCCTCTATATTGGTACACTGGGTTACTGATATTCGTCCTTTACCTTTATCATGCATGGCCACAAGCCACATGCATCTTCATCTTAAGCATCCAAAGTGCTACCATCTCAGTAATACCATGGTATATGGTGATCTTAAAATCATGATCTCCAGTGTGTCATGATCCCTCAAGCTTGATACCTCAGAAACCCTAAACCATTCAAATCAGGGTTTCATCACATTCCCTTCCAGAGAAGTGCATCTGAGGCTCTAAACCATTCTTTCACTACGTCAAGGACTAGACTGACTAGCCAAACAATCATTAACTTGTTCAACCTATCTCATTACATCTGAGTGTTAGCCAAAACACATCTTCTTTCCAAACGTAGGGTTAGCCTAACAACTCCCTTCTAGCCAAACTAGGCAGCTCTATCTCCACCAGAGCATCCATTACCACTTCACATCCTTCGGTATTAAGTAACATTGAAGACATACTCTTCCATGTATTCTACTTATCACCTCATCTCAAACTCTAAGTTTGTCTTCCTCAAGAAACTCTAAGCTCATACTCACTGTGAACAAACTTGACCTTGGTTAATCTGCAAATTCCAGATAGTTCCTGATAAAACATCCTCATAAGCTGGCTACACTACTTCTCATAGTGTTTGTGAACCATCCATGTACCATTCCTTCCACATCTCTATCATTAATCCTTATAGCAACGTTCCAACTCACAACATCCTTGTCCTTGGTGTATGACATGCATACTGTCCTATCTCTCACTCTCATAACAAGAAGAAATAAGCATTTGGCGGCCGTCCAAATACAGAGTTCTTCCTATTCCAAGAGTAGGGATAGTACAACCCACCTTGCCAGTACACCTTCAAATCTCCGTTGAAACGTGCAACTCATGTCTCTATATCACAAATATATCAAAGTTACTTCCATGGAAAACTGGTCTCGATCCCACTTGGGTTACTACATAATCCTTTGTCATCTCCTCTAGGTCTATAGGGTGCCAGCATGTTTGGGGTCATCCCTCTTCCCTTATGCATCCAGAGAGTGCCCTACTCATATGCCCTTTGGGCCTCATGAGTTCACGAAGGTGATTAATCTCCTAACCCATGGCCCTCAGACAATGATAGCTGTTACCTCCCGACCATATGGTCATGTGCAACTAGGGAATTAGGGAACTCCGTCTTTCATCGGTCTTATCCCTACCTGACCCTAGGATAGACTTTGGGATTCCCTTATAGCACAGGTCTGACTTAGAACCTTACCCAAGCCTTCATCATCTCTTTCTGCATTCGTGACTGACTTTCATCCCTTCACAGGGGTCATGGCAACCTGCCTACCTTGGTCAGGCCCCATACTGGTTACTCCCATGGTAACACGTCCACGCACTTAGAGATGGTTATCTATGGGCCTATAGGTTCATTTTCACACCATGTACTCTTCACTTAGCTTCTCAAGATCCTATGAGACCTCTTCAGGTCACCTCAAAACTGACAGAACTGGTACACACCCTACCAAAGGGTCCTCTCCCAGGATGGGAGGAAACTACAACCCGTGACACCAAGGTCACAACCATCCTTAAGGTTTTCATCCATATGAGCATGCTTAAATCAACAATTACTAAGGCACAAGCGTACCTACAAAACCATGCTAGGTCACACTCATTCTCCTTCCTCATCATCAGATCAACTTATTCGTGAGGGGTTCATCAAACATACCCTTACCTGAAGGGTTTTTCCTTTACCTCTACACATTAAGAGTGCCATGCTCAAAACTATAGAGACTCAAATCTCAACATGAACATTGGGTACAACGCTTCCCCTCTTAGGCCTAGGAACCCTAGGTTCACCTCCGTGTGTCCAACTGCATGCTCATTCTCTTAACCAAGAATCCAGCATGTCTAAGATATGTCATGTACTCCCATGATCTTTCTACTCAAGCAACACTTCAAAGTTGATTCCTCTTCCTGGACAACTACTAGGTATAAACCTCACAACTGGTGCCTTAACCTCCTCAGGGTCTAAAGCACTCTCTATCTCATCTAGTATGTAATCACTTATACCATAGGTACCAGAAGCATCATCCTCCCTCTAGGGTTTGGTTACTCTCAAGCTAACCAAGACATCATCAACCTTCAGGGGTCATGCACGAGGCAACCATTATCATCCACTTAGGTCGCATCATACTCGACTCCCCACTGTTCCTCAAGTTTCAGGGTTTTAGGCTTCCAACTTTCTTGGCCGAGGTCTGCTCCCTCTTTCTAGAGCTAATCCTACAACCAACCTCTCTATAAGAGGTCCTGTCTTTATGAAGGATCGAGCTCATAAGCATGCCCCTACCTGAGTGAAGCCTATACTCGAACTTATGTTTATTCAAGGTCATCCATAACCCCTTATGCTTATCTCATCATGATCCCTGACTCGGATTTCATCAAGCTATACCCTACCTGCCTATGCCTATAGGGTAACTATAGGTTCTCTAACCTCATCCACGAAGGAGCTATCCTTTGCTATGGCATGCACGACCCTCTCCAGGGTTGGGTCACCAAAGGTACTAGGTCATCTACCTTCTTATGGCATCCCAAGGCATGACCTACCAATTACTCGGTCAATCATGACATCTAACTCATCATGTCATCCCTCTCTCTTACCTATACTTAGGGTTAGGGTTACCATAATCCTCAAAGGATGTGCTAGGTCTCTACCTTTAATGGAGGTCTCTACCTCCAAGCTTAACTTTCTCTCTACACATCCTCCTGCCGAGGAGGTCTATCCTTAGATCTCTCCTGAGGGCAATGACAACTCATGTCATACGACCTAAGCATGTATCTATTCCTTTACGCTTACTCTATTAAGCTTATGTCCATGACATCTTATTTACATGCTTTTTATTAATTTGATGGAGGATTCCTTAATCCTTATCAACCTTACCCATACCTCAAGAGGGTGAGGAGAAGAGAGGAAACCCTAATCCTTAAGGTCCTTAATAGAATTTGAGTTGAGAAGGGATGAATAAGATGAGAGAGTCCTAAAGGTATCTTACTTCGAGTCTTAACCTAAGACATCGGCCAGGCAGTCACACGATCCGGGAGTCCTCGTATTCCGACTAGCGGTGCGGAGGAAAATTTTGCCAGCCCCCGGATGTGATCCTTTTCTAGACACCTCAGTCCTTCGGAAAATCCTCTAATAACTCCCTTGGTTTCTACAGAATTTGTAAAATTTAATAATTATTAAAGATTAATTGAGGAACCTATGCTCTGATACCAATTGTAACGACCCCGCCTCCCGGTAACCCCCAATTAAGGGAGACCGAAAGGTCGGTGCCGTTATCCATTATACAGGATCAAAGGTTCGACAAATAATCAGTAATAATTAATAAACTTTACCAACTAAACTGAAAACTGGTATAAAATAAAACTTTTCTTACCTTGGAAAAACTGGGATTTCTAAACTTCTATCCATGAAGATGTTACTCTAACTAATCCTCCTGTGTATGTTACTTCTCATTTAATTCCACATATGCCACTTTACTGATATTCTTTTCATTTGTACCTAAAACGCCGACACGCAAAACGTCGGTCAGTATATCGAAATATACTGGTATGTGGGGACAACCAAAAGTTTGCACATATGACTAACAACTTAATAATCACAATCAAATTATTTAACAAGCCAATTTACACATTTCAATATGACATTCTCCACCGCTTTTGCCCTAACCCTGGCATACCCACCTTAGGGTGCCCTTTGCCAATGACTTAAGGCCACCTTCTTGGTGCCTGGGGGTCACCACTCATGGTGCCCACTAGTCATGCAATATCATAGGCCACCTTCTTGGTGCCTGGGGTCACCACTCAAGGTGTCCATTGGTCTACCCATCTGGGCATGACCTTTGGCATCATCCATCAGGGTGGCATGTAGGTGCGAGAATCCACACTTCCATTATTAATGTGATAATCATAGTGACTTTATAATTTGCAAATATGAATCATCCAACCAATTTAATTGCAATCAATGCGATTAACCATCCGACAAACATGCGGAAAACTAATGCGGTTATTCATAAGCGTAACCACATACCTGTCAGGCAGACTTAGATGCAGAATATTCCAAACAAGCAAGTAATCCAGAATCAAGCAAGTACACAATTCAATCCTGAAATATTCATCCAATATTTTCTATCATTGATCATGGCACACAAAACTAATAGATCTACTCGTGCCTTAGGGTTACTAGCCTTTTTAGGGTTTTGACTATAATTAGGGTTTCACTTCCTTTTTATCTCTTTTATCTTACTTTTATCAAATATCCATCAACCCTAATTATCTTGTCTTATTATCCATTAAGGTCCTTAAGATCAGGTTTGGACCACGAAAACCCTAATTTCCATATTACTATATCTTTTCTTTTCTTTTTCTCTAATTTAGGGTTTCTAAACTTGTTAATCATCATATTGAGTTAAAAACCCTAAACCTTGTAATTCTATCATCAAAACAGGTTAAAAACTATTTTAATCATTAATCAGGTTAAACATATTCGAATTAACCTAATTGCAAGACTAAATATATCCTTGATAATCAATTAGAGTTTCTAATCACAAATTAATCCCTTTTCTTATTCAAAAGATACACTTTTACAAAAAGAGATAGATTTAGGCTTTCAAACCATTTTTAATAAATTCCTCATATTTTTGTGATAATTTTTCATGTATTGACTTTTTGCATCTGAGTTTTCTATCACCAGATATGATTTTTCCAAGATAACTCCTTTTTATAGAATTATTAGCTAATTCAGAAAAACGAGAACCGTTCGATCTATAGTCCAGTGGACTAGGCGGCATCTTACGGCTCAGGGGTCGCGCGCCCTTCTTTTACCAACAAAAGGAGAAAAATACGGGAGTACCCTTACCCTGACTGAAGGCGCATAGGGGTACTTTGGTCAAAAGTCACGAAACTTCATCTTCAACCTCGCGTCGAGGTACATCATCTGCGCGGTCAACTCGGGTGTTGACTCCGAGTTCTCGACCCTCTTTTCTCGCGCCGAACGATCAGGGAGCTCCGCCTCCCTTCCTCGAACTCGATCCCAGCATCAAATTTTGCCGAAAACGATGCCACGGCCACCTCCTACCCGCCGGACTCCGGCGAGGTTCTTTCAACCGACAGGGGTACCGTTCAGGGTTTAGGATCGAATTGAGGGCACTAAAAAGCTCCTCTCAGCTTGCCGCGGAGTTTAGGATAGCAATAGAGTACGCTGGTATCCCCTTCCACTCTCCCCTATATATAGGGTCAAGGTCACGCCTGTGAGGATTGGGCGTTTCCAGAAACAACGACCAAGCGTAGAGAAAATAGGGATGGATCTCCGCGGTTCCACATCCTGAGTCCAAAGGGACTATCAACAGGCGAGCATATCCACTGGATTGAAAGGAATCCGAGATGGAAGTTTCCTCCTGTAACTTACAAAATCCCAGCCTGCGTGGGACTTTGAAGATGAACGACCAGCGTTGGATCGAGATCCAACGGTCCTCAAAGCCTGCGTTCATCCAAAAGGAAACTCCCTTCATAAAAAGTCAAATTAAATCATTATTTTGGTGATAACTTGAGAAATTGATATCTCTCAAACCCTTACTCATTTTTGTCTCAAATTTTAAGGGAATGTACGTCTTGGCATTATCTAACTCTGTATTAAATTTGGGAAACAAATTCCAAGGGATGAGAAGGCTTCCTTCTCTCCTAAGTTATTCATTAATTTATACAAAATTAATTGTTATTTCTTTTCCCTTTGCTATTATCTTGTTATTTTGGGTCCCTTGGACCTCAAGAAATCACAAAGGCACGGATTCCCATATTTGGAAACAACTATTTGCCTTTATCTTCTTTCAAAAGTCAATTCTCATATTTCCCTTTTATTAATCCATTTCTTTTCTTTTTTTAATTTTCTTTTAAAGGGATTTCTCTTTATCTCTCTTCTATTTTCCTATTGGGATTTCTTCTAACATTAGGAATCCTCGAGATATGAAAATCCACCAAGGATAACTCGATTATACCCCTTTTTACATATTTTCCACATTTCATCAATATTTTCAATTTCTTTCTTAATAAAGAAATACTTGATTTATCCCTTCTTTTCTTATTACTCTCTTTATGCAACATTGGACTCCTTGGAACCCAAGGAATCTAAGAGGCACGAAATCCTCTTTGGATTTGCCTTCTAGAGGTTTCCACACCTTTCTTATCTCAAATTCTCATTTATTCATTAATAAATCGAATATCCTTGTTATTGGGCCCAATAGCCAATAAAGCCCACAAATCAAACAACAAGGCTATTGTAAATGAAATCCATGCATTCATCCATTATTTGTTCATTTATCTTTATTATGAGAAATTAAATTTCTCAACAAATGAACCCAAAATTTGGGGTTGTAACAAAAAGGGTCCAAGGTCGGTTGATAAAGCTACCTAGGAATTCACACCCATCATCTTCAACCTCTATTCAGGTCGGTTACTCCACCATTTTGTTTGCAAAAATGTAAGGAAGAAGGGAGGTAAAAGAAGAACTAAAGCTTAAAATAGCAAAAACAAGATATACATATAAAGCAAAGAGTTTAGAGTTATAAAACCCACCTCAAACGTTGTTCCTAGAGCTCCAAGCTTCCAAGCTTCAAGCTTCTAATGGTGTCTTGAGCTCCACAACTTGGCCAGAGGTGATTCTCCAAGAAAATGATGGGGATGGTCGGCTAGAACAAAGAATCTAAGTGAGTTATCCATAGAACCAACCTTATAAGAAGAATTCCACCATGAATTTGAACTTGAAGATGGTTTCCCCCCACCTTAGCACTAGTTGGTCGTTCTCCTGATCTCCAGAGCTTTGCCTTGGTCGGTTGAGCAAGATGAGAAATGAAGAGGATAAAGGATACGTTCACTTGGTTTGCAAGGGTTTTAGCTTATATAGTTTAGACTATTTTCTATCATAAGGACCTCTAAAACATGGATTTCTCATCCAAGTCCCTCCTTGTTTCTAAGACACGTCCAAGCCATCAAAACTTGTGTAAAGCTCATCAAAACTCAAGATCTAAGGGTAAAGAAAGCCATTAAGCAATCTAAGGTACATATATGAAAGGTCTCCATTCTCATACTAGGTGAATTTTATGCACAAAGATCATTTTCTTATCTGATTATTCATTGAAGCGCCCCTTTCATCATTTTTACTTTAAATGATGTCAAGAGCCATAAAAGATGTTCTAAAAGGTGTATTTTATAAATTGCACCCCACAATTTGGGTAAATTGCACTTTACTCCAAATTAGGGTTTTTAAGCTCAAGGACCATTCCTCAAGTTGTATCTTGATGCCCAAGCTTGTAAAATCCATCATCCCTTATCATATTCACTTATATGATGTCTCATCATCAAAAGAACATCTTAATATGTGAAATTTGCAAGTAAAACCCCTTAACTGGGTAATTCACACATAGGTCCCTACATTACAAAACAATGCTACAACTTTGTTTATAAAGGAGCAAAACTGAAAGTATATGTTCCTGAGGAACTTAATTACATGCCAGAGAGTATTCACAAGTATATAATTACATATTTAGGCAAAACTTCTAGAGTTAGGTTATAACCCAGGTCAGGGATGTTACAAATTACTTTTCGAATTGCAATTAGAATTAGGCTTCAAATATATTTTTATTGCATTCCTTGAGTTCTCCTGATCAAAATTCATGTATAATGTGCATCCATCCGAGCTACGGTTAAATAGATACAAATTTCACAAACTTACTTACTTTGGGCCAATCAGAACGTGCCAAGTGTCCTTTCCATGCAACGAATCTTGGCTTGCTTGAAAACATAATGAAATGACCGATTTACCCTCGACTTAAAGATCATCTCTTTTAACCCGCGGAGGGGCAAACTTGTCCAATGCCCCCCGATCGTCTTCAACCTCAGATCCCACGCGACCAGGCCGACAACGCCTGCTTCACGCAATCCGTCCTTCCTCCCTGAGGGTCACGGATCGCCGCCAAAGGCTGCCCCAGATCCGCAGCACCTTGGCGCACATGAGGTACCTCCAATTTGTGGCTAAGTTGACCATTCCTGGGTGAGATCTCCCTGTGTTTGTTGTTGTGGTTGCTGCAGTTCTGCTGACCTTCGGCATGAGCTACTCGCGGATAAGGGCGGAGGTATGGTAGCTGATCCATCATGGGGTTGTCGTTGAAGCTTCCTATCTCGATCAAGACCACAATACCACCCTTCCTTGCTCCGGGGATAGAACTACACCCTCGTTAGGGTTTTGCGTGCAAGAAACAAGAAGAAGGGAGATATAGTTATGTGGAATCCATCTGGACTCGACCCCAGATCTTCCCCTTATATAGGGGAGGGTCAACGAAGCCCTAGGATGGCTTTCCCACAAAGAAACGAAGTCCCTCTTCTAATAGGAATCACATTCCTTCAAGGAGAAGTATTATTCTCTCTCCTCATAACCTCTTTGATATTCTTATTTCTTGGATAGTTAGGAATTCGAAATTCCTCTCATTTATTCTCTTTATATTCTTGCTTTTTAAACCATTGGCACGAATTTCTATTTTCCTTTAGTAGAAACTATTTCCTTTTTAACAATACCACATAATCCATTAATAATGTATTCACATTATATTCTTATTTTCTTTTATAGGTATTTTCTCTTTCCTATTTCTTCATTGGGACTCCTTGGATCCCAAGAAACTCTATTATTTCGAAATCCTTTTTATTGGATACTCATTATCCTTCTAGATGCATCTAAATGCATTATTCTTCATTATCTTGTTTTATTCTTATTAAAATATCTCTTTTTGAAGATTTCTCTTTATTTCTCTTTTATTTTCCTCATTGGTATTCCATTTATCATTACGAATCCTTGGGATACAAAACTCCACCAAAGCTAACTCAATTATACCTCTTTCCACTTATTTTCTACATTTTACCATTGTTTTCAATTTCTTTCTTAATAAAGAAATACTTAATTGATCTTTTCTTTTCTTATTGCATTATATTTGCAATTTTGGACTCCTTGGGACCCAAGGAACCCATGTGGCACGAAATCCACCTTTTAGATTAAGTTCTTTTGCATTCTAGAGGTTTCCACACCTTTCTTTTCTCAAAAACTCAATTATTCATTTACTAATTGAATTTCCTTGTTATTGGGCCCAATAGCCAATAAAGCCCACAACACAATCATCAAGGCTATTGTAAACGAAACTTATTTATTCCAAACAAATTATATCATTATTTTTTCCAATTTCTTTAATATGAGAAATTACATTTCTCACCAAAGGAACCCAAAAAATGGGGTTGTAACAATCCTAGTCCTAAGTCCTAGTATCCCTGTAGACTCAGTGAACCTAAAGCTCTGATACCAACTTGTGAGAACCTGTTACACTAAACGAGATTACTCAAAACATAAAACATAATCAATCACTAATTAATCACATACCCAAAAATATGGGTAAATTAAAACCGATTTCAACGTCAGCACCCGCTCAGAAAAATTTTCATAAGAGCCCAAAATCTTTCTTATATCCATACTATGCCAAGAATTTGATACAAATTGTTTTATCGTCTTAGCCACCACATATATACACAGGAAAACAATATTCATGTATACCACACAAAAAAGCATTAATATGCTAACAAAAGTCTGATACGTTTGACACACCATATACAAACTTTTTCTCACCTGGATCTGAGAGTACATGGATGACTCTAGGACACACTAGACATCTAATCAACTTTATCAAAGATTCATTACTATAGCTCCTCTTTGCTGCCACATGTTTGTTTTTGTCACTTTCGATTACCTAAAAAAATGTGGCAAACCATAAGGGTGAGACCCATGTCCCAGCAAGAGATATAACCTCCAACAACATTTATTGATTACAACATTTTTAAGTAATTAAATATTAAGCAGTTTAATAATATATAACAAATAGGCTCAATAGCAGGGATGATTGACAGAATACATAAAGGAGCAGATAATAATTATCATAATTAGCCATACTATCACCCTTTATCTTGTTGACAATATAAGCAATTCAGTAGCATTTGCATATATAGCATCATGAGCAAGTCTAGTAACATATAATCTCTATCATAGCTAACAACATTAGCATGTCTAATAGGTCAAACATATTAACATCATAAGAAGAGCTAACAACATAAGCACAACTATTTGCATAAGCATGATTAGTAGTATATGCATCTCTAGTAACAAAGGCATGGCTAGCATGCTAAACATAACTAACAACATGAGATATCTAGCATCATGATTATAATCAATAGTAGCAATATAGTTATCAACATAAGCATGGCTACTGTATGTACGCATCTCCAATCTTAAGCATATACACAACATAAGTATATATATTATCTCTTAATTGCACTAAGCATCAACTTTATGTAAAGCCCTGGGGAATTTGAATCGTACCATTCAAAGTCCAACCGACCCCTATGAAGGGCTATTCGGTTCCGTACAAGATCTAGGAGTGTCGGTATCCTAAGATCTCTTCCCCTCGGTCAGTACGAGTAAAAAGGCAGTGACATATCAGTCAAAGCTGCCACCACAGCAACATATAGTCAAGCTTATAACCACTAGTCCGCCCTTGGTACAGGTCACGACACTAGAAATCAGGGTATACAAAACCCTCTAATCCGAGGTACAACCGCAGTTGTCCTCAATCACATCATGTTATAATCACTGAGACATGACCACATCCATTCTCAATCACATCATATGTATGAGGCATGACCATAGCCAACCTCCACAATCTGCATTTTGGATGACAAGGATATATCCTCAACCTGCCACCCCCACATACTTAACAGTATGCGCTCCGAGTTTCCCTTAGGAATACTCGTTTCACCATCCAGCAAGTTCTGACAATGAAGATGGCTCTACGACACAGGGCACTACATGATTAGAGTTGCACTTGATTAGTTATGCCAATTGGGTGAATAAGGCTACATCAAACAAGTGGACATACAAACCCTAATTCACTTCTAGCAAATATATAAATATCACAACTTTTAAAAGATATAAAACGTGTGAAACATAATTTTTCATCTCATCACATGGTACTATTCACTTGCCATTCATGAGACAACACTAGTCATCATACTATCACAAGATATAAATCCTTTTCACAATATCATAGGGTATCAACCCTTATCAACGTCATAGGATTACACCTCATTCAGGGCTCAACCATGCCCAAAGGTCATTAAGACCATCATAGTATAACAGGATATAAATCCTTTTCACAATATCACAGGGTATTAACCCTTATCAACACAAGAGGATTACACCTCATTCAGGTTTCAACCATGCCCAAAGGTCATTAAGACCACCATACTATTCCCTACAATATCATCATTATCTTTGCATGCCTTATAACAAGGCTCAACAACATCACTTACATATAATATACCAGATCACCACAATATTGCATTAATGAGATAGTAGATATTCATAAACAATCATAGCAGGGTTATATTAACATCAAGAACATTCCTTTATTACATCAACATGCAAGGAATCTAGATATGATTAACACTCATCATATTCATAATACACATGTTTAGCATAAGAAAGTATCAACCATGTGGCTATGATAACCACCAATTAACACATTAAGGTTATGATCATGTTAAGGAGGTTATTCCACCATCATTCCATTATATAAGAATGTTAAACATGAATACTCGCATTTATCTATTTGCATTAGAGTTAGGTTTAGCATTATAAATTATATCAATGTTACTAATCAACACTTATACCCAAACCCTAACTCACACATCCCCGTTGGATCATGGATTCATAAGGTGAAGCATCACCATCACATTCCATACTATTCTCAAGTATGAACCCACACATAAATCAAGGTGTAACCATCGGATTATAGCATACTAAGGTTTCAACAACAGTAATTGAGTATTCCATGATTGTATTAGTCATTCAAGGACTATTCATGCCCAATTACCATCATTTAGTTATATTAAAGCTAGATATAACAATCTATACCTCATTAGGATTACATATCAACACAATATGATTATCACCCCTTATACTAATATGAGTGAATAGGTAAGACTACCTTATTAAGGGTAACCCTCCATTTGTTCCATCATCATTCAACCAATATCACCATACCACAATGTCACCCATAATCAGTGGATGTTTAAAAGGTAAGACAATTGGTTGTTTACATAAGTAAACACCTTGGATAAACCACCTATGAAGTCCTTGATTTGTGCTCTAGAAAGAGTAACCATATAACCCTAGACATCCCTTGATTAACAACACAAAAAGTTCCATTGAGAGTAGGCTAAAACCCACAATCGGTTGTTCGGTTAAAACAAGCCATCCATTGTCAACAAGTAAGCTCCTTAAGTTGACCATATAAAGGAAACCATATAAATCACATTATTAGGACCAACATATTACATTATCCATCATTCCACTTTATTGGAGGAATAAACATTATATCTTGACTATTGGGTCAAGTTCATATGTTAAAACCATCAATTACAATATAGGTTCGACCATTGCATCAAGTGACCCCCAAAACCATTGATCTAAGGCTTAATTGATGCTACAACTATATGATTAACTCACCATAGATTTTGGAGATATGATACACCATAATTAGTGACCATTAAGTCACCATAGGTTGTTAGATCAGCACTATATTCATTAATCAGCATCAAATATTAAGCTAATGTAATCATTGATTGATAACATTATTAGAATACTTAGTAAATGATAATTAAACGCCTAATTGAGCCAAAACCTGACCTAAGGGGGTGACCATAGGTTGTCACCATCATCTCCCACCTTTGATATCGACCATCAGTTGTCATGAAGACAACACCATAGGGTTGTTGCAATGGTACCATCATCGGGTCATGGGTTTACAGAAAAAATCAGCTTTAAACCCTAAAATTGACCATTAGTTGATAGGTGCTTAGCACTATAAGTTGCCAAACCAACCTAATCCTAGTCATATTATACCTTATGTATAACGTACACATGATCATAGGTTCATCTAGAACTGAAATCAGAACATGGAACATTATAAAAATCGAAATCCAAGTCCAGCATAGCTTTTTAGTGCATGGATCATCATTTTCAAGCAAAAACATGAGCTAGAAAGCTTATGGTAAGCAATAAACGTGTAGAAATTTATAAAAAATACCTCTAATGATAATATGAAATCCCACACATAAGAAAACACAAGCAGGTAGGGTAGAAAATCCAAGCATAAGTTGTGAACTCCTCCATCTAGCACCTTTCTTCATCAAATGAGCAAACCCTAAGCATAAGGAGCAAGAAAGGTAGGGTTTTAGAGCTTTAGAGCAATTTCTACCATGGAACAGCAAGGTTCCGACCTGGAAAAAGATATGAGGAAGGATAACAAAGAAATAAATGGAGGAAAGAAGGAAATTGTTACTCTTTTAGGTCAAGATCACTAGAAGGAAGCTTTTTAAACCCTAAAAGGAAGTCAATTGCAACCCTAGATCCTTTTTCCAAGAAGGTCCCCACTTTCTTCTTCCTTGGACAAGAAAATTCACAGAAGCATAGAGGGAGAACAAGGTTGGGATAAGGAGGGAAGTGGTGGAGAGAAAATGGCTCATTTTGGCGCTTGGGGATAAGTATATGAAACTTTAAGATAAAGAAAAATAAAAAGTTGAAGTTCTAATATCCATCCAAGTGTCCATGGCCTTAATTTATTAAGAATATACAAGCACACACACAATCAGCTCCCCCAACATCGATATAGACCTGCTTAGCTTTTCTTTGTCGAATTTCCCATTCAATCAAATAATTCATTAGTTGATAGCTACTAAAGGTAGCTCATTCATGAAGGGGTAAACCCTAAAATACCCTTAGAGAAAACACCTTCAAACTGAAGTTTAAATAGACGCCCCATGTCTCAACTAGCTCAAGAATGATTAGAGAGTATCCATGGAACATAATTCAAGTGATAAATTGCAAATAAAACCTCTCGATGGGGTAAATTGTAGAAAAGTCCAAAATGTGCATAAAATTGCATAACTTGCTCAAACAGTGTCCAAATTGGACCAAATTTAAAACTTAAGCTTGTCTTGTGATTTCAAATCACATCACAAGGTTAGTTTAGGGTTATAAGAATTCAATTATGATTATTAAGCTTATTCAATTCGTTAAGCAAGTTTAGGGGCCTTACAATGTAAATACTCTTACTTAGTTGAAATGTATATATTATTAGCATGTTTATCTCCCTACCCTCATTATTATTGCATTGCTTGCAAAATTAGTTACCATCATGTGATATTTGATTTTGTATGACCTCGAGAGAATGTTGTTTTATCAGATATGGTGTAGGGAGGAGTGTGAATACACAAGAGTGTTAAAGCACTTGAGTTGTTAATCACATGGTCAAACTTTTGGTTATTTGTTTGTCATCTCAAGAGAGAGAGAGATTCTTCTAATAAAGATCTATCTCGAGCTTGTGAGAGGAGGTAATGGACATAAATGATGATTTTTCAAAAATAATGCTAAGTGTATACAATACGTATGAGTGTTTGTATGTTTGGTGAGTGTGCTTGGAAGCTGAAATCCAATCCCAGTTCCCTTACAAAGTCATAACACCAAAAAGTACTCACTTCTTGTTTTATTTGATAGTCTAGGTTTATTTTCTCTCTTGTTTCTACTATGGTGTGTTAGTTCAATCTACAAGGGATATTACCCCAACCCTTCCATCGAACTTACCAATATAAGACTAAAGGTCCCACCGATTAACCAACCTTGTCACTATGTTTGACCCCGTCTACCACTTCAGACCATGCACATCACTACAGGCATATCAAGGTGTTAGGTTACAACTTTAAAGTCTGGACCCTTAAGAATCAAGTTCATTCTACTTGTATTTTAGACCCACCTTAAAGAAGATGAGAATTGCATCATTATCTATCAAAACTTGAATGTTTGGTAAATATAAGAGAAATATACAACACCATGAAATCTAAATCTGAATACAAATAAAAAAAGAGGAGTTCTTGAAGATGTGATTCAAGAAGATAATAAAGTAAAATACAAACAAGTCTATGCTTATAAAGTGAATCAAGGTATGAAATCCACATAAGATAGAGAG
The DNA here is from genome assembly GCA_963693085.1 of Alisma plantago-aquatica. Classification (NCBI taxonomy): domain Eukaryota; kingdom Viridiplantae; phylum Streptophyta; class Magnoliopsida; order Alismatales; family Alismataceae; genus Alisma; species Alisma plantago-aquatica. The sequence goes on from OY856409.1 coordinate 706,526,348, forward strand.
AACTCATATAACAAGTACAAAATGAGAAGATGAATGGGAACAATGACAAAGAAATAAGGTGGAACCTGAGTTAATCTCAGACCAACCTATGTGTGTAAGAAAGTGTTAATGAAAAATCAGCATGGCATGTGAAAGAAATTAAGGGAGATGATCCCGATTTAATGAAGAAAATGTGGAATATGATGATTTACATGTCGATAAGTGGTTGAAAAACATAATAAAATAAGAGAACATACCAAGTGTGATAAATAGTCATCAAGGAAGGAGTAATGAGATATGCTTTATTATGATGATTCCTATGCTAATGGCAAGGAACCTAAAATGAAAACGGTAAAATGATACATAAGAAGTTGTAACTTGCACAATGAAAATAGAATTGGTTTCCTTTTTGCTAGTGACCTTGAACAATGTCGTTATGATGTGGGAAGTGTGTTTCCCTTTGTGTCTTTTCTTTCCAGGGCACAACTTTCAAGTGGATCATTGCCACTTGGTATGTGTGGATTCGTCGTAAACATGAGGGTGGATAGCTTATTATAGCATAAGGTTGTGTGGACTATGGTTCCAAGTTCATAAAGTTTGTGATGATTTTTCTTTTGAGCCTTCCAATAATTAGGAAGACTCCTCTTATATGTCTTGATATTTGTTATGTTGGTAAAAGTAGATGATATAAGGATGTGAGTTCCTTATAGCACATGAGGTGAATACCAAGTTAATGAATCCTAGTATCCAAGATGTATCAATAATATGAGAAATATGTGAAGGTTGGAGATGTTTATTAAATGAACATTCCAAGTATTCCTCTCCTTTAGAGAGAGAGAGAGTTGATGATGACCCTATTAACGTTGTTTGGAAGGAAAAACATAAGTTATTCTATAATGTTGTGTATGGTTCAGTGATAGTTGGGCAAGACCACTATCAAGGATAGATGGTTTGTAGGTAAATAGTCATGTGATACTATGTTCCTTTAAGATAAACCTATGATCAAATATCAATGCATAAGAGTTAGATTGGATGGCATAATTCACATGACCATGATGAGTTTAGAGTTATGTCATTTAGACTAACCAATGTACAAATAGAATTTATGAATAGGAGGAACAGAGTGTTCCAGTCATGGTATACAAGTGATATCAAGCTTTGAATGATGACATGTCAAAGTATTTCAATTATGGTCAAAAATATGATCAATATTTCTTCAAAAACCTTAGGGTTGCCAAAGCAGTAGTAGCTATGAGAACAAGTTGAACAAGAGTGAGATGGGGTTGATTAAATTTCTTTATGAGATCATCATATGTCTTCTAAGTAGGTTGTGTAAATCCTAGTAAGGTGAAGATAGTGTTGTTGTTTCACCCCTAACAAGGCTGACTAGGAATGATGTTTCCTTGTATGGAATGATAGCTGCCAGCGTCAGCATTTCTTTTGATGCTGAAAAAGAACTGACAAGAGTTCTAGTATCAGTGTATAAAAAAAGGATTGATACATTGCCTTTTTTTATGCTTCAAGGAAAGGTATGGGACACATGCCATGATTGGTAAAAAGCTAGCAAGTATGACTTTTGAGTAATGTGTTGATACAATAGATATAATTTTTGGATGATTGCTAGAATTTAATGTTGAACATTACTACTAGAGTTGTACAGATGACACAACAAGTTTCTATGTTCCATATTTGCAAATGTCTTCTTAGGTGGGAGTTTTTGTGCTGACCCAAGATGAGATATGTATGAATGATGTGACATCACCATGATATGTAAGTAAACATGTGAAGTTAATAGTATGAGGTGCAAAGGAAGTACCCATCTTTGTTTACCATGGATTTTGGGGGCAAAATCCCTGTTAGGGGTTTATAGTTGCAAGGCCCCTAAACTTGCTTAGTGAGTTGAACAAGCTTAATTATCATAATTGAATTCTTATAACCCTAATATAACCTTTTGATATGCTTTGAAATCATAATACAAGCTTAAGTTTCAAATTTGGTCCAATTTGGACACTGTTTGAGCAAGTTATGCAATTTTATGCACATTTTGGACTTTTCTGCAATTTACCCAATTGAGAGATTTTCTTTGAAATTTATCAGTTGCATTATGTTACTTGGATATTATATCATCATTCTCGATCTTGTTGAGCCATGGGGATCCTATTTAAACCTTGGTTTGAAGGTGTTTTCTCCAATGGTATTTTAGGGTTTCCCCCTTCATGGATGAGCTACCTTTAGTAGCTATCAACTAATGAATTATTTGATTGGCTGGGAAATTCGACAAAGGAAAGATAAGCAGGTCTATACACATGGTAGGGGATCTTCTTGTGTGTGTGCTTGTATATTCTTAATAAATTAAGGCCATGGACACTTTGATAGATACTAGAACTTCAACTTTTTCTTTTCGCTTTATCTTAAAGTTCATATACTTATCCCCAAGCATCAAAACGAGCCATTTTCTCTCCAACACTTCCCTCCTTCTCCCAACCTCATTCTCCCTCTGTGATTCTGTGAATTTTGCTGTCCAACGAAGAAGAAAGTGGGGATCTTATTGGAAAAAGGATCTAGGGTTGCAATTGACTTCATTTTAGGGCTGAAAAAGCTTCCTTCTAGTGATCTTGACCAAAAAGAGTAAGAATTCCCTTCTTTCCTTCGTTTATTTCTTTGTTTATCTTCCTCCTAGCTTTCTACAGGTCGTAACCTTGCTGTTCCATGGTGTAAATTGCTCTAAAGCTCTAAAACCCTACCTTTCTTACTCCTTATGCTTAGGGTTTGCTCATTTGATGAAGAAAGGTGCTAGATGGACGAATTCATAGCTTATTCTTGGATTTTCTACCCTACCTACTCGAGTTTTCTTCTGTGTGGGGTTTCATATTCTCATTAGAGGCAAGTTTTATAACTTGCTCCACATTTATTGCTTACCATAAGCTTTCTAGATCATGTTCTTGCTTGAAAACGATGATCCATGCACTAAAGAGCTATGCTTGACTTGGATTTCGATTTTTATAATGTTCACTGTTCTGATTTCAGTTATATATGAACCTGTGATCATGTGTAAATTATTCCTAAGGTATAATATGACTTGTATCAGGTTGGTTTGACAACCTATGGTGCTAAGCACCTATCAACCAATGGTCAATTTTAGGGTTTTAAGCTGATTTCTTCTATAAACCCATGACCCGATGATGGTACCATTACAACAACCCTATGGTGTTGTCTTCATGACAGATGATGGTCGTGATAAAATGTGTCATATGATGGTGACAACCTATGGTCACCCCATTAGGTCAGGTTTTGGACCAATTAGAAATTTAATGATCAACCATTAAGTACCCTACTGATGTTATCAATCAATTATGACATTAGCTTAATATTTGATGTTGATTAATGAATATAGTGTTGATATAACAACCTATGGTGATTTAATGGTCACTAATGATGGTGGAATAGGTATCTAAAACCTATTTTGAGTCAAGTATTGTAGTTGTATCATCAATTAAGCCTTAGACCAATGGTTTCTTGGGTCATTTGATGCAATGGTCGGACCTTTACTATAATTGATGGTTTTAATATATGAACTTGACTCAATGGTCAAGATCTACTATTTATTACTCCAATAAAGTGGAATGATAGCTAATGTAATATGTTGGTCCTAATAATGTGATTTAGATGGTTTCCTTTATATGATCAACTTAAGGAGCTTACTTGTTGATAATGGATGGCTTGTTTTAAATGAACAGTTGATTGTGGGTTTTACCCTAGTCTCAGTGGAACTTTTTATGTTCTTAATCAAGGTATGTCTAGGGTTAGATGGTGAATCTTTATAGAGCATAAATCAAGGACTTCATAGGTTTTTTATCCAAGGTGTTTACTTATCTAAACAACCTATGGTCTTACCTTTTAAACATCCAATGGTTCTGGGTGACATTGTGGTATGGTGATATGGGTTGAATTATGATGGAACAAATGGAGGGTTACCCTTAATAAGGTAGTCTTACCTATTCACTCGTATGAATAGAAGGGATGACAGTCATATTGTGTTGATATGTAACCCTAATGAGGTATAACTTGTTATACCTATCTTTAATATAACTAAATGATGGTAATTGGGTATGAATAGTCCTTGAATGACTAATACAATCATGAAGTACTATGTTAATGTTGTTGAAAACCTAGTATGCTATAACCCAATGGTTACACCTTGATTTATGTGTGTTGTTCATACTTGAGAATAGTATGGAATGTGATGGTGATGCTTCACCTTATGCATCTATGATCCAATGGGGATGCTTTGAGTTAGGGTTTGGGTATAAGTGTGTATTAGTAACATTAATATAATTTATCTTGTTGAACCTAACTCTAATGCAAATAGATAAAGATGAGTATTCATGTTTAACATTCTTATATGATGGCATGATGGTGAAATAACCTCCTTAACATGACTGTAACCTTAATGTGTTAATTGGTGGTTGTCATAGCCACATGGTTGATACTTGCTTATGCGAAACATGTGCATTATGAATATGATGAGGGTTAATCATATCTAGATTCCTTGCATGTTGATGTAATAAAGGAATGTTTTTAATGTTAATATAACCCTATTTTGATTGTTTATGAATATCCCCCAGCTCATTAATGCAATATTGTGTTGATCTAGTGTATTATATGTAAGTGATGTTGTTGAGCCTTGTTATAAGGCATGCAAAGATCATGATGATCTTGCAAGGAATAGTATGACGGTCTTAATGACCTTTGGGCATGGTTGAGCCCTAAATGAGGTGTAATCCTCTTATGTTGATAAGGGTTGATACCCTATGATATTGTGAAAAGGATTTATATCTTGTGATAGTATGATGACTAGTGTGGTCTCATGTATGGCAGGTGAATAGTACCATGTGATGATGATATGAGAAATTTTGTTTCACATGTTTATATCTTTTGAAGTTGTGATATTTATATGCTTGCAAAAAGTTAATTAGGGTTTGTATGTCCACTTGTTTGATGCAGCCTTAATTCACCCAATTGGAATAACTAATCAAGTGCAACTCTAATCATGTAGTGCCCTGTGCCATAGATCCATCTGAGTGTCAGAACTTGCTAGATGGTGAAACGAGTATTCCTAAGGGAAACTCGGAGCGCATACTGATGAGTATGCAGGGTGCTTGTCATCCTTAATTCAAGTGTTTAGGGAGGATGACTGCGGTCATACCTAGCCCTTAGTTTGAGAACGTCTGCGGTCGTGTCTCGGTGATGATATATGTGATGAGATTGGAGGACAACTGCGGTTGCACCTCGGATGGTAGGGTATCCGTACCCACCTCCTTTCACTAGTGTCGTGACATGTACCAAGGACGGACTATGCTATTAGCAGCTTGACCTTATGTGTCACTATGGCGGACCCGTACTGACCGGGGGTGGAGAAGATCATAGGATTCCAGCTCTTCCTAGATCTTATATGGCACTGATTTCGACTTGGCAGTGGTCAGTTGGATTTTGAGTGGTATCCTCAATTTCCTCAGGGCATAATAAAAGATGTAACACAGCCGTATATCATATCTGTTTAGGGTTATACATTACGCTTCACATTAGATGATAACCCTTGTTTGTTCTCTTTACATAAAGATGATGCTTAGTGCAATTAAGAGATAGTAATTATACTTATGTTGTGGATATGCATAAGATTATAAATGTGTACATACAGTAGTCATGCTTATGTTGATATCTATAGTGCTACTGCTGATTATAATTAGGATGCTATCTATATCATGTTGTTAGTCATGTTTAGCATGCTAGCCATGCCTTTGTAACTAGAGATGTATATACTGCTAATCATGCTTATCTAGATAGTTGTGCTTATGTTGTTAGCTCTTCTTATGATGTTGATATGTTCAACCAATTAGACATGCTCATGTTGTTAGCTATGCTATGTTACTAGACTTGCTCATGATGCTAGATATGCATATGCTACTGAATTCCTTATATTGTCAACAAGATAAAGGATGATAGTCTGGCTAATGATGATAGTTGTTATCTGCTCCTTATGTATTTTGTTAATCATTAGTACTGCTGATCTTATTTGTTATATCTGATTAATCTGCTTAACTGTTTGATTACTTTAAAATGTTGTAATCAATAAACATTGTTGGAGGTTATATCTCTTGCTGGGACATGGGTTTCACCCTTGTGGTTCGCCACATCTTTTTAGGTAATCAGAAGTGATGAAAACAAACATGTGGCAGCAAAGAGGAGCTATAGTAATGAATCTTTGAGAAAATTGATTAGATGTCTAGTGTGTCCTAGAGTTGTCCCTGTACTCTCAGGTCCGGGTGAGAAAAAGTTTGTATATGTGTTTCAAACGAATCAGACTTTTGTTAGCATATTAATGATTATTTGTGTGGCATATATGAATATTGTTCTCCTGTGTATATATGTGGTGGCTAAGATGATAGAACAATTTGTATCAAATTCTTGGCATAGTATGGATACAAGAAAGATGTTGGGCTCTTATGCAAATGTTTTTGAGTGGGTGTTTATGTTGAGATCGGTTTTAATTTACCCATATTTTTGGGTATGTGATTAATTAGTGATTGATTGTGTTTTATGTTTTGAGTAATCTCGTTTACTATAACGGGTTCTCACAAAAAGAGACTTTAAGTGTCTTCTTCTGTGCAACCTACTTTGGGGTCTGCTGAGTCTTGTACTACTCATGCACCTTTACTTTACCACGAGGAGTGAATTATTGCAAGGACAAACTCATGTGGAGAAATACCCAGCCCCACAACTGCTGAGGTGGCTACAAAAATGGTAAAATTCAACTCTTGCAGTGCATGTTAATTTTTGACCTTGATTGTTATGTTTTACTAATCAATTATTATTGATGATGATTAGCGGGATCTCTACGAATAAAGAGCAAGTTCATCCATGAGGGACAAAGGGATGAATTGACAGTTGCTATGGGTACTCTAGAGCATCATGGCCATGTTAGGACCGTTGGGGCTGGTCTCAGCATAAGATCCTTTTTTGGATCACTTGAGAAGTGTATATCTATCAAAAAAGGAGGATAGTCAGAATAGTAGGTGTAAGATATGATTGCAAAGGGAATAGAGGACATAATCGTAAAATATCATGCTTATTAGTCTCAACCTCCTCAGATAATACATGTGTCGTCGCACATTTCATATGAGATGGATCCCCCTACGACATATGTGGTTGGGAATAATCCCATGGACCCGCCAGCTGGCATGCCCTGTGTAAATCTTGTTGTGATATAATAGTCTTTCAGGTGAATTTATAATATGTTTGTGTTTAGGTATATATAAAAACTATATACAAATTTATAGGGACTAAGGCCATGCCATATTTTACTAGAACATTATGTCGTTGCATTGGGCGACACTTACCCACCCCTTCCATGCGACATGATTCATGGTGTTTCAACTATTGTCCATGCAGTTGTGTCTCTATCAGGCTTGTCTATAATGCTTGGAAATAAACATCACTGCCACATGGCCACCCCGGGCATGAGAGGATAGAAGATGTAGAAGGTGATGTGGTTGTGTAGCCTAAAGGGTGAGTTATCTATATCTATGTATGCTAAATTTTTATTGCCTTTGTATTTTTTATTCTTTTGTAGTTGTGAATATAATTGGAAATTTATATGAGAATATATATACACATGCATATAGGTATATACATATATATATATATAATTAGCAATTGATATGAGAATATATATATATAGAGAGAGAGAGAGTCGGGTTAGAATACACTCGAGTGTACAGATAGCACGAATACACTCAAGTGTGTTTGCATATCAAGACTATTTTTTGCAAAATGTAAGCCATTGATCTTCACTGTGATGCTATAACTAGGCTACATACAAATTTTTAGCCCATTTGGATGAGTGTAAGTCACTCATCCAAGGGCAACAAAATTGACGCGTGAAACTAATTTGAAATGCATAATATTTGCGGTCTTTATAACATGACCCATAAATGTCCAAATGTGCTCAAATTTTGCGTATGAGCTATTCACAAGATGTTTAAGAAGATCAATGGATTAGATTTTTGAAAAAAATATTGCATCATGAAAAACTACTTGAGTGTATTCTACTCTGAATACACTCGAGTGCATTCTAGCCTATATATATATATATATATATATATATATATATATATATATATATATATATATATATATATATATATATATATATATGCAGATCGCAACACCTAAGACCCCCCCTACAATTTTTCCTCCACTTCCTCCTCCAGAATATTTGAATCACTAGGTCCTAAGTGCAGTGGGTTGGCACTATGGCTAAGTGACTTAAAAGAAGGGTCGGCAGTAATGGTCCATATTAAGGAGGACATTGCAAACACTAGTGTATTCTTGACATATATTATGAATTTGTTTACTTGTGCTTGATTGGATACAACTGTGATAAAACTTTGGGTATGGTGAGATCTTATGGATGAATACCTCATTCCATATATGTGAAAATATATGTTGATTTGTTTTCTTATGTATTAATGCATATATATATATATATATATATATATATATATATATATATATATATATATATATATATTATAGATACTTATATAGGGACTGTGGAGAGTTCACACTGACTAATGTGGCACTTCTAGTTCCATCATTGATTAGACATGTAGATAAAGACCCTAAAATATATTAGTGATTATTGATATACCACATTCAAATATTTCGATAATGCGATAAAGAGCATGATTATAGCTCCTTTGAATGTTGGGTAAGTTCTGGACACTTTGCTTATAGTTTTGACATGTGATTTACATTTCATTGTGGATTTTGAATTTTATTTTATTTACCTTCTTTTCACTTAGAATTAATCATTGGGATTTGTTGGTAATTGTCCCCGAGACACTAACTGCATATTATCTAGATCCATAGGGTGACAAAGTAGAGAGTGGGGAACGCATAATGAAAAAGACATTATTTACATCAGTGATTTTTTATATCCATCAATATATATTAATATCTGCACCATTGAATGACTATTTACTAATTTAACTAAATGTGTTAGTTTAATTTGTAGGACTATAAAAGAACTCAAAAAGGTTGGAGAAAAGATAGATAAATAAAGAAATTATTAAGTTGGAAGAATGTTGAGGTAGTTTTTTACTCTAATGCATATATCTGCCAACTATTCTTACCTTCTTATTTATTAACGTTTCACATAACTATAAATTTATAGTGCTCTATACAAAATAATAATTGGGTATGTTGATACTACGTGATGTGGTATATTAACTTCATTGTCATACAGACAACACTAGACATCCATTGTATACAAACAACAATCTATATAGTCTTTATCATCATAGGTAAATAATGTCATTTGAAAATATGAAAAAAAACAAATCAAACTTTTGAATTATATCATTCTCTTTGCAATTGTTTGACATGACAAAGCCCTATACAAAATAAGAGTTGGATGAGATACAGAAAAGTGGGCACACTCTTTTATGAAGGAAGTCAACTTTGAATTTGGTTGGAATAAAATATAAGTTTTTCTAAACCTTGATGTCATTAGTTCTACATACATGTGGTGTTTATGACTTTTTGCAACTTTGAATTTAATGCAGGTGAATTGTTGATGCATATGTGAATGATGTGTGATATATGCATGTGTGTGAATGAATATGAAGAGGAATGAATACAATGAGAATTGTATTTGTACATGTCATGAGAATGGAACTCTATGTGTGTTTTCTGGATGGTATATGTGCACGAGAATGGAACTAAGTGTTGAAGGGAATGGAACTGAAGAATGGGAATGTATGTGGGTGGATGAATTGTGCATGAGAATAGAATTAAGTGTTGAAGGGAATGGAACTGAAGAATGGAAATGTATGTGGGTGGATGAATTGTGTGTATTTGTCATTGCGGGTTTTGCAAGTGTGCTAGTCTGTTGTTAAGATGAACACTGGATGGACTCTACAACTCTAATGAATTGAAATTTTTGCATGTTTTTGGACAGTCGGACAATATGTTTCAGACCTGATATAGAAAAATACATGTGATGTCAATTGTTACAAAAAATTGATGTTGTAGATCTATCATGTTGGTTTTCTCATAAAACCGATGTCACAACTATTCCAAAATGGCCATTGTCCCCCAGCAAGACCGTGCTACCATCTGGCCTATATCGTCAATTTTTTTTGAAAACCGACGACACAACTGGCCTATAGTGTCGATTTTCTAAAGAAACTGACAACATAGCTTTGGAGTTTTAAAAAGAAAAAGTATATATTGTGTCGGTTTGTTTTAGGGTAACCAACGACTAAGATTTGACTATAGCATAGGTTCTTAGTCAGGATTTGATGACACAAAGATATACCATGACAATGCTATCGCTTTGAGTCATCAATTGAGTTGTTGGTTTCTATTTTCATAGAAATACACTAACTGTGTGTCATCAGTTTTTCCTTTCCCTCAAAATTGGCACAAAAGGGCCTTAGTTGTAGTGTCTCCCACTTAGGTGTACGTACGAAAAATGACATTATATGTCTATTACAACTGACGCTAAAGATGGTATCTGTACTAGCGATACACTTTGTTTGTTCCATTGTATCCCTTATTTTGGTTGATGGTGATTCATTGTTGTTAAAAAATATTGTCCCTCACTACATGAGTGGCTAATTAATTTAACTTGGGTCGGGTGTAGCATACCCTCCAACTATTTATGTGAGAACCTATTACACTAAATGAGATTACTGAAAACATAAAACACAATCAATCACTAATTAATCACATACCCAAAAATATGGGTAAATTAAAACCGATTTCAACGTCAGCACCCGCTCGTAAACATTTGCATAAGAGTCCAAAATCTTTCTTATATCCATACTATGCCAAGAATTTGATAAAAATTGTTCTATCGTCTTAGACACCACACATATACACAGGAGAATAATATTCATATATGCCACACAAACAAGCATTAATATGCTAATTGGGTGAATTGAGCATTATATGACACTGAAGATGGCTCTACGACACATGGCACTACATGATTAGAGTTGCACTTGATTAGTTATGCCAATTGGGTGAATTAAGGTTGCATCAAACAAGTGGACATACAAACCCTAATTCAGTTCTAGCAAGCGTATAAATATCACAACTTTTTTTTATTATCACAACTTTTAAAAAATATAAACATGTGAAACATAATTTCTCGTCTCATCATCACATGGTACTATTCACTTGCCATTCATGAGACCACACTAGTCATCATACTATCACAAGATATAAATCCTTTTCACAATATCACATGGTATCAACCCTTATCAACATAATAGGATTACACCTCATTCAGGGCTCAACCATGCCCAAAGGTCATTAAGACCATCATACTATCATAGGATATAAATCCTTTTCACAATATCACAGGGTATTAACCATTATCAACACAAGAGGATTATACATCATTTAGGTTTCAACCATGCCCAAAGGTCATTAAGACCATCATACTATTCCCTACAAGATCATCATTATCTTTGCATGCCTTATAACAAGGCTCAACAACATCACTTACATATAATACACCAGATCAACACAATATTGCATTAATGAGCTAGGAGATATTCATAAACAATCATAACAGGGTTATATTAACATTAGGAACATTCTTTTATTACATAAACATGCAAGGAATCTAGATATGATTAACACTCATCATATTCATAATGCACATATTTAGCATAAGAAAGTATCAACCATGTGGATATGATAACCACCAATTAACACATTAAGGTTATGATCATGTTAAGGAGGTTATTCCACCATCATTCCATCATATAAGAATGTTGAACATGAATACTCATATTTATCTATTTGCATTAGAGTTAGGTTCAACATGATAAATTATATCAATGTTACTAATCAACACTTATACCCAAACCCTAACTCACAACATCCCCATTGGATCATGGATGAAAAAGGTGAAGCATCACCATCACATTACATATTATTATCAAGTATGAACTCACACATAAATCAAGGTGTAACCATCGAGTTATAGCATACTAGGGTTTCAACAATAGTAACAGAGTATTCCATGATTGTATTAGTCATTCAAGGACTATTCATACCCAATTACCATCATTTAGTTATATTAAAGCTAGATATAACAAGCTATACCTCATTAGGGTTACATATCAACACAATATGATTACCATACCTTCTATTAATATGAGTGAATAGGTAAGACTACCTCATTAAGGGTAACCCTCCATTTGTTTCATCATCATTCAACCAATATCACCATACCACAATGTCACCCAGAATCATTGGATGTTTAAAAGGTAAGACAATTGGTTGTTTACATAAGTAAACACCTTGGATAAACCACCTATGAAGTCCTTGATTTGTGCTCTAGAAAGAGTCACCATATAACCCTAGACATCCCTTTATTAACAACACAAAAAGTTCCATTGAGAGTAGGGTAAAACCCACAATCGACTGTTCGGTTAAAACAAGCCATCCATTGTCAACAAGTAAGCTCCTTAAGTTGATCATATAAAGGAAACCATATAAATCACATTATTAGGACCAACATATTACATTATCCATCATTCCAATTTATTGGAGGAATAAACATTAGATCTTGACCATTGGGTCAAGTTCATATGTTAAAACCATCAATTTTAGTATAGGTTCGATCATTGCATCAAGTGACCCAAGAAACCATTGATCTAAGGCTTAATTGATGCTACAACTATTTGATTAACTCACCATAGATTTTGGAGATCTGACACACCATAATTAGTGACCATTAAGTCTTCATAGGTTGTTATATCAGCACTATATTCATTAATCAACATCAAATATTAAGCTAATGTAATCATTGATTGATAACATTATTAGAATACTTACTAGATGATAATTAAACGTCTAATTGAGCAAAAACCTGACCTAAGGGGGTGACCATAGGTTGTCACAATCATCTCACACCTTTAATCTCGACCATCAGTTGTCATGAAGACAACACCATAGGGTTGTTGCAATGGTACCATCATCAGGTCGTCGGTTTATAGAAAAAATCAGCTTTAAACCCTAAAATTGATCATTGGCTGATAGGTACTTAGCACCATAAGTTGCCAAACCAACCTGATACAAGTCATATTATACCTTATGAATAATGTACAAATGATCACAGGTTCATCTAGAACTGAAATCAGAACAGGGAACATTATAAAAATTGAAATCTAAGTCAAGCATAGATTTTTAGTGCATGGATCATCATTTTCAAGCAAGAACATGAGCTAGAAAGCTTATGGTAAGCAATAAACATAAAGCAAGTTATAAAACTTGCCTCTAATGAGAAGATGAAAGCCCACATATAAGTAAACACGAGAAAGTAGGGTAGAAAATCCAAGCATAAGTTGTGAACTCCTCCATCTAGCACCTTTCTTCATCAAATGAGCAAACCCTAAGCATAAGGAGCAAGAAAGGTAGGGTTTTAGAGCTTTACAGCAATTTCTACCATGGAACAGCAAGGTTCCGACCTGGAGAAAGGTAGGAGGAAGGATAACAAAGAAATAAACGGAGGAAAGAAGGAAATTCTTACTCTTCTAGGTCAAGATCACTAGAAGGAAGCTTTTTAAACCCTAAAAGGAAGTCAACTGCAACCCTAGATCCTTTTTCCAAGAAGGTCCCCGCTTTCTTCTTCTTTGGACAGGAAAATTCACAAAAGCATAGAGGGAGAACGACGTTGGGAGAAGGAGGGAAGTGGTGGAGAGAAAATGGATCGTTTTGGTGCTTGGGGATAAGTATATGAAACTTTAAGATAAAGAAAAAGAAAAAGTTGAAGTTCTAGTATCTATCCAAGTGTCCATGGCCTTAATTTATTAAGAATATATAAGAACACACACAAGCAGCTCCCCCACCATCTGTATAGACCTGTTTAGCTTTCTTTTGTCGAATTTCCCAGCCAATCAAATAATTCATTAGTTGATAGCTACTAAAGGTAGCTCATCCATGAAGGGGTAAACCCTAAAATACCCTTAGAGAAAACACCTTCAAACCAAGGTTTAAATAGGTTCCCCGTGTCTCAACAAGCTCAATAATGATAAGATAGTATCCAAGAAACATAATGCAAGTGATAAATTGCAAAGAAAACCTCTCAATTGGGTAAATTGTAGATAAGTCCAAAATGTGCATAAAATTGCATAACTTGCTTAAACATTGTCCAAATTGGATCAAATTTGAAACTTAAGCTTGTCTTATGATTTCAAAGCATATAAAAAGGTTATTTTATGGTTATAATAATTTAATTATGATAATTAAGCTTATTCAACTCATTAAGCAAGTTTAGGGGCCTTACAACTATAAACCCCTAACAGGGATTTTGCCCCTGGAATCCAAGGTAAACAAAGATGGGTACTTCATTTGCACCTAATCCTATTACCTTCACATGATTACTTGCATACAATGGTTATGTCACATCATTCATGCATATCCCATCTTGGGTCAGCACAAAAAACCCCACCTAAGAAGACATTTGCAAATATGGAACATAGAAACTTGTTGTGTCATCTGTACAACTCTAGTAGTAATGTTCAACTTTAAATTCTAGCTATCATACAAAAATTATATCTATTGTATTAACACATTACTCAAAAGTCATACTTGATAGCGTTTTACCAATCATGTCATGTGTCCCATACCATTCTTTGAAGCATAAAAAAGGCGATGTATCCATCCTTTTTTTCTAGATACACTGACACTGGAACACTTGTAAGTTCTTTTTTAGCATCAAAAGAAATGATGACGCTGGCACTTGTCATTCCATACAAGGAAACATCATTCCTATTCAACCTTGTTAGGGGTGAAACAACAACACTATCTTCACCTTACTAGGATTTACACAACCTACTTAGAAGACATATCATGATCTCATAAAGACATTTAATCAACCCCATCTCACTCTTGTTCAACTTGTCTCATAGCTATTGCTGCTTTGGCAACCCTAAGGTTTTTGAATAATATTGATCATATTTTTGACCATATTTGAAATAGTTTGACATGTTATCATTTAAAGCTTGCTACAACTTGTAAGACATTACTTAAACACTCTATTCCTCCTATTCATAAATTCTATTGGTACATTGGTTAGACTAAAGGACATAACTCTAAACTCATCATGGTCATGTGAATTATGTCATCCAATCTAACTCTTATGCATTGATATTTGATCACATGTTTATCTTAAAGGAACATGGTATCACATATCTATTGACCAACATACCATATATCCTTGATAGTGATCTTGCCCAGCTATCACTAAACCATACACAACATTATAGAATCACTTTTGTTTTTCCTTCCCCAACAACATTTATAGGATCATCATCAACTCTCTCTCTCTCTCTATGGGAGAGGAATACTTGGAATGTTCATTTAATAAACATCTCCAACCTTCACATACTTCCCATACTATTGACACATCTTGGATACTAGGATTCATTACCTTGGTATCCACATCATGTGCTATAAGGAACTCACATCCTTATCTCATCTACTTTTACCAACATAACAAATATCAAGACATATAAGAGGAGTCTTCCTAATTATTGGAAGGCTCAAAAGCAAAATCATCACAAACTTTATGATCTTGGAACCATAGTCCAAACAACCTTATGCTATAATAATCTATCCACCCTCATGTTTACAACGAATACATACGTACCAAGTGGCAATGATCCACTTGAAAGTTGTGCCCTAGAAAGGAAAGACACAAAGGGAAACACACTTCTCATACCATAGAAACATTGTTCAAGGGTCACTAGCAAAAAGGTAACCAACTCTATTTTCATTATATGAGTTACAACTTCTTATGTATCATTTTACCTTTATCATTTCGGGTTCCTTGCCATTAGCATAGGAATCATCATGATTAACATATCTTGTTACTCCTTCCTTGATGACTATTTATCACACTTGGTATTTTCTCTTATTTTATTGTGTTTTTCAACCACTTATTGACAGGTAAATCATCATATTCCACATTTTCTTCATTAAACTAGGATCATCTCCTTTAATTTCTTTCACATGCCATGATGATTTTACATTAGCACTTTCTTACATACATAGGTTGGTCTAAGATTAACTCAAGTTCCACCTTATTCCTTTGTCATTGTTCCCATTTATCTTCTCATTTTGCACTTGTTATAGGAGTTCTTTCCATCTTATGTGGATTTCATACCTTGATTCACTTTATAAGCATAGACTTATATGTCTTTTACTTTATTATATTATTGAATCACATCTTCAAGAACTCCTCTTTTTCCAATTTGTATTCAGATTTAGATTTCATGGTGTTGTATCTTTCTCTTATAGTTACCAAACATTCAAGTTTTGATAAATTATGATGCAATTCCCATATTCTTTAAGATAGGATTGAGATATCCATACCATGATTTCTTATTTATTATGCTCCTTAGATTGTCTCAAAATGACTACTTGATCAGAGTAATCAGAAAAATAACAATCTAAGATTTCCATACTTACGTTTCTTCAATAATTGAATACCTGGCCAGGGCACCCAAATACTGAGATTAGGCAGTATGCACCATATTTTTATGTCATATTCCTAATTTTAACATCATCCTAGTCCTGTCCTAGTGTCCGTGTAGACTCAGTGAACCTAAAGCTCTGATACCAACTTGTGAGAACCTGTTACACTAAACGAGAATACTCAAAACATAAAACATAATCAATCACTAATTAATCACATACCCAAAAACATGGGTAAATTAAAACGGATTTCAACGTCAGCACCCACTCATAAACATTTTCATAAGAGCCCAAAATCTTTCTTATATCCATATTGTGCCAAGAATTTGATACAAATTGTTCTATCATCTTAGCCACCACATATATACACATGAGAACAATATTCATATATACCACACAAACAAGCATTAATATGCTAACAAAAGTCCGATACGTTTGAAACACCATATACAAACTTTTTCTCACCTAGATCTGAGAGTACATGGATGACTCTAGGATACACTAGACATCTAATCAACTTTCTCAAAGATTCATTACTATAGCTCCTCTTTTCTGCCACATGTTTGTTTTTGTCACTTTCGATTACCTAAAAAAATGTGGTGAACCACAAGGGTGAGACCCATATCCCAACAAGAGATATAACCTCCAACAACATTTATTGATTACAACATTTTTAAGTAATTAAATAGTTAAGCAGTTTAATAAGATATAACAAATAGGCTCAATAGCAGGGATGATTGACAAAATACATAAAGGAGAAGATAATAATTATCATCATTAACCAGACTATCACCCTTTATCTTGTTGACAATATAAGCAATTCAGTAGCATGTGCATATCTAGCATCATGAGCAAGTGTAGTAACATATAATCTCTATCATTATGAATAAGTCTAGTCACATAAGCATAGCTAACAACATTAGGATTTCTAATAGGCCGAACATATTAACATCATAATAAGAGCTAACAACATAAGCACAACTATCTGCATAAGCATGATTAGTAGTATATGCATCTCTAGTAACAAAGGCATGGCTAGCATGCTAAACATAACTAATAACATGAGATATCTAGCATCATGATTATAATCAACAGTAGCAATATAGTTATCAACATAAGCATGGCTACTATATGTACGCATCTACAATCTTAAGCATATACACAACATAAGTATATATATTATCTCTTAATTACACTAAGCATCATGTTTATGTAAAGCCCTGGGGAATTTGAATCGTACCATTCAAAGTCCAACCGACCCCTATGAAGGGCTATTCGGTTCCGTACAAGATCTAGGAGTGTCGGTATCCTAAGATCTCTTCCCCTTGGCCAGTACGAGTAAAAAGGCAGTGACATATCAATCAAATCTGCCACTACAGCGACATATAGTCAAGCTTATAACCACTAGTCCGCCCTTGGTACAGGTCACGGCATTAGAAACCAGGGTATACAGAACCCTCTAATATGAGGTACAACCGCAGCTGTCCTCAATCACATCATGTTATAATCACCGAGACACGACCACATCCATTCTCAATCACATCAGATGTATGAGGCAGGACCATAGCCAACCTCCACAATCTGCATTGTGGATGACAAGGATATATCCTCAACCTGCCACCCCCACATACTCAACAGTATGCGCTCCGAGTTTCCCTTAGGAATACTCGTTTCACCATCCAACAAGTTCTGACACTGAAGATGGCTCTACGACACAGGGCACTACATGATTAGAGTTGCACTTGATTAGTTATGCCAATTGGGTGAATTAAGACTGCATAAAACAAGTGGACATACAAACCCTAATTCACTTCTTGCAAGTATATAATTATCACAACTTTTAAAAGATATAAAACGTGTGAAACATAATTTTTCATCTCATCATCACATGGTACTATTCACTTGCCATTCATGAGACAACACTAGTCATCATACTATCACAACATATAAATCCTTTTCACAATATCACAGGGTATCAACCCTTATCAACATAAGAGGATTGCACCTCATTCAGGGCTCCACCATGCCCAAAGGTCATTAAGACCATCATAGTATCACAGGATATAAATCCTTTTCACAATATCACAGGGTATTAACCCTTATCAACACAAGAGGATTACACATCATTCAGGTTTCAACCCTGCCCAAAGGTCATTAAGACCACCATACTATTCCCTACAAGATCATCATTATCTTTGCATGCCTTATAACAAGGTTCAACAACATCACTTACATATAATATACCAGATCACCACAATATTGCATTAATGAGCTAGTAGATTTTCATAAACAAGCATAGCATGGTTATATTAACATCAAGAACATTCCTTTATTACATCAACATGCAAGGAATCTAGATATGATTAACACTCATCATATTCATAATACACATGTTTAGCATAAGAAAGTATCAACCATGTGGCTATGATAACCACCAATTAACACATAAGGTTATGATCATGTTAAGGAGGTTATTCCACCATCATTCCATCATATAAGAATGTTAAACATGAATACTCACATTTATCTATTTGCATTAGAGTTAGGTTCCGCATGATAAATTATATCAATATTATTACAAATCAACACTTATACTCAAACCATAACTCACGACATCCCCGTTGGATCATGGATGCATAAGGTGAAGCATCACCATCACATTCCATACTATTCTTAAGTATGAACCCACACATAAATCAAGGTTTAACCATCGGGTTATAGCATACTAGGGTTTCAACAATAGTAACCAAGTATTCCATGATTGTATTAATCATTCAAGGACTATTCATACCCAATTACCATCATTTAGTTATATTAAAGCTAGATATAACAAGCTATACCTCATTAGAATTACATATCAACACAATATAATTATCACCCCTTCTATTAATATGAGTGAATATGTAAGACTACCTTATTAAGGGTAACCCTCCATTTGTTCCATCATCATTCAACCAATATCACCATACCACAATGTCACCCATAATCATTGGATGTTTAAAAGGTAAGACAATTGGTTGTTTACATAAGTAAACACCTTAGATAAACCACCTATGAAGTCCTTGATTTATGCTCTAGAAAGAGTCACGATATAACCTTAGACATCCCTTGATTAACAACACAAAAAGTTCCATTGAGAGTAGGGTAAAACCCATAATCGACTGTTCGATTAAAACAAGCCATCCATTGTCAACAAGTAAGCTCCTTAAGTTGGTCATATAAAGGAAACCATCTAAATCACATTATTAGGACCAACATATTACATTATCCATCATTCCACTTTATTGGAGGAATAAACATTATATCTTGACCATTGGGTCAAGTTCATATGTTAAAACCATCAATTACAATATAGGTTCGACCATTGCATCAAGTGACCCAAGAAACCATTGATCTAAGGCTTAATTGATGCTACAACTATATGATTAACTCACCATAGATTTTGGAGATATGATACACCATAATTAGTGACCATTAAGTCACCATAGGTTGTTAAATCAGCACTATAGTCATTAATCAGCATCAAATATTAAGCTAATGTAATCATTGATTGATAACATTATTAGAATACTTAGTAGATGATAATTAAACATCTAATTGAGCCAAAACCTGACCTAAGGGGGTGATCATAGGTTGTCACCATCATCTCACACCTTTGATCTCGACCATCAGTTGTCATGAAGATAACACCATAGGGTTGTTGCAATGGTACCATCATCGGGTAATGGGTTTATAGAAAAAATCAGTTTTAAACCCTAAAATTGACCATTGGTTGATAGGTGTTTAGCACCATAAGTTGCCAAACCAACTTGATCCTGGTCATATTATACCTTATGAATAACGGACATATGATCATAGGTTCATCTAGAACTAAAATCAGAATAGGGAACATTATAAAAATTGAAATCCAAGTTAAGCATAGCTTTTTAGTGCATGGATCATCATTTTCAAGCAAGAACATGAGCTAGAAAGCTTATGGTAAGCAATAAACATAAAGCAATTTATAAAAACTACCTCTAATGAGAAGATGAAATCCCACACATAAGAAAACACATACAGGTAGGGTAGAAAATCCAAGCATAAGTTGTGAACTCCTCCATCTAGCACCTTTCTTCATCAAATGAGCAAACCCTAAGCATAAGGAGCAAGAAAGGTAGGGTTTTAGAGCTTTAGAGCAATTTCTACCATGGAACAGCAAGGTTCCGACCTGGAAAAAGATATGAGGAAGGATAACAAAGAAATAAACGGAGGAAAGAAGGAAATTCTTACTCTTTTAGGTAAAGATCACTAGAAGGAATCTTTTTAAATCCTAAAAGGAAGTCAACTGCAACCCTAGATCCTTTTTCCAAGAAGGTCCCCACTTTCTTCTTCCTTGGACAAGAAAATTCATAGAAGCATAGAGGGAGAACAAGTTTGGGATAAGGAGGGAAGTGGTGGAGAGAAAATGGCTCATTTTGGTGCTTGGGGATAAGTATATGAAACTTTAAGATAAAGAAAAATAAAAAGTTGAAGTTCTAATATCCATCCAAGTGTCCATGGCCTTAATTTATTAAGAATATACAAGCACACACACAATCAGCTCCCCCACCATCTATATAGACCTGCTTAGCTTTTCTTCGTAGAATTTCCCATTCAATCAAATAATTCATTAGTTGATAGGTACTAAAGGTAGCTCATTCATGAAGGGGTAAACCCTAAAATACCCTTGGAGAAAACACCTTCAAACTGAAGTTTAAATAGACGCCCCATGTCTCAACTAGCTCAAGAATGATTAGAGAGTATCCATAGAACATAATGCAAGTGATAAATTGCAAATAAAATCTCTCGATGGGGTAAATTGTAGAAAAGTCCAAAATGTGCATAAAATTGCATAACTTGCTCAAACAGTGTCCAAATTGGACCAAATTTAAATCTTAAGCATGTCTTATGATTTCAAATCACATCACAAGGTTAGTTTAGGGTTATAAGAATTCAATTATGATAATTAAGCTTATTCAACTCGTTAAGCAAGTTTAGGGGCCTTACAATGTAAATACTCTTAGTTGCAATGTATATATTATTAGCATGTTTATCTCCCTACCCTCATTATTATTGCATTGCTTGCAAAATTAGTTACTATCATGTGGTATTTGATTTTGTATGACGTCGAGAGAGTGTTGTTTTATCAGATATGGTGTAGGGAGGAGTGTGAATACACAAGAGTGTTAAAACACTTGAGTTGTTAATCACATGGTCAGACTTTTGGTTATTTGTTTGTCATCTCAAGAGAGAGAGATTCTTCTAATAAAGATCTATCTTGAGCTCGTGAGAGGAGGGAATAGACATAAATGATGATTGTTCAAAAATAATGCTAAGCGTATACAATATGTATGAGTGTTTGTATGTTTGGTGAGTGTGCTTGGAAGCTGAAATCCAATCCAGTTCCCTTATAAAGTCATAACACCAAAAAGTACTCACTTCTTGTTTTATTCGATAGTCTAGGTTTATTTTCTCTCTTGTTTCTACTATGGTGTGTTAGTTCAATCTACAAGGGATATTACTCAACCCTTCCATCGAACTTACCAATATAAGACTAAAGGTTCCACCGGTTAACCAACCTTGTCACTGTGTTTGACCCCGTCTACCACTTCAGACCATGCACATCACTACAGGCGTATCAAGGTGTTAGGTTACAACTTTAAAGTCTGGACCCTTAAGAATCAAGTTCATTCTACTTGTATTTTAGACCCACATTATGAGCCAATCAACAAGACAGATAGAGGTCATATGCAAATAACAAGCATAGAGTGTTGGAGTATTAGGTTTGAGGACATAATATATCTCAAGATTTCATCTAGTGAAGGTGTTTTCAGGTTCGGTAAGAGGGGTAAGTTGGCTACCATGTTTTGGAGACCTTACTCCGTTACATTTCATGTAGGGGAAGTGGCATATAAGTTGGTGCTACAGCCAGAGTTGCACATTTGAACAATGTGTTCCACGTTTCCATGATCAAGAAATGTCATCTAGATACATAGCATACTATCCAGCTAGTGGAGTTCAATTTGATGATGACATCTCATATATTGAAGGACCGATGTTGATCTTGGATAGGCAAATGCAAAAGTTGAGGAAGAAGGATATAATGTTAGTGAAGGTGTTGCAACATCACTACGGTCTATAGTAAGCAATGTGGGAATTAGATGATTAGATGTTAGGAACAAGGGGTTTCTAGGTATAAGGGCATTGGCATGACTTAATTCATAAAACATGTTTTATTATCTTAATTGTGTACTTAGATATCTTAGTTGCATGGTTGGAATGGTTTTATAATCAATGGTTGAATAATGCCTCAAAATTAGCCTTAATTGCATTTGGTTTGCCTAATTTACAATTTCTTACGCTTTGGAAACTTAACTATAATTTTGCCTTTCACATAGACCTTAACTAAAATATGTATAAATATATTCTTGGCTTGTTACTCCTTATCTATAATTAATGTTTGTCACTTGGTTTGCAAGCATATATATGACCTATATGGGAGTCTGATACCTTGTTCCTTGGTTTTAACACCTAGCTAAGTGTGTATGTGTGGCCTTGTGTGGGCCTGGACCAATGTGGTTGTAAGGCCTTGTTTGGACTAGTAGTTGTCCACTTGAGGGTGGTCTCTATCTCCACCATCGGGAATTGATAGGACCAAAGTTACAAGGACTCTCTCTCTCTACCCAATGAGATTTCTAATCTCATAATGTTCGCAAAACTCTCTCTCTCTTCTCTGACGTTACTCATAAAAGAATGATAGGAATAAATGAAATTTCCATGTGTGTTGATCTATAGGGATATCTCCATAGACCTAAGAGCA
This sequence comes from Alisma plantago-aquatica, assembly GCA_963693085.1. Taxonomy (NCBI): domain Eukaryota; kingdom Viridiplantae; phylum Streptophyta; class Magnoliopsida; order Alismatales; family Alismataceae; genus Alisma; species Alisma plantago-aquatica. The sequence goes on from OY856409.1 coordinate 706,549,725, forward strand.
AAAGTCTCTCATGTAGAAAGTCATGGCAATGGTTGATTACCACATTTGTGCATGTGTGGATCGGTCATCAAAATCTTGGTCTTGTAACATTTGATAGTCGACGCTTGATGACCAACATGCCCGACGAAGAGTTGTTGCATCTTCAACCAATAAAGATGGTTGATGGTGACGACCGATGAGGAGTTGAAGTTGCATGATTGTTGAAGAACATACTAATTGGAGGAGGGCACACTAGTACATAACCAGCCTTTAGTGTCGGTTATTTAAGGCCTTTAGTGTCAGTTTTTAAGCAACACCTATGTGGGTGCCGCTAAAAGCCCAACCGTTACGCGTCGGTTTGCGCACACCACCAAAAACACATCAGCAGGGGGTATAGGCGTCAGTTATTAGCTTTGAAACTGACGCCATATACCTTCGCGCCACAGAAAGGGTGCCATCTGGGGCACTATCGGTGTCGGTTTATTAGTGATAATTGACGCCATCTCACCCGCTGCCACGGTCGTGCTGGCCAGCACGACCGTGGTGTCTGGTCCGCTGCCACGACCATGCTGGCCAGCACGGCCGTGGTGTCTGGCCTCATTAGGGAAATCGACGTCGGTTACTGGTAGGGCAACCGACACTGTAACCATTTGTCGTCGGTTTTATACAAATAACCGACGCCTATTTTATGTTTTTTTTCTGTCAGTCTGCAGACCTACTGTGGCTGTTCACAGGATGAGAAACCTGTAGTTCAGTTATGAACTGCAGGTTTTACGACATCCATTGATATCAGCCAACAACATGCCACAAACATGCAAAATTAACAACATAAATGTTCACACATTTAGCAACCTGCAGTTCCATTCGATTTTCACACATGTAGAAACATTCATGTAGCAATCTATAGTTCCATTCATTTTCACATTCACACATATAGAAACATTCATATAGCAACCAACAGTTTCATTCATTTTCACTCTGACACATGTAGAAACATTCAGACATGTAGAAACATTCACATATATTATAATTCAGAAATTCATTTACAAAATATCATTCTTTAGTCATTATTCGCTATCAACATCCCAATTATATGTTAAAACCCCCACTACTTGTATGGTTGTTGCCCATTCTTCTCTTACATCATTTAATTCTTCCGTCGTATAGGGAGCATGTACATCTGGTAAGGCCTTTCCTGTATTGTGGTCAGTTTTAAACACCTGCTAAGAGAATGATGTATATATATAATTAATAATATATAAATAAGATTGATATATTTCATATTATCTAATGAGACTATATATAATACCTCAGGAATGGTATCGATGTCCACTGCGGCATATTTGATAATCATGTGCATAAATCGCATCACATAGTATGCACATGCCCATCCGTTGTCTTGTGTAGCACACTATAAATTGAAACATACAAAATATTAAAAAATACAACTAATTAAGCACTGTTCACATAAATAATATATGCATTGCAGTCGGGAACTTACTTCCATGTTTGTCCAAATTATTTACTGGTTCTTTTTCCTGGGGACCTTTCCTCCATCCTTTTTGAACTCATCTAAACCCCTACATGTTAATGTAACACAGTTGCATAATTAAATAGTAATGTAATAACATATGTTAACGGATATGAAAATGAAATATTTGTCAGCGGAATAATGCCATTTTCATTTTGTGTCCATATTTTGAATTCAATTTAGTCCCCTTAGGATCTAGATAATAGACAGTGAACGTCTCGGGGACAATAACTAGTAACTCCCAATGCGTACCACTAGAGGTTAAAAAGTTAAAAATTAATAACTCAAAATCCGCAATAAAAATGTAATTTTCTTAAGTCCAAATTATAAGCAAAGTAAACTTACTCCACATTGAATGGAGCTATTATCACCGTCTTCTTATTTTGAGCAAAATTTGTAAAAGCATCACAACAGTATTGTTGAACTGACGGAGGGTCTTTAGCTACTAGACTAATCAAAAATGGAATAAAAAATCCTACATGTTCGAATGAAAAATCTACACATTTCTTGTCTAAGTAGCTGCAAAACATGTATTACGTATGCATTAATAAATAAGAAACCAGATCACCAGATCCTACACAAGGTATATAGATGTATAAAGAAGATCTCACCTTATCCATAGCTCTATCACAGATGTATTCAGCCAATCATATCGAAACAACTCCAAAATATCTTGTATAAATAGGTTGCTTTCGTATGATTGACATGCAACATCCACATCTATAGAAATAGTTATAGGGAAATTTATATCATGTTCGCCTAAGCATATTGCCATACCCCTACAGTTAGGACCTAACAGGACAGGTAGGTCTTGTGGAACCCAACTTAGTAATATAGGAGGTGGAGGTGGAGGCCTAGATGCTGTGGGTGTCTTCTTTTTAACATGTATATATATATATATATATATATATATATAATTTCAGATCAACTGACATCATATACACACACTAACAATTTAATGTAATGTAAATTTACCATACAGTTTCAGTATAGAGGACATCTGCTTTTGGCCACAATATCACTCCACCTTCTACCTCACCAAGTGTTTCACAATCTGGGTGGGCATATGGCAATGGAAGATCCATCCACTTGGAGAATATACGTAGCGGGCTCACACGAACCCAACCAGTTGGTAATGGAGACCCATGAAACATTTCCCTTGGTAGGGATGGGTAAGCCGACGCCTCTGCAATGACAAATTCTTTACTTTTTAGACGGCATGGCTTCAACCCCTACAAATTTTTGTGTAAAGAATGTTATATACATATATACATATCATCTTGAAAACATATCATCTTGAAAAGACTAGTTATTATGTCATAAAAATACTTACAGTGGATGTGCTAGGTGGTGGGTCTACATGATTACTCCCAACCTCTACAGTAGGAGTAGAGCGGGACGCCATAGGTATTGTCTGCTGAGTGGCAGTCTGAGATGCCTGCCACTTACTCAGTGCTTCTTCGAGTTTCCTATCAACTAGCTTATCTACCTATACATGGATAAAAGAAACGTTAGCTTCTGATTATTGAATTCTCTTTTACAGTAACATTATAAAGAAAGAATATGTTACCTCTTCTTGTGAAAGTCCTGATTTTGGGACATGTTTGCGCTGGGATGGCCCAAAGAATGCTTTGATGCCCACAACAGCGTCTGCAGCCCTAACACGTCCAGGATGCTCTGGGTTACCCAGAGCAACTGTCAATTCATCCCTTGTGCCCTCAGGGATGAACTTGCCTTGTTTCCTCAGCTCATGCAGCTCCCGCTAATCGCCAAAACAAAAATTTGTAATTAAGTAAACACCACAAATAATCAAAATTTGAACGATTGCTCTAAGAGTTGTATTTTACCATTTTTGCATCCGCCTCAGCAGTTGCGGGCTTCCTTATTTCTCCCTTCTTATTTTGCCTCCCAGCTATCCAGACATCATGGCGAGGCAGAGGTGTGCTACCTATAGTAGAGGACTCCTGAGTAGCAGTAGACTGAGTAGTAACCTTAGATTATAGTCTTTGGCGAATGCCTGCATACCCCTTTGGACCCATTGTGTGGTCATGCACATTCAGTGCACACCTTGCTTTTTGCGCATCACTGAGGGCCTAGTTAGTATGCACATTAATGATTTGGTTAGTAACACTAAATGTTAATCTTGAATAGGTGAATACAATGTATATTAATTAAATTGGGAGTGACACATAATACCTTGAATTCATCAGTTTGTCTTGAAGCAACAAACGCGTCCCATTCTTCTTGGTCCAGGAAGTTCCACTGTTCTGTGGCTGTCTTCTTCCTCTTGTCACCTTCTTTTATGTATTCTCGTATGAGATTTTTCCTATAGTTCCTTAGGACTCTCCCATAGCGTTGCATCACACATTTACGATGCAGCTTTTCATCCAATTCAAATATACTCTACAAAATAGAATTGCTATTAACTAGTATTCAAAAAATTAGTAATCTAACAAATAGAATTGCAAATTAATAATAACTCACGCATAAATCCTTCCATATTATGTCTTTCTTCCCCTTAGGAACTTTATGCCAATAATCTATCTTACAACCGCAATGGCTACGAGTAACATACCCAAGATATGAAACAAACAAATTGCGATTCACTCCAATTGCATTTCCTGCATTATCAAAATCCACAACAAGTTTGGGTCCATTGCCCCTTTGCGCTATTAACTTCTTCATCATAGTGATGCCCCTTCTCTTGTCAACTTTTTGGTGCTGCTCATCAAGTGCCTCAAGTGCTTCAGAGGGTACATGTGCATCATCAACCTAAAATTTGACAAAATAAACACACTTACATGATATAACTAGAAATGGACATATAGATATAAATATATGATATATATTTTTAAAACTTAAATTGTGAGGCGGCGCATTGATGTCCTCACCCTCACGGTAATCATTAGCACGGTCATCAGGAGAATGCTCAGCCATCTGAAAGTTCACATTCACATTGTAAAGTTCACATTGTAAAGTAATTCATATTGTAAAGCTCAGATTGTAAAGTTTACATTCACATTGTAAAGTAATTCACATTGTCAAATTCACATTGTAAAGTTCACATTCACATTGTAAAGTAATTCACATTGTAAAGTAATTCACATTGTAAAGCTCACATTGTAAAGTTCACATTCACATTGTAAAGTAATTCACATTATAAAATTCACATTGTAAAGTAATTCACATTGTAAAGTTCACATTCAGAAAAATAAAACATATACAAAAAATATAAACATGCCTCTAATATTGCGATTTTTTATCAATTAACAATCCTTCATTGTGATCTCCGTGCACATACAAGTCATCATTAGCTTCAATATTTGCTGGTGTTGGCAACCCAACTGAGAATGGACTGGAGTCATCATACTTATCATAGTACTCTTCTTCATCTATAGGATCTTCAATGAACTGTCATTTACCATGAAGAACAACCGACCATTTATCATTTGCAGGATCATCGATATAAAATACTTGTTTCGCCTGTGATGCCAATATGAATGGTTCACCCTTCTCGCCAATCTTTTCAAAGTTCACTAAAGTGAAACCCAATTCATCCACTATAACTCCTTTGGTGTTATCAACCCAATTACATTTGAAGAGTGGAATTTTGAAATCTACGTAGTCAAACTCCCATATGTCTTCAATGACACTGTAATATGACATTTTAGCTTCACGTGGACTCTTATCATTTGCACTTGCAAAAAACATAGTCGACGCTTGAAGGGTGACCCCACTGTTTTGGACGACACTCTTATCATCTTGGCGCTTTGTGTAATATGTGAATCCATTAATGTCATACCCTTCATAAGTCATAACATTCAATTTCGGTTTAAAGGCGAAGCATTTGATAGTTTCAGTAATATCATCTAGTGTTTGAGATAGTTGATGTAAGACTTTATCTTCGAACCACTTAATAAATGTCTTGTTATGCTCTCTAGCAAGCCACATTGTATTGGCTCGAGGATATTGTCTCTTGATGAAATTGGTATGTTCCTCGATATAAACACTCACTTCGTCCATGTTGTGTAAAATATACAAGTGACCTTGTTCCAACTGCTCACGGCTCATTACTTTCACCCGTGATCCCAAAATTCCTTTGCCAAATTGCTCCTCAATATTCTTGTCATTACCAGGAGTGTCATTACCACTGAGAAAGTCATTGCAAAAATCTATAACCTCTCTCGTCACATAACCCTCAATAATACTCCCTTCAGGCTGATAATAGTTTCGAACATCACTTTTAAAAACGCTCATGTATCGTTCAAAGGGATACATCCAATCAAGAAAACGGGTCCCAACATTTTCACTTCCCTAGTCAATTGGACAACAAGATGTACCATGATATCAAAGAACGACGGAGGAAAATACATCTCAAGCTGGCATAGGGTGACAACCACTACTCTTTGCAAATTATCGAGAGTATCAGGGTCAATAACTTTGTTGCACAGACTGTTGAAAAAGAAACAAAGTCAGGTGATTGCAAACCTTACATGCTTTGGCAATATAGATCTAATTGCCACATGCAATATTTGTTGCATTAGAGTGTGACAATCATGAGATTTAAGGCCTATCAACTTCAGATCTTTCATTGATACCAATCTACAGATGTTGGATGAGTAACCTTGTGGCACCTTAACATTGACCAAACATTCACAAAAAGCTTTCTTCTCCTTTCTAGACAATGTGTAACAAGCGGGAGGTAAGTATGTTCTTCGATTTCCCATTTCACGAAATTCTGTTAATTTTGACCGTATTCCCATTTCACGTAGGTCCAGTCTGGATTTTATCCCATCTTTAGTCTTACTTGGTATATTCAACAAAGTACCAATGACACTATCACAGACATTTTTTTCAACATGCATGACATCGATACAATGCCTGACTGTCAAAGAACTCCAATAAGGAAGATCCCAAAATATTGACTTCTTCTTGAATAAAGATTTGTCACTCCGTGTGGCCATAGTACATTGTGATCTCTTACCAAATTCATTGACAAAGTCTTTTACTCTTTCATAAACAACCTCCCCTGGTATAGGTTTAGGTGCACTCCGTTCCTCATTCAATCCATTGAATGCTTTGCGCTTCCTACGATACATATGGAATTTTGTAAGAAACCTTCGATGACCGAGATATACAGTCTTACCGCCATGTTTTAGTCTTGTTGAATCAGTGTTCTCTTCACATATATGACACGCTTTAGATCCTTTGACACTATATCCAGACAAATTCCCATATGCTGGAAAGTCATTAATAGTGCAAAACAACATAGCATGCAAACTAATTGTCTCTCTTCGTGAAGCATCATAGGTCATCACACCTTCACCCCAAAGTCTCTTTAAGTCATCAATCAGAGGTTCAAGATAAACATCGATGTCATTTCCAGGTTGTTTAGGGCCCGATATCAACAACGATAACATTACGTACTTATTTTTCATACACAGTCAGGGAGGAAGATTGTATATAACAAGCATGACAGGCCAAGTGCTATGTTGGCTGCTCAATGTCCCGTACGGATTCATCCCATCTGTACAAAGCCCAAGTCTTATATTCATGACTTCTTCACCAAATTCAAGGTACAATAGATCAATCTTCTTCCACTGTGGGGAATCAGACGCATGTCGTAGGATCCCATCATTATTTTTCTTAACATCTGCATGCCACCTCAAATACTTCGCATCTAACGGATTGGCAAACAAGTGTTGAAACCGTGATATTATAGGTAGATACCACATCACCTTGGCAGGAGAACCAGTTTTGGACTCCTCTGAAGTCGTCAATTTATATCGTGACACACCACATTTTGGACAATCTTTCAAATCCACATAGTCCTTTTGAAATAATACACAATCATTTAGGCATGCGTGTATCTTCTTGGCATCTATTCCCATTGGGCACAACAATTTCTTTACCTGGTATGTTGAGATTGGCAGCTCGTTTCCTTCAGGAAGCATTTCTTTCAACAAAGACAATAATGACGTGAAGTTTTTGTCGCTCCATCTATTGTTTGCTTTCAGCTTATACAATCTCAACACAACGCTAAGCTTCGTAAACTTAGTACAACCTATGTATAACGATATCTCAACATCATGCACAATGTTTCTAAAAATGGGAGGTGGATCGGTGTGCTCTACCCCACAACTATCCAGCATCGCATCAACGATGTCTACTGGAACTGGTTCATTCACATCTACATCATCGGAGGCAATTTCTTCTTCCACACAAGCACTGCTATCGATATTCACTGGTTTTGGGTTTGAAATCTCTCCATGCCAGTGCCATTCTGTATAGCCTTGTATAATCCCGTTGCACATGACATGACTTTTGATTTCATCACCAGTGCTGACTTTCAAGTTGTTACCGCAATGCCTACATGGACAGTAGAACCTATCTCCAGGTTGTTTCCTATGTTCCTCGAAAAATCTAATAAATTGGTCAAGACCAGAAATAAACTCTGGGGTGCAGCGATTGCGAATGGACATCCATGATCTATCTATTCTATTATCAAAGAGAAAACAAGTATATATTACAACAAGATTAGGGTCTAGGGTTAGAGTTTTTGCATGGTTAAAACTTTAGGCCAACAAATACATGTGTTGTCATTCTTATATATAATAAATGTGTACCACCTATCCCATTCTTGAATACCTAATCTCACTAGTAAGTGTATAATGTGTATTGAGTTTTCAAGAAAATTTCGGCAGCATTTCCCCGTTGTTCTCTAAGTACATATGTACTTAGAGAACAAATGTGGAAATGCTGCCGAAATTTTCTTGAAAACCAAATACACAGTATACACTTACATCCTAAGTGAGATTAGGTGTTCAAGAATAGTCCCAAACCGAGGACTATCCAAGATTTACTCCTAATGAGTAAATCTTGGATGGGTTTCTAGGCCAACAAATACATGTGATGTCATTCTTATATATAATAAATTTGTACCACCTATCCCATTCTTGAACACCTAATCTCACTAGTAAGTGTATAATGTGTATTGGGTTTTCAAGAAAATTTCGGCAGCATTTCCCCGCTGTTCTCCATGTACAGATGTACTTAGAGAACAAACGGGAAAATGCTACCAGAATTTTTTGAAAACCAAATACACATTATACACTTACATCCTAAGTGAGATTAGGTGTTCAAGAACAGTCCCAAACCGGGGACTATCCAAGATTTACTCCTAATGAGTAAATCTTAGACGGGTTTCTAGGCCAACAAATACATGTGTTGTCATTCTATAACATTGATTTCAACATTTCGAGTGTCCATGGATGTTCATCATCAAGATAAAGATTACACATAAATTAGTATGACCTAGGGATGGAGAAATTCATAATTGATTTCAAAATTTCAAACTAGCTCATGCATTATCATCAATCTACATCATACAATAGGGATTCATGTAGATGTTAGAGTGACACATCACTACAAAATCAGAGATGTAACATTAGGATTTTAATATCTTACATAGATTGATCACAAGATTTCAGCAATATAGTTAATTCACGATTATGATGAAATGTGTATTAGGGTTTTAATATCTTAATTCAACATGCATCAAAATTTACAGAATTCGGTAAAGCATTAGTATTCAATTGTCGTGGCCATCCCACACGGTCGTGGCCTTGCTTTAATCCAACAGCCATCTGAGAGGGAGCAGGAGGAAGAAGAAGAGGTGAAATCCCACGCAGAGCAGGGTACCTACTTGAGGGCGGAGGAAGAAGAACGGGAGCAGGTACCTTCGGGCAACCGACAAGGAGAGCAGGGCAACCAGCGGCAGGAGGACCAGGAGGACCAGGAGGAGAAGGAGACTGTCGGCGAGGAGAGCAGCAGCAGTAGTAGCGTCAGCGAGGAGAGTAGCAGCAGCAGAGGCGCCAACGGCGAGCAGCAGACGCACCAGCAGCAGCGACGGTGACCAGCAGGTTGAATGCGAGCGGGCGGGGGCGTCATCGGGCGATTTTAGGCAAGCAGTAGGAGAGGAGCTAGAATTCTCACAATGAAACAGAAGAAAGGGGAAGACTCGGGTGATCGCGGGTCTATTAAGTTTGTAAACGGCGTCAGTTATCTACAAAACCGACACCTAAAACCTTAAGTGTCAGTTGACAATAACAAACCGACGTCTAATTGGACATTCCTTTACCCTAATTTTTTTGGCGGGGACGGCGCGCACACCCTTATAACGTCGGTTATGCTAAGACAACTGACGCCCATATTGAAACTTTTGGTGCAAATTTTATCTTCATTCAACGTCGGTTATTAGGTAAAACACCGACATTGTATCTGATACTTTGGCGCAATTTTTTTTTGCTCGAAAAAATTGGATTTCGCAGACTACTTTAGGCGTCGGTTTCTTTTCTTCAACCGACACTGAATGAAAAGCGATACCCGTGTCTGGCTGGTCTTCAAATATAGATGTTGGATGTCCTTATTAACCGACGTTTAATGTGACCAGCGTCGGTTTTACTAAAAAAACGACGCCTCTAAAAGCGACATTGAACGTTGTTTCTGTAGTAGTGGCAGTTAGGACCTTTCTCTCTTTCATCTTTTTCCCTCTCTTCTCACTTAGCCTGTATATGTACTCCCTCCTTACTCTTGATCTCTATTTTTATCATAGCTATTGGAGAATATTGGAGCAACAATCATTGTTGGTTGTTGCCAGTGGACAAGTTCATTGATGAGTCTAGATGTGCAGATTTATTGCAAAATGCATCTACATGTTTCATGTTAGTGCATGCTAGTTTGTCTCCTTCATCATTAGATCACAAGCCTTCCTATCTTCATATAATCTTTCTTCATGTAAGGACCTTCTTCTCCCTCTTGTTTCCATGTTGTTCTCCCCTCTTCCTTTTCCTTAGGCCATCTTCATGGCTGCTCTTGGCTAGAGCTTGACCTAGTGGATGATGCTATCTTTTCTTCTCTCCTCTTTCACCTTAAATGCCCTAAGTTCGTGGTGGAGTTGTTTTTAGGTCTTGGGTGAAGGAAATCTCTGATCTTGGGATATGTTCATGACTTGTTTGTAGTCCAAAGCATGTTTAAGGCTTGGGGCGTGAAGCTCAAACTTTTCATCTCAATTGTGAAGTGGACCATGCTTTTGTTGCATTTAAGGAGTGTGATATAACAAATTGTTGCATTTGCTACTTACATTAAACTTGGAAACCTTCAACTTGTTATGAACCCCTAACATTCCTAAAAAGGTGATATCTCGTGGATCATTTTGGTCATGTAGGATGCAATACAAAATTGGCATGTTTATTCTAATCTCATCACACTCCTTGATATTAAATACATGATAAGCATGCAAGCACTTAAATTCGAAATTCATGAGTAAATGCTACTAAAATTGGTATCTTTATGGCTTTTTTTATGATATGATGAAATTTTGAGCTACATGTTGTTCCTTGCTATTTTGGAACTCTCCATAATGTTTTTATGCCTTTTTTCTCATCCAACACGTTGCTAGGTTTTTGTTGGAAATATAACCATTTCATAGTAGATCTTTTATGCATGAAGTTATCTTTTTATGCAAATTTTGTAATATATGTAATTTCCATATTTTTTTAAATCTAGAAGGTTGAACTTGCATATGGTGGAATCTATTTGAGATGTAATCCACATTCTAGGTGATTATATTGTTCCTGTGATGTTTTGAGCATGATCTGGACATCTATTGAGAACTAGACCATATGGTGTCCTAGTTGAATATGTGCCCTTCCTACAAATGAGAATGGCTCTGTGAACTGTGATTTTGTAATTGGAATTGTATGGTAATACATTTTATATCTTTTAAAGTTGTGAAGATTTGATTAATATTTTTAATTACTTGTACGTTCCTTTAACTTGTACATGAAGTCAAAAAACAAATAATCAATATAATTAATTAAGTGTGACCTAATTGTGGCATCCAACTCACAAAAACAAGATTAACTAATGCGGAAGCGTATCATTAGCAGCGGAATTACTGAAAATCACTAAAAATTAAAACTTTTTACAAAGAGATTCATACACTGAAAAACTCTTTCATAAAGAACCAAAGTATTTCAAATACATTCCGATTTACTAGTACATCTCTTGTACCATTTCTTCTTGAGAATTACAAACATCAACTGCACTGTTAACTGTACATGGGCAGGATAAAAATTTCGAGGCATCAAGCTAAAAATATCAGATCAATATTAAACTAATTACTGACTCCTAGGACCTAGGAGTACAGAGACGACACATAGGACTCTCTATATACAAGACATGACAGCCAATGTCTCCACCTGAGGATTCACTATTGTCCTTATTGTTGTTGCTGTTGTTGCTGTTCTTCACCTACTGTGGGGTTTCTACCTCTTCTTCGGAGTCTACCTAAAAAGTTAGATTCCACAGGGTGAGACAATTGAAAATTGTCCCAGTGAGAGATATAACTCTCTACTAGAAACATTATTATTGCAAGTAATAGAATAAAACTGTGCAGAAGAATCATAAATATTCAGCAACAGTTAAGTCAATGTATAAATAGATTAGAGCAGTATTCTCTATTTAATTCCTTTCAGCTATATCTTGATAAAGCAGTATGTCATTTATTCAATAAGGAATGTGAAGAACATGTATATCCTTTATCTAACTAAGACATATTAAGCAATGTATCATCAACCATGAATTCTCGTATTTCAACCCTAAGCAAATACGCTACATAGCTGATTACATTTTACAAACATACTTAAGCCTTGAGGAGATGAGGTATACCGCTCATACTCCAACCGACCATTGTGAAATCGAAATCGGTACCATACATAGGTCAATAGAAGAGCTGGATTTCCATGACCTCATCTTCCTCAGTCAGCGTGAGGATCAAATGCAGGACATCTAGTGTCTCTGCTAGATAGCTTTCCAGGGTATACTGGCAACTTCGCTATTAGAGTTATAGTGGCATGATGTACTCTCTTCCCAATCGAGAGATATTATATTTATCTCGCATCGATTCGACATTAAGATCATCGGGATATTAGTGATACATCCATCCTGGCATTTATAATGAAGGATTGAGAGATTTAATGATTACCTCACATCAATTCCTCCATTAGAGCGTAAGGATATTCACACCCATTACCCCCACATACTCAAAAGTATGCCCTCCAGGAGTTCCCGTAGGAAAACCTGTTTCACCATCACCAAACTACTGACGATGATGGATCTATGGTCAGGGCTCTACATGATACCATTTCACTTGATTAATTAAGTACGTTACAATATTCTTTTAGCATCAAATAGGTTATTAGACATAAATCATTATAATAAAATGCTTCAAATAATGAGTACTATTTCTATCAATTTATTTTCAAAGCCTTATTAAACATGGGGATCTCAATCCCTTATCACATCAGGGGTATTCTCATCCCTTATCATCTCATCATCATGATTATGAAATATGGGTGTTCAAACCCTTTGTTCATCAGAACACTTATTACCACTTTATCAGGTAATTTAATGCCTTCAGGTCATCTGACCAATGTAAACATAATAATTGTAATGCAGGTACCTCACATGGCTCTTATAGCCCATTAATATCTCTTGTTACCTCTAACTGGGCAACACAGCATATTATGGCTCACAAGGCCCATAAAACAATTTCAATAGTAAAACATCATAGCTCATACCTGGCTATGTCAAGCATCTCATGAAACCTGCATAATAAGTGCACATGATAACAATTATATCAATTACATATCAGCACTATGCATTGTAAGTGTAACATCACTATTTCCTCATTTGAGTTAGGATTTCCCAGTTTATGTCATTTAGGAATACTTTATCTCATTACCCAGGTTTGGGATATGATTTGTCATCGTATTGCCCATTAGGGTTTCATACCTTATGACCCAAGATTAGGGCTCCACATATCTTTATCCTATATCCGTGTAGGATTTCATATCACAGTATCACATACCAGTACATAACATTACCTTGAATTAGGTTTTACATCACATTATCATGATTTCATCTTAACATCACCCTTATCTAGGGTTCCACATGACATCACCCTCACTTAGGGTTTCATATGGCTTCACCCTTGATTAGGGTTTCTCATAACATCATCCTCAATTAGGGTTTACTATTCACATCCAATCAAGGTTTATCATTAAAATACCCTGAATTAGGGTTTCTCATGTTATTACCCTAAATTAGGGTCATACCTTCACCATGGATAAGGATTTCACCTATCTTTGCCCTCAATTAGGGTTAGAGCTCATCAACCTTCTTAATTAGGGTTTCATGATCTCTTATCAAGGATCATACCCTAATTACACATTCATTCATGTTGAAAGTGTTGAGGCTTAACCATTACATGATTATCATTCATGTAGGAAGTCCTCTCTCTCTCTCATCCTCTAAAAGATAATACTTACTTCAAACTTGATTAGATTAGGTCAACTCAACTTGAAAGAAGGATTAACACAATGTATTATGTTATTACTTCCATAATCATTAAAGATTAATCATTCAAAAGGTACTAATCACCCTATCTTATTAAGGGTACAATTACCATAATCACCATTGATTTACATCATGTAATGATCAATTAAACAATTGACCTTTAATCACCATAAGTGTCCACACGGCTTTGGTTAATTACTTCCAAACGGTCTTGGTCACTTATACCCCAAACGGTCTTGACCAACCAAACCTCAAACGGTCTTGCTTGAATGTCCTTCAAACGGTCTAAGACCGTTTAGACCTCCAAACGGTCTAGGTCTAACAGTTTGAAACCGTTTCGAAACTTGGTGCTCAAAACCGTTTAACTAAAACATTCATGAGATCAATTGGGCCTCAAACGGTTTGGGATCGTTTGGTCCCAAATGGTCTTGATACCGCTTGGTCCCAAATGGTATTGAGACCGTTTGGACTCAAACGGTCTTGTTACCGTTTGGTCCAAACCTCCTCAAAACCGATTGGACCAAAGATGGTCTCAACCACTCATATTGAATTAGGGTTTCCAAGATTGATTCCTTCATCGATTGAACTCATGTAACCACTTACCAATTGAACCTAAACACCATTCTTCAGTTGAGATTAATCAACCTTCCTTCAATTGACTTAAACATTCAATTGATCATCAATTAGGGTTTTGAACCTAATTGAATTAGAGGTTGAAATCGATGAACCTTCAATATTAGTCATTGTGGAACTAATTACTTTGAAATTATTGAACCACCACTCAACTTGGGCATGACCTGACCTCAAACAGTCTTGAGGTCATTTGGATGACCTCCAAATGGTCTTAAGACCGTTTGCCCCATCCATCATTGAAAATTTGTGAAATTCAATTAGGGTTCTGATCATTGGATTGATCACCATATTAGCTATTAGTTGCATTTCAAATTGACACCTTTGGATCTTAAACCACTCCATCATGCTCAACCCTAGACCTCTAAACGGTCTTGGTTGACCTCCAAACGGTCTTGAGACCGTTTGGGTGATCTCCAAATGGTCTTGAGACCATTTGGATTAATCAACCCAAAGTCTTAACTCAAACAATTACAAATTCAACACTTAACCCAATTAGGTTTTGGTACTTGATGGACCTTCAACTAATGAAACCTTTGAAATTAATCAATTATATTTAATGAATCATCAACCATCATCATTAACATCCAATATCCAAATGGTCAACTATGGTCAACTCTTCCAAACGGTTTGAAACCATTTAGCTCTTAACAGTTTGATGAAACCGTTTAATTCCAAACGATTTTGTTGAAACCGATTAAACCAACTTGTTGAAACCGATTGGAATAGGATTTACTTGGGAAAAGTGTCCAAGATGATGTCATCATCATCTTCCTTCGTTCATTCAAAAGCTATTGCCATTTTCATGGAAATTACATCAATGAATCAAGGGAGTTCCAAATAGAACAAAACGATCAACAAATAATGGAGAATGAAGACAATAGCAACATTTAAGGGTTTAAGTTATATAACCCGCCTTCTAATCTGATTCCAAGCTTCAAGCTCCACGTCTCCAATGGTGGAAGAAGCTTTGACAACTGCCCAAGGTCCGTTCTCAAGCTTTTGGACGAAAGGATTGGCTAGAGTTGAAAATTGAGTGGAGAAAATAAGAAATCAAGCATTGATTTTCAGTTTTCACCATGAAACCAAGGTGAAAGAAGGTCAAGAACTTACCAAAAGGTTGGGAGGTCGTCCTTCTTATGCTCCTAAGCTCTCTTGTGGTCGGCCAAAGCAAGAAGAGAAAGGAATTCTGAAAAAGAGTCCATGTATGGGTGGAAAAAGAGATATGTATAAGGAAATCCAAGGAAAGAGAAAATAGAATTAATTACTTTAATTTCCAAAATTATTGCCACATTTTCCCCCTCAACTCTTTGGCCACGAAGCTATATTATTCCTCTTGCAAAACCTTTTCCTTATCCAAGAATTAAAGGAAAAGAAATTAAGCACCTTAATCATATTATACTAATATCCCATTTTGGTGGATATTACTTTTTATTAACTTAATGTGAGTGGGCTCTCCACTCACACAAGATATTTTCGTGCCTTAGCAAGGAACAAGATCTCCCAACCCTTTACAAATCCATCCCTCAACTTTTGGTTGAAGGGCTCTTCAATTAATATATTTCTTTTTGCATTAAATTGAATTAAAGTTCCATTTATGCTTAAATCTTGATTATTTTAATATCAAGATTCTCTCTCCTCTAGATTAATTCAAATGAGGCACCCCTATCATTTTATTTGCTCTAAATGATGCCAAGAAACATGGGGGCCCTATAGAAGTTCTATTTTGCATATTGAACCCTATGTTTTGGGTAAATTGCACATTACACCAAAACTAGGTTTTAATGCACAAAGATTGCTCAACAAGCTCTATCTTGGTGCTCAAGCTTATGGAAGCCATACCACTGCATCATTCTCATTCTTATGATGCTTCAACATCTGAGGAACATTTTATCATGTACAATTTGCAAGTTAACCCCTCAACTTGGGTAATTTGCACTTTAGTCCAAAATTAACAAAACAATGTTTCAACATTATTAAAAAAGGACTGGAATTGAAATATAAGTTCCTCTTGAGCCTTAATTACTTTTCAAGAAATAAGAGCAAGCATATAATCAACTTTATTAGGCAAAACACTTAGGGTTAAAGCATAACCCAGGTCAGGGATGTTACACTAATAATGTAGTTCTACGAGTTTGTAGATCTAGTTCATTGAGTCAATGGGGGAAATAGTGGAAGACATTAATCCTTTAGCAATTGAGAATAATGAGAAGATGTTTATAACCAATAATTAGTGAATATGCATGGATGTCTGTGGTCAGTATACCTTGACATATTTAAACTCTTGTCTGGACTCAGTTGCGCCCGATGGTTTGATGATATGTGATAGAGAGAAATTTTGACCATGATTTGATATTTTGAATTGTATACCTTATTTTTTGGAACCATGGTCTGAGTACCCTGGATGGACCCATGATACACGGATCAACCTTTGTGAATATTTTATTAATATTTTAATTACTTATATGTTCCTTTAACTTGATACATGAAGTCAAAAAACAAATAGTTAATATAATTATTCAAGTGTGGCCCTAATAATGTAGTGATATGAGTTTGTAGTTCTAGTTCATCAAGTCAGTGGGGGAAATCGTGGAACACATTAATCCTTTAGCAATTGAGAATAGTGAGAAGATGCTTAGAACCAATAATTAGTGAATATACATGGATGTTTGTGGTTAGTATACCTTGACATATTTAAACTCTTATCTGGACTCAGTTACGACTGATGGTTCGACGATATGTGACAGAGAGAAATTCTAACCATGATTTGATATTTTGAATTGTATGCATTGTTTTTTGGTACCATGGTCTGAGTACCTTGGACAGACCCACGACACAGATCAACCTTTGAGAAATCCATGGTAGATATTATCCTTGTGCACTCTATTTTTATTTAATTGCTCAAATCTGAGGTGTGAAGAGATTAAATGGAGTGTAGTAATCCTTAAATACTTTACTGGGCTAGTTTGAACTATACGCCTCAAAATATTTGAGGCATAATAAAATAAATAAATCAATTGTGTAGTATAAATTTTTAGGTTTTTTTTTTGTCAATAACATTGGATGTGGTGTTGCATTATTTTATTTCCTACAATATATTAATAATCTGTATATGTATCTGCATTTGGACATGTTTAAGTATATGTTTTAATGTAATATTTGTTCTTGTTTAACTACTTGCAATATTAATATTTGATGAACTATTCTTTTGTAGGTAATAGACACTATCGGCTATTATATCACATAGTTGGGACTTGGGGTCTCACCCTATGGGTTTCCACATCTTTTAAGTAACAAATATGGCAACTAAGGTGGTGGTGGTGAGCGACATTGTATGGACGCCATCAATAGAGCACATGCATTGTGATGTCTTTTCAGAGTAGGTTTTTACATTCGTCATTATACTCTCAAGTCCGAGAAAAGAACATCATAGTGATTGTACTTACAACTCGATGATTTGGCTTGTATGTCACGTAATGTTATACATGTTGTATATATACTTGACATGCATACTCTTTTGTATACAAGTGTGAATGAGGTCATTAAACTTTAAGGTCGTAAAGATACCTATGGAAATGATTATATGGGAGATCCTTTGTACAATTCATTTGTTTTTTCAAAAATTTTAATCCTTATTTTTCATGTGATAGTTTTAGTAATGCCATTTGATTAGGGTGATCGACATTTTGTTTCGAGCAAACTTACTCTTGTGTGGCGGTGCTCATCGTTGACACATTGTATAAGTCATGAAAGGGAGAGTATCCCTCACTTGCAACTAAAGTCCACATGTTAGACAAAAAAATGTCCACACGTTAGAGGACTGAAATCACGATATACTTCAACTAACTCCTTCAGAGACACCTTGATATCTACTATAATAAAGTTATACATATATCAAGGTGCATATTGAGTGTAATTAAGCCACACATTGTAATTCAAAGTGTGTGTGCAGTTTCACTTTGTCTAACTTTTGACTTCTAGTTCGATTACAACGCATTTTCACAATGTCATGACAATTATAAACGGAAGTTACAAAACAAAACACATGGTCGAATGGTTTAGCATTATACACAATGTCATGTCAACTACACATGGATGTTACCAAACAAAAGAATGACCAAATATTGTAGCGTATATCTCTCCAGCAAGGACATACAAGACGTCACCACATGTGACATCAAACCAATGTAATCTGGTACATGTGCACTGATTACTTTGTTTCAATTACATATCATATAGTCAGACTCACTTGAACATAATAATGAATTGTCATATACTCACATGAAGAAATGCGACTTCATTTAAATTTAATGATGAAAATGCACCAAACATGTGTTATAATAATTTTGGAATATTCAACATACATAACACACGACTAAACATGTACAATATATTGCCATTTCTTTTATTATAATTATATGAGAAATTATTTGAACAATTTTCACTTTTTAAGATAATATTATCAAATTTAAAAGTTCATTTTTCTATACGATAAAACTTATGTCATCATGTAGATATATACTACATAAGATGTGGGAACAATTTTGATATCTCATGACATCTTTTTTGATTTAATATTATTTAAGTCTAATTTTTGTGGCAATTCAAATATGCTCGGCTTGAAACCAAATTGACATCCAAACAATGGAACAATATTTCACTAAGTTTGCATCAAGTCAATCCAAGTACATTTAGGACCTATTCAACTAGGATTTGTTTTTATATTGAGGTTAAGGACAAGTTTGATTGGGCGAAGTCGGGTGTAGTTGTATGAGTTTGTAATGTTACAATGTACATTAAACTCACCTTATCATGTGACTACACCAAACATGTCCCAAGCGTTTTATTTATTTCCGAAACCCATGTATTGTTAGCCAGACGTGTATTTTCGTATCCTAAATTTCAATTATTGAAAAACGGTGAGTCGGTGACTTCTTGCGCTGGAAGCCTGGAACTGGTTAAATACGGCCGTTTAACTGAATTTTACCAAAACAACCATTAGTCATCGCACATTCAAAACAATAAAAAACTACCGGTGGCCGCACTCTAGGTCGGCCTTTCTCGCGAACGCAGACCCGGCGTCTTTCTTCGCACGGGCGGCTTCTTTACCTAGTGTTGCAGGAACATCAGCTGCTTCTGTTGGCAACAGCGGCGTCCAGGTAATGCGGCTGCTCTTTCTCCAAGCTCGTTTATCGCAAAATTATCTGTCTTCTGGTTCGTTTCCCTGTTTTCCTTAAGGAAGATTGGATAGTCCATGCCGTTGTTTGTTTTGCGGAGCTGACGGCTGGAAATAAATCCTACTGGCGACGACAACCGGCTCACGCAGCATAATCCGATTTCCGTGCGAGAGGCGGAATTTGATTTTCCCGTCTCACGCATCTGACGCTGCTGCCCTGTCTCACAAACACCTGCTTTCACGGGTACGAAATTGCACCACCTCTCTTCCTCTCTTCTTGCGGTGAGGATAAAAAACTTACTATGATTCAACTGGAAGCAAACGGTGGAAAGGAACTACATTCGTTTCCATCCTGATTTCCAGCCAAAACCCTTCCTGTACTATATTCCATGAATACCAAATTCGTCGTACCAAACACTATTGCCTGTCCTCCTCCCTAACCCACCCCACTCTTTTTTAGCTTCTTCAGCCGCGCTCGCCTGTCATCCCCACGCGCCGGCCCCTTCGCCCAACCCTTTTCTACTTAGGATTTTCCCAATCAATATTGCTTCGTTTTTCTTCGTTCCCCTGCTACATTTGAAAAAAATGCACTGTGTAATCTCCTATTACAGTCGCCGATCAACCGAGTTCTAGCGGACACCAAGTACTATTTTTGCTGCTGCCGTTTCTTTAATTTGTTATCACGTTCATCCTATACGTATTTAATTTATTCATGTAAAATATTAATTTTTTATTCGGCCCCCCTCCCCCTAATATTAGGTATTCTTTTAACATTTTCAAAAAAAAGGTATAGATGCTGGCTTATCAAAAGAGCCACTATAATTCAATTTTGATACAAGCTTTATGTTGTAGTAGCAAACGGTGCATTGCCGTGATCTATTTATCATCATATGCATCGGTTTAGATCTCTGTAATATTCTGCTCTTTGGTTCGACCCAATTGTATTAGTAGTTTATATTACTATATATATACAATAAAATCTTTATTATCTGTGTTTTTTTTTTGGTGCTTGCAAACTTTGTTGCTGTGAACTCTGTACAATTGTATATTGATGACAAATAAACTTGCAGAGAGAACTATATTTGAAATTTTGAACTATACAATTATTGTTTCAATGTAGCTATTTGGTTTCAAAATAAGATGAGATTGTTTGGTTGTCAAGTAATCAGTTGATCAGCGATTGACCCCTGGAGCAGCAACCCTTCTTCCTACGAGCTAAAACTTGATTTTCCGAACCATGTCCCTGATCATGATAAAATGATCCCAAAAGGTAAAATGATTGCATGATCTTATCCGATTGATGTCAGGCTTCTCTACTTCTTCAGTTTCAGACCCCTATAGTATATATCCTAAATTCTGGAAAGAAAAAAGCTGCAAAGGAGTGGCAAGACCTCTCCTCGGTCCTTAAGCGTGAAATGGATGCCTAGGCGGTAGCTTCTTGGAAAAGTGAATACATAGAGAAATATATGCCATAGCAGTATCTCTTAGTGTTTTGACTATTCAGTATATTACTGTTTACTTGATACAACTAGGTGGATTCTGATTATATAGCAGTAATTTACTGATCACAATATCTAAGAACTGCGCAACAGTTTACTACTAATAAGATTACCATTTTACTGTTCATTATAAAATAAGAAATATTATCTTTAACAGTAATTTTCTAATATCTCTACTGTTAACATAGTTGATAAATCAATAGCTGAATATTATAAGTAACATGGCATGGTACTTAAAAAGTGAAATGTTCCAATGTAACATAATTCAATACTTAAAATTGTGAAGTATTCTGATATAAGTATTTAACATACCGCTGTACTTAAAATGTAAAATGTAATGATGCTCTTAGAAATTAAAAGATGGCTATGCATTATATTAGATAAGAGAAACCCTGGTCCTATAAATAAGAGAATATGGAAGCATACAGGACATAAGACAAACCCTAATGGGCCAAAACACTTAGGCCCATATTACAAACTAATAATAAAAATAATAATTAAATAACTCTCAAGTCTCAACACTCCCCCTCAAGCTGAAGTTGGGAGAAATCCCAAATCAGCTTGCAAACACAGAGTTGGACTAAAAAACAAAGAAACAGAATAAAAGGATAAACCAAGCCCATACAAGAATTTTCTCCCCCTCAATATTACAATTAAGCACTCAAACACTCAGATTCCCCCTCAATACACCACAACAGGCAAGCATGTCACAGAAGTTTCTCGATCATCTGGAGCAGAAGTTTCTGGATCATCTGGAGCAGACATAAGTAGCAGTAGAGCATCATGGTCATCGTGGTCTTTATCACAGTCGCTAATGTCGCAGCCCAGAGAGTGCTGGGTCACAACAGCAGTAGTAGTCAACGTGCGAAACAGAGCATGGACGGGCCAGAGTGCTGGCACACAAAAATGGAAAGTCGACATGCAAACAAGACACTTACACGTAAAAAGGTCAACATGCGCAAAGCATGGACAAGCCAAAGAATGTTGGCGCACAGTAGTAGTAGTCAACGTGCAAAGAAAGCACAGACAAAAAATAGGCAGTAGAGTTGACGTGTCGGATACAAGACCATCTTGAAAAAGCAAGCACTATACATGAATCTCCTGATAGTAAGCTCTCCAAGAAGCATATAGTAGTAAAAGACTTTTCAGATGCAAATATCAATTGGAGACGTCCACAAGTTCTTCAAAGGGCATAAAGATCCACAAATATATATCAAGCAACATAGTATAATTTTCCTCTCCTCCATCTCTCCTCTATTTCTCCCCCTCACACCAACCACGGAAGAATCAACAGTGGTTCAACCTCGGAAGAATCAGGAGTGGTTGGGGTGGACAAAGACAAACAAACACCCTAGAAAAATAAGCTGTATCACTGCCGGAGGGCTTGGAGGGCGCGCCCCCCCAATTAGGGGGTCTCGCTGCCCTTCAGCGGGCGGGAGTCGAGGTGAGGCCGCCCCTCGCAAGGGCTCAAGGGCAGAGCCCCCGAAAAAAAAGGTCTACAATAATTTTGAAGAGAAAGCAAGCACACTTTTTCATAAAGGCTAATGAATATAAGTAAAAAATCAACCAAATCCCGATTGTAGTTTAAAGAGGTGCATCAATCACTGATTCGTGTCTTAGATGATGGAACATGAGAAGACAATGAGGAGCCAGTACTTGACGACTCCGACAACATTCATGGTTAAAGTAGAGGTCTTCTGGACGAGAAGGAACACAACCAGATTAAACGTGAAGTCACATGTGGACTTGGTGCCGAAGAGGAAGGAATCAAACTGGAAGATTGAGATCTAGCAGAGGACCGACAGTTCCACGAGGCATCAAGTCACAAGGAGGAAGGCGAAGCAACAAAGGGCAGCGTAGTAGAGGGACGTGATAGGGTCCAACGAGATGCCCTTTGAGGTGAGTCGGATCTGGATGAGGACGACCCTTATGGCTTTGAAAGCGATAGTGCCCAATTGGAGCAATACACTTGTAGGGGTCGAACTTGGATCAACGTCCGTGCGCGGATCAGGATCAACATTCTTGTGCAGTATAGCGGCTTCCTTGTGTTGAATGTTGGCCAGTTGCCGTTATGCTATTGTTGCATAGGCACCAGTCTTCGGGCTCTTGCAGGGGTGTGGTCGTGGAAGTTGAACGACAATGTTCGATTAGGTGGTGTGGGTGATTGCTGTGAACAGAAGGGTTTACAAGGGTTGGCGGCAGCAGTCAAGGCAGTAGGGAGGCATTGGTAAGCAGGGAGTGGGAGTTGATAAGGCACAGTTGGAAACTGGCGCAAGGAGAGGGCTAATCGGGGAAAAAGGGGGGGGTTGGCGACAGGGCTGTTTGCAGCAGAGATTTGATTAGTGGGATCTCAATCGGCGGCAGAAACTAGTTTGCAATACGCCGAGGTGCCGCAGATCGGGTGGTGCAACATAATTGACATGCATGTTGTTGGTGCCAAGACAAAGTGTATTGCGTAGAGAAGATCTATGGCAGCGCCCGACGGGCAGCCAAGCCAAGAAGCGACTACGGTCGCCCACAGGCGAAAGTTCTTTCTTTCTCCTCTTTTTAGGATTAGGTTGGATCACCGCTCTGATACCATCTTAGAGAATGAAAGATGGCTATGCATTATATTAGATAAGAGAAACCCTGCTCCTATAAATAGGAGAACGAGCAAGCGTACATGACATAAGACAAACCCTAATGGGCCAAAACACTTAGGCCCATATTACAAACTAATAATAAAAACAATAACTAAATAACTCTCAACAAACTGCATAACAACAAATGACATGTCTAAAAAAAGAATTTGGAACTTTTAAGTCATAGTCTATTATATATATATTTTTTGCGCGGATAGGGTACATGAAAGAACTACATGCTAACAAAAATTGTTTTCTCTATCATGAGAACTGGCTACTTATTGTGGGCATGATGATGATGTGAATGCCTCAAGTAGTTTTTTCAGGATCCACTTGGCAAGACTATCAGCAAGCTTGTTGGCCTCACGGTCCACTTTGGATAGCTTCATAATCTCAAAACTTTTGCTCTGGGAGATGATCTTTTCAATAACAGGATGGTAACGAGGAGGCCATGGAATGGACTTGTTGAGGTATCCAATAGCTAATTTAGAATTGGATGTTAATTTGCATCTGTGATACTCTCCTTGCTTGGCTAGTTAATGGCCCCGCGGTATGGCCAACAATTCTCCTTCAAGTCTTATCTGAGTGTTTACAACAGGCCCCTATTAACCAACTCTCCAACTGATGATCTGATGTTAGCACTCATTGAGACTTTGAGCTCCCCAGAGTGCATGGCTGCGTCCACGCTGATTTGAACTGGGTCAGGGAAAGGTGGGTTTCACCTTGCATTGCAAACTTGTTTGGCTCTCTTGTTTCCCGCACTTTAATTGTGTTGGATACTATAGTACGGATGTCCAAAACCAGTTCCTGGTTGGGTATTGGATTCCTTCTGAAAATGAACATGTTTCTGGCCTTCCACAGATGCCAGCAAGTGACCATGAAAACGATGTTCCAATTGTTGGTCATGACATTTAAGTTGCTCTTGATCTAGTTCTTGATGTTAATGTTTTAAAAGAATGAGTCGTCTAGTGCAAGATTTATGGGTAGCTACACTTCTTTTGCCTTTAGACAGTCTCGTACGGCATGAAGGGCATCCTCAATCCCTCCTTTACCTATGTCACACGTGTCTTTCATTGGCATGTTCCTTGACTTCCTCATGTAGTTCGTGAGGATGCGGTCATGGTTCAATAGCCATAAGAAGGTCCTGATCTTGGGAGGAACCCTTTGATCCAAGATAGTGATCCACTCCCCCAGTGAAGGTTAGCCATAAGAAGGTCCTGATCTTGGGAGGAACCCTTTGATCCAAGATAGTGATCCACTCCCCCAGTGAAGGTTTGACCTTTGGCGCAATAATTTTTTGGTAGAGATGTTTGACTAAAAGTAGACTTGTCAAACGGGTGGTTGGGTTGGATTTGGGTTGGGTCGTTGCGTGTTTGGGTCTCGTGGGTGCGGGTCAAAAAGATGCAATTCTAGACGGGTCGAAGAAAAACAAATCCAAACCCGACCCAACGGGTTGCAGGTCACCCGCGGGTGTCCATATAATACATGTTCAATAAATAATTATTTTGTAAGTTTTACTGTAACGGTAAAAGAGGACCAAATGTTTTACATGAAATATAGCACAAGAACAACCAACTACTATACATTACATTATATTGTTAAAACTCAGTCTTCGTCTCACCATATTGTTGCAATTTACCATAAGCAAACAACAAACTAATAATACATCATGTATTAGATGTATTATACATTCGTTCCAACAACAATTTACAATTTTCTTTTGAATGTTATTGCTGTCTCAGTAATCCTTGCTGGTAGTATACTCTTGAATACTTAATTATTACTGAACAATCAATATAAAATGTTCTCAAGCCCAATTTTTAAACTTTTTAGGTATCTTTAATAATTGATGAGTAGCAAGTAATTATTTATTTCAACACAAGTAATGATTTAATAGTAATTTGCTACTTTTGTACATTTCCTGATAGTGTTAGTTACTACCAAGCTACTAATTGTTTGCAACTTTTGAAGCTTACCTACTATGTAACTTGAGATGTGTAGAACATTCAAATTAATGAATCATGATTAATTAATCACTCTAATGACATTCGGACGGTCAACCTCTAATTAACACTTTGAATCTTACAAGTTAGCCTTTGATGCACCAATTTAGTATTGGCAAACTGTAATTTCTACATTGTTTTTATATGATGTCCGCGTTTTCAAAAAGGCTTCAGAACCCGCTTCACGCTTAAGCGCCTAGGAGGTCCATCTGCTCGCTTCCCGCTTCACGTTTTCCAAAACCTAGATACATTGTCACTATCAAACAAAAAGTATGTTATATTTTTACAACCATGCAAGCACAAACATATTTCAGATAAATTCTCTAATTTATAATTAAAATCCTCTAATGTATGATTATGATAAATAAACTAGAGTTAGTAACTTGTACTATATCTCTAGATTAGATTTGATAGAACAATTAGATAATATAGTAGAGTTGGATTTATTTTCCCAATGTCTCTCATATCAAATCTTGTTGGACAAGTTTGAGTTTGGACTGAACTCCTTACCAATTAATGATTAGTAGTACATCATCTTATCTATTCTAAGTACTAGTGTATCATTATATTTATTTTTCTATATATAATTCAGTTAAGCGGGTCACCTGCGGGTGCCCGCGGGCCACCCGCAAAACCTGCTAAATAAACGAGTGGGTATGGGTTTGGGTATTTACCAGCGGGTGGCATATTTCATCACCCAAATCCAACTTAAATGGGTCGATTCATGGGTGTCCGCATATTTTAACCTAATTTGACAGGTCTAACTGAAAGGCGTCCATGCGTGTGATGAATCCAGTAGATATCATCGTCACACAAGTTATCTTCTGGCATTGTCATCGAACATATCTCTTAAACACTCTCTTCCTCAAGGTAGTAATTGAGAAAATCAACGTCCTACTCGCCTTCCCTTGACGTCAGGCTAGCCACTGAGGTTTATTAGATCGTCTGGAATATTACGATCGGTTCTCAGAATGGGTGCTTGTGCATCTCATCCATTTGTCTTCCCAAATGTTAGTGTTCTTGCCATTTCTAACAACTATCGCACATTGAGCTTTTAATTGGGGCAACGGGGAGTGAATGACTTGCCATAACATTGAGCCCTTGGGTCTTAAACCCCCAGGTCCGTGGTACTTGGCCGTGAAGATTGGCTTCTAGATAGGAATTTTTCTGGCAAGGAAACTCACAGAGACCTTTGTTAGCAAGTCTTCATTCATTTCTTTTGCTGCTCTTATTTGCAGACCCCTTCAACATCCTGCGTGAGTAGTTTGTCCTAGAAAACCAAATTTGTGGCCTTCTTTTGCGTGCATCCACTCCATAGAAAATTCCTTGTGATTTGATCTATTCTGTTGCAGATAAAGGATGCTTATTTTGATGCTTGCATCACATGTGCGACTGTAGTACTGAGAGCCGACCTTGCTAACGTTATGCGACCTGCAAGTGATAAGTTATTGTTGGTCCAATTATTATCCTTGTAGGAGTTGATAAGATCTAAGTAGATTTTGTTTGAATTCCTTTTGTGTGCTATCGAAATGCCCATGTTTTTCCCGAAATCCCAGACTTGAGGTATTCCCAACTTGGAACTGATGGCTCGACATGTAGCAGGAGGTGTTTGTCTGGAGAAGAAGACCGACGATTTCTCTTTTGCGATTTGCTGACCAGAAGCATTTTCAAACATTCGAAAGCACTTGATGGTAGAAGTTGCTTGGTTTATGTATGCTTCCCCAAACAACGCTAGATTGTCAGCGAAGCACAAGTGTGAGAAGGTTATCTCTTGGTTGGTAAACTGAGCTAGTTTCCATCCTTTATTTGCAATCTCCTCTGGGATAGCTTGGCAAAACCTGTCCATGCAAAGCACAAAGATATAAGGGGAGAGGTAGTCGCCTTGTTTGATACCCATAGAAGGTTTGAAAGGAGCAAGATTGCTTCCGTTCCATACAATTGATGACTGGCCTGTAGTTATGATCTACATTACAATGCGGATGATGTTAGAGGGAATTGAGGTTCGACATAAAGTATGTATATAAAATCCTAACTAAGCTTATAATAAGTCTTAGATACATCCACTTTGAGAGCCATTGATAATTTATTGGTCTTCGTCTTCTCCATGGAGTGGATGATCTCCTGCATGAGAATAATTTTGTCATGAATGCTTCTTCTTGGAATGAAGCTCATTTGGGTTGGGGAAATCCTTCCATCGAGGTGAGTTTAATGCGATTTCCTATTATCTTTGATAACACTTTTATGCAAGCGTCGTTCAGGGAGATCGACCATAGGTGGTTGCAACTAGTAGGATGCTAGATTTTGGGTATTAGCATGATCAGGGAGTTCGTTGACCCTGGTGCAAGCTGATGCCCTAGGAAGGGATCCTAGACAAATTTTGTGAGACTCTAGTTATTTGTGAACCAGTTGTGCTGAAGGAACTCAACATCCACTCTGTTCGGTCCTGGTGCCTTTCCAGGGGTCATGGTAAAAAGTCTCATCCTTATCTGATCTTCTTGTGGGATTTCAGCTATAGCCTCCATATCTTCTTGTTTCAGAGATGGGAACAAACCCACATATCTTCTGGCCTTCTGCACCTTTGATCCTAAACTTGGGTCTCTAAATGTTAGAGAAATGGTTGCTCAGAAGCTCAGCCAGGGCTACGTTGTCTTCCACCCACAACTCTTCATTGTTTTTCAATCTTGAGATTTTATTCCGCCGTCTTCGTGCTTTGACAAGGGTATGAAAGTATTTGTTGTTCCCATCCCCTAGTTTAAGCCATTCACAATGTGCCTTTTGCTTCCACTAGATTTCCTCTAGTCTCATTTCCTCCATGATTTCATTCTGTAAGTCAATGATCACATTCTCGACTTCCGGAAGTATTGTTCTGCCAGGTGTCTTTGGGCAAGTAGGAGCCTTACCTGAAGTGATTTCAATCTTTTCCTCTTTTCCTTCCGAACTTGAAGATCCCATTCTGATGCCTTGTTTACAAAGTTTGATGCCGTTTTCATGAAACTCCCCTCGTACTGCCAATTGGAACTAATGAACCCTGCAAAGTTTTTATCTTCATGCCAATGAGCTAGTGTGCGTTTTCTTTGTATAAATTTCCTCCTCTCTGGACTTGTGGTAATAAGGATAGGTGTGTGGTCTGATTTGATGTGTTCAATTACTTGGATTGAGGCATTAGCGTAATTATCTAACCAGAGTGAGTTATCCAGAGCTCTGTCTAGTCGAATTTGAAGTAGACCTCTTTTGAATGTCATGGCGGGGCCACTGGCTCCCGGTCGTCTAAGGCACATTCTGCAATTGCCTCAGCAAATTCCCAGCAGCTGCCGGAGTCTATCCTCTTCCACTAAGATTTTTCTTGTGGGAAGATGTATGCATTAAAATGCCCTGCGACTACCCACGGTTTGTCGCAAGCTTGACTGATCGATCTTAATCTGTTCCAAAGAAGTCTCCTCCCTGATGGTAAGTATAAATACTACAAAAATATTACACCTAGCACTCTTACATAATTTTTATTTAAGTGGTCCGGAGTGTCCACTTTAGTGGGTCGAGAAAAGTGGGATTCAGCGGAATGAAGTAGGGAAATTGTCCGCATAACAGTAGAAGTATTTAGGAAGCTGCTCCACACCAAATTCTTGTAGTCCATGATTTCTAGTTGTTAAGCGGGTGCGGCTGCAACGTCTGAATTGGTCATTTTTTAATGACTTGAGTATGGCCAAAATGCACATGCTGAGATGGATGTGTGGGAAGACAAGGACAAATCATATGAGAAATGACTGTATCAGAAACAAAGTGGGAGTGACGATTGTTGATGATAAGTCACGTGAGGGTTTGTCTGAGATGGTATGGATATTTGCAACTCAGACTGACAAATGCGTCTATCCGTCTCGGAAGCAATGGTATCTAGTCCAGCGCAGTAAAAAGAAGAAGAGGCGAGCGTAAATTAATCAGGGAAGAGTTTATAAGGAGAGTTTTCAAATCTTTACATCTTAATCAAAATATGACCCATAACAAATTGGAAAAGAAGGATCTGTGTAGCCGATCCCAACATGATTGGGGTTGAGGCTTAGATGATGATGACCTTGAAGTGAAACTATCTATGTAGTACCCGATTTATTAGTGATGTAGAAATGTAAGCCCCATTGGGATTTTTTTGGTGACATATTTAACAATGGATTAGATGCACGCCACAATTTGGGGATAATATAGATTGGATACTTCCTAAAAAATTATAATAATTGATATAGGACCATAGTAACAAGTTCGGGATTCAGCAACTTTTCTGCTGGCTGGAAAAAATCGGAATTTGGAAAAAATCGAGAAAAGTCGTGAAAAGATCGATAAATTTCGGTCAAAGTTCGGTTAACTATTCAGAAATAATCGAGAATAAGTCGGCAATATAAGTATATACATATATATATATATGTATGTATATATATGTATGTATGTATGTATGTGTAAATATCTCGATAAATGTATGTATGTACATACATATATGACGGCCACAAGACATACAATCTTAGTGAGTGAAAAAGTAGGAAAAGAAGTAAAAAATAGTTGAGTAATAACATGAACTGTCCAGAGGAGTGGGGGGTTTGAGGTTTAGTGTGTATTAGGAATTTTGTCTACATGGTTTGGTAAAAAAAGAGCAAGCGACTTAAAAGAAAAAAATTGTGAAAAATCCTGAGAGTCATGATGAATCATAAAAAAATTGTATAAATCACAAAAAAGTGGGATTAATCGTGAAAAGTCGGCGATTGGCGTATTAATCGTGATGAATATTCGGGAGCCTATAACATCGTGAAAAATCGCCGATTTTTCGTAAAATTCGAAGACTTTTGTTACTATGTGTAGGATGATTGTAGCCTTTGAAACAAACAGTTGAGCAACATTTATGATGTTTTATTAGTTTCTTTGTGTTTTAGGGGTTATTTGACATTTTTCCAGTTGTTTTTTGTAAAGCATGTGGTTTGTCTAGTTAGTTGGGTTTAAAGCTATATATAGGCTTTGTATGGCTCTTTAGAAAAGCAGACTTGATGATTGAGTTCTTTTGACGAATTATATTCCCTTTTGATTAATTATTTTAGATGCAAGCCACATATGCAAAGCTGTTTATAAGGGCTGACATGCATAGAGCAGAAGGACATCTATTGCATGCAATATAGATACAGTCTCATCATAGAAGATGGTGGGAATAAGATTTAAAGAATTTGATGGAGCAGTCAACTACTCAACTACCCTTTAATTAGCAGATTGAGTGATAGAGCACGAGGAAGAGGCATATCAGATTCTTAGTACTTTTGTGATATGTCGTGAAAGTCGGGTGGCATGGTAGTGCAAATACTTATTAGTAGGGGTGGGCATAGTCTGGTTAAGTCTGGTCTGACCCTAAAACCATAGACCAGACCACATAGTGGTCTGAAAATCTTCCACACCAAACTTGACTGCTAAAAGGATCTACACCCAACTTGACTGATAAATTGTGGTCAGGTTTGGTTGAGTTCGGTCTAAAACGACTGCTACCTAGTATTTACTAGTCACCCATTTAAATGAATATCAATACAAAAATAGTTCAGTAATAGTTTGATTCCATTTTGATGTCAAGTTAGTGGTGCTCTTCAATAAATATTATACATTAATAACATGAATAAATCTTATTGTCTAAAAACATGAGATGGAGTGTTTTGTATATTACATGCAATAAAATGTAAAATTATTTAAAAAGATTATATATATGTATGCGCATATATATATATATATATATATATATATATATATATATATATATATAGAGAGAGAGAGAGAGAGAGAGAGAGAGAGAGAGAGAGAGTCAGGCTAGTGTAAACTTGAGTGTACCGGAGGCACCGTACGCCTCAGTTGTTTTTAAAGACGTAGTAACTTTTTAAAAAATCTAAACCGTTGATCTTCTTAAATATCTTAAGAACATAATATATAATAAATTTTAGCTCATTTGGACACTTATAGGTCGTGCATCTAAAGGAGGCCAAAATCATGTATTTCAAATTAGTTTTGTGCGTCGATTTTGTTGTCCTTGGATGAGTGACTTACATTCATCTAAATGAGCTCAAAATTTGTATGTGGCTTATTATTATTCTAACCATGAAGATCAATGAATTAGATTTTGGAAAAACATGGTCCAGATAGGCAAACACCATTGAGGTGTACAACGTGATTTGTACACTCGAGTGTATTCTAGCCTGACTCTCTCTCTCTCTCTATATATATATATATAGAGTCAGGCTAGAATACACTCGAGTGTACAGATCGCACGAATACACTCAAGTGTGTTTGCATATCAAGACTATTTTTTTGCAAGATGTAAACCATTAATCTTCACTGTCATACCATAATTAGGCTACATACAAATTTTGAGCCCATTTGGATGAGTGTAAGTCACTCATCCGAGGGCAACCAAATTGACACACAAAACTAATTTGAAATGCATAATTTTTGCGGTCTTTATAACATGATCTATAAATGTCCAAATGTGCTCAAATTTTTTATATGAGTTATTCACAAGATGATTAAGAAGATCAACGGATTAGGTTTTTGAAAAAAATATTGCATCATGAAAAACTACTTGAGTGTATTCTGCTCCGAATACACTTGAGTATATTCTAGCCTGACTCTCTCTCTCTCTCTCTATATATATATATATATTGTTAATATATGTGTTGCTTTATTTATGTTATGTTATTTTCCATTATATCTGGACCTTTCTGTAATTGTTACTTTTCTATAAATAGAAGGGTGCACACATTGTGCAACCCTAAGCTCTCCAAATCTCATTGTCTTTCACATGGTATCAGAGCGGGCCGATCCACCTTAAACCTAATCCCTCTCTCTCTCCACCACACTCCGAAATCTCCTTTTTTCCACCGCTACACTACTGCTACAGTAGCGCCACCGCTACAGTAACGCCGTCCACCCCTCCGCAGCCCTCCATCCACCTCTAATCCCCTAATAACCTCCATCCTTGTGGCCTAATCCACCACAACCCCCTCCGTCTAGCTCCGTTTCTCTTTTCGAAATCTCCGGACAGCCTCGATAACTTTCCAGTTTTGGCACGTTGACGGCGTAACGGGCTTCATCCTCTCTGTCTGCCTGCGCCTCATGGTGGAGTGACTGATCCTCCATGTTGGCGTAGGTTTTTTCTCTTCTCTGCTGCCCCTACGTGGGTTTTTTTTACGATCCATGCGTGGATCTTCTACCTTCTACTACTAGTCCATGTGTTGGACTTCTGCCTCTGACTGCTGACTTCTACTGCCTGTGCCAGACTGCTGCTGCCTGCCTGTAACTCTACGTCTGCATCTGTTTCTTCCTGATGACGTCTACTCATGAAGATCTGCGACGTCAGGTGACAACTGTGAAGCTGGATGGGCGAAACTACCAGCACTGGGTGTGCTCTATGCAGATATATGTTAAATCACAAGGAAAAATGTCGCACCTGACGCGATATCCACCACCGGTGCCTCCTGCAATAGCCGATTCGAAGGATGTGAAAGCCTATGATGATTGGGTGAAGGACGACTCCACCGTCATGACATGGATTCTGAATAGTAGTGAGACCAAGATTAGTGTCACACTATTGTACCTGTAGACGGCAAAGCAAATGTGGGATCAACTTGCCAGCACATATTCACACAGTCAAAATCCAAAGAAGGTGTTTGATATCAACAAGCAACACACATATTAACACATGCACTATGTCATATTCTGCGATATCTAAAAAAGTCTCTTGGCAAGGGACTTCATTACAGGAAAAATGGGCACTGCTCTCTAGAAGGGTATTCTGATTCTGATTATGCAGGGAGTCGGATTGACAGGAAATCCACTTCTGGCTATTGTACCTATGTTGGAGGCAATCTAGTCACGTGGAGATCCAAGAAACAAAATGTGGTTGCCAGATCTAGTGCTGAAGCTGAATATAGGGCTATGACCCATACTGCTTGCGAGTTGCTTTGGGTACGCTCTCTTCTTAAAGACTTTGGTGTTGAATCTTCTTCTGCTATACCCATGCACTGTGATAATAAAGCTGCTATCTTTATTGCCAACAATCCTGTCTATCATGAGCGCACCATGCATATCGAGGTCGACTGTCATTTTATTCGAGAATCTATTCTTACTGGCAAGATCTGCACACCTTTTACTCGAACTGAAGACCAGGTTGCTGATATCTTCACCAAACTGTTGCCTAAGAAGCATTTTGGCGCTTTGATGGACGAGTTGGGCATGATTGACATCTATGCTCCAACTTGAGGGGGAGTGTTAATATATGTGTTGCTTTATTTATGTTATGTTATTTTCCATTATATCTGGACCTTTTTGTAATTGTTACTTTTCTATAAATAGAAGGGTGCACACATTGTGCAACCCTAAGCTCTCCAAATCTCATTGTCTTTCACACACACACACACACACACACACACACACACACACACACACACACACACACATATATATATATATATATATATATCAGGCTAGAATACACTCGAGTGTACAGATCGCACGGATACACTCAAGTGTGTTTCCATATCAGGACTATTTTTTGCAAGATGTAAATCATTGATCTTCATTGTCATACTATAATTAGGCTACATATAAATTTTGAGCCCGTTTGGATGAGTGTAAGTCACTCATCCGAGGGCAACAAAATCGACGCGTGAAACTAATTTGGAGCAGAATACACTTGAGTGTATTCGGAGCAGAATACACTCAAGTAGTTTTTCATGATGCAATATTTTTTTCAAAAATCTAATCCGTTGATCTTCTTAAACATCCTGTGAATAGCTCATATGCAAAATTTGATCACATTTGGACATTTATAGGTCATGTTATAAAGACCGCAAAAATTATGCATTTCAAATTTGTTTCGTGCGTCGATTTCGTTGCCCTCGGATGAGTGACTTACACTCATCCAAATGGGCTCAAAATTTGTATGTAGCATAGTTATAGTATGAAGGTGAAGATCAATGATTTACATCTTGCAAAAAATAGTCTTGATATGCAAACACACTTGAGTGTATTCGCGCAATCTGTACACTCGAGTGTATTCTAGCCTGACTCTCTCTCTCTCTCTCTCTATATATATATATTACCCTATAAATAAGAGCAGGCGACATGGTTGTCTGCTTGCTTTTCTTTTCCAGCTTCTTGCTTGGTTGGTTGTATAATCTGCCGTTTTGTTCAGTTAGCTTTTTCATCACCTGTCCAGCGTGTATTGGACGCTTTCGAGCTCCCTGGCCTTATGTTTGCTTTTGCCTTTCTTTGCTTCTCAGACAAATCTGGACAGATTTGTTAATTGGTTCATGTGAATTTTTATATTTCTTTGACGGTGGAGAAGCTTATCCACAGGAACAATGTTGCGGTTGGGTAAGGGATATAAATTAGAAGTAACCGTACCTAAGGTTTTGTCATGAGTAGTTTTTATGCTTGAAATTGTATTGCGAAGTATTTCTTTCTCAAGGTCTTCGTGGCAAGACCATTAATTAATAGACCCGCCGACACCATATGAAAATATGTTGTTATGTGCTATGTCTGGCTGGCATTTTACTTCCGGTTTACTTTATTCGAATAGTATCTTTGGTGGTTTAGTTTTTCTAAATTCCAAAATCAATCCGTTGGTGTGCTTAATTGCTTATTTTATTTTTGCAACCAACCACGAGGCATAAGTCGCAAAACGATAGCATGCACATGATATGAAGGGGGCATATGTAAAATTGATAATGACAATCTCCAAATTTAGGGAGTCATCAAGCAGTTAATCAAATTATTCTTTTTTATGAAGTGATATAAATTATTATGAGTGGTAATTATGATGATGTAAAAAAATAATATTTTGGTGAATTTTGTCAATCTGTTTCAATGTCCTGTCTGTATGCTTACTTATAATTTCTTTTTGTAGCCCATAAACACAGTCACAAAAGAATAGAACAAACATGTTAGAAAATGGAAGTAGACGTAATTTTGGGACGTAATTTTGGTAATGATGTACTACAAGTTGGAGGGAGTTAGTGATAGGTAATCCAGGTGTTTTCTTTTAGCGGGTTGTATATAAATTTTTAGTGGTACTAATAATGAAACCAATAAAAAAGTCACTTTTGATTTAAATTTGTCGATTTGGGTTGACTGTCAATTCACCAGCCCGTTTAGTCCCTTTGTTTTTGATCAAAATGCGTTCATACTGCTTTTTGCTTTGTTGCTCTTTTTTATAGTTTTAATAATCAGTCAATATGCATGTGTCTTATGCAAGGAGCAATGTAATTTTGTAATGACGCGCTAAATGTTGGTGGGAGTCAGGTAGATGTTAATTGAATTGTACTCTTTCAACGGGTTAATGTAAATCATAATGAGACCAATAATTTTGGGATTATAAGTTTTGTTGATTGAGATCAATTTTTTTTAGATATTATTAAGTTTTGGATTTTGTAAGTCATGGAATTTGATGTCTAAATGATAAGTTCTTTGACAACTAAGATATTTTTAAAATTGTGTTCAAATTTTTTTTTTGTTGCGAGTAAAAGAAATTTTATATATGATAAAAAATCAACAATTTTGAATTTTGCAGTCATATACTAGATGAATTCAAGTGCAGTACACATGCTTAGCTTGTGTCTCCAGCTAGTGTATATATATATATATGGCTACAACATTAATATAAAAGTTAGTTGCACACCGCTAACAGTAAATATAATGTTGATATTATTTCAAATATTGTCTATACATCAACTAAATCATGATTTTAATAATTTGATTTGAGTATATATATAAGAACACACGTACACATATATAGAGTTGGTCAAGTTCGGTTTGATCGGCTAACTAGTTGCCCAGACTATGACCAGACCAATTAAGGATGGTTGAACCCTTTCCGGACCAAACTTGACATACAACACCCATCCAGACTATACTTTACTAGGCAGTTTGGTCAAGTTCGGTTTGATTTGATGGTCAAGTTTAGTTTCCTGTCGAAGCCATTAGTTGTTAGAATTATGTCTGCGGGATAGAAGTGGTGTGGTTTTTTTGGCTGCTAAAGTGATTCAGCGCACTATGGAATAAAGTAAAACAGTTTGTGATTGTTTAAGATGTTCTGAATCTTCTGATGCAGCAGTTTATATTTATAGTCACCATGTCTTGCATCCATTTCCCTGTCGTGGTGGTATATTTTTATATATCTTTGCGCCAAAATTTGAATTGTGGCATGTATTATCAAAGAAGGTGCCACATGCCACACCTGATAAATTTCAGATGATAGTTTGAGGGCCTTTGCAAAATTCTTCTAATAAATCAACTTACATTTATTAAAACAGTATAAAGACGTGGCATGCCTAAACTAACTTTGAAAGAGCTTATAAGGAGCAATATTGAATCTTACATCTTGATGCGAGTATGACTCATACAAGAGCTGATTGTAGAAGAAGGATCCATGTAGCCGACCCCAACATGGTTGGGATTGAGGCTTAGATGATGAGATGACATTTCTCTGTAATTTTCAGTAATAATACTCTGAAATACCTTAAACGATATGGTGATAGCATTTGCTAATCATTTTTATTAACGATGTATCCACTATATGCTCAAGAAAAATGTACACGCTACATTTTAAGGTATATGGCGTGGTGAACCTGAACCTTCATACACGGTCAGTGCAACATGCATTTGCTGGGAAAAATTCGATTAAAA
Organism: Alisma plantago-aquatica; assembly: GCA_963693085.1. Taxonomy (NCBI): domain Eukaryota; kingdom Viridiplantae; phylum Streptophyta; class Magnoliopsida; order Alismatales; family Alismataceae; genus Alisma; species Alisma plantago-aquatica. Next base: position 706,587,275 of record OY856409.1, read on the forward strand.
TGTATATTTGAAACACTTTCCTACATTCTGTATTGTAATTTTTTTTTAATGTTGCTGTATTTGTTAACTTCATTTGTTTTGGAAGTGCTGATCCTGGTAATCATATAATACAATTAGTACAAATTCTTGATAATACGGGCACACAAGTTAAAATGGTGTTAAAATGACCCAATTATGCAAAATTTTCTTCTTTTTATAACTTCCTCATTTGGGGAACAGTGAAATGCTTATTGCTACATCTTATGTTTTGCAATTTACAATAGTGATTCTATTTTCTCTAATCCTCTGCTATGAACAGATACCAATAATTTTGTTTTCATGCTTATGCAAGTTTAAGAGTAAAATAATGGCTAGCAATCCACAAGCTCCTGGAGGACAGGTAGGTAGTCTTTTTGTTATTGTTATGCATGCCATTTCGTAACCGTCGTTTCCTATGGATTTCATTCTATAATTTTGTTTGTGAATTTCTTTTTGGGAATATCGAAACAGCCGATGCGACCTCAAGGCTTGGGATCAGCAGCTCCACCTCAAAATTTTGGCTCGTCTATGCCAATGCAGGTAAAGACTATTTTACCTTCTCTAACCTTCATAGTTTGGACAAAGCTTGGGACTGACACAAAACAAAAAATTATTGCATTTTGCAGTTTAGACCAGGGGTTCCTGGCCAACAACCTCAACAATTTGTTCCAGCTGCTCACCAACAATATTTACCTGTTGGGATGCCTTCTCAATCACAACCACAATATCAACAATTCCCTCCAGGACCTATCCATTCCTTCCAGGCTCCACCATCATCTCAGGGGGTGTCAATTCCTTATGCTCAGCCAACTATGCCTGTTTCTTCTGGATCTATGCAGCCACAACCGAACGGGCACCAATATATCAATCATCCTCCTGGTGTAGGTGGCATGGGGATGCCTCCCTCTTCATCTTACACTGTAAGGAACACTTCTGTTTGGAGTTGTTTTGCCAAATTGTAAAGCCAAATTGTCATCACGCTTTTCTATCTGAATTACAGTTTACAACTTATAGTCAGCAGCAGAATCCCCCATCACAATATCCCCCAGTTCAGATGCATGGTGCTGTACCCGGTGGGGCCCAATCTTGGGGTCCACCAGGACCATCAAACATTCCAGCTAATGTACCTAATCAGGTGCACTTCCTACCTCAACTGGCATAGCGAATATGTCTTTTTATTTCATGCAAAAGACACGGGTTACCATCATCTGCTAACCATATATTTTTGTCTTGTAAAGCCTTCGGGTTCTCACTCAGTTTCTACTCAACAGTCTTCTGATTGGCAAGAACATACTTCTGCTGATGGAAAACGGTAAATTGATGGTTAGCTGATAATTATCAATATTCGTACATCCAAAATCTGCTTTACTACAGATCCAGTTATCTCAAATTGCAACTGTTAAGTTTACTAAATGTTTAGCATGTTTTTTCTTCTTCATTTTGTTGGATGATTTTATCACCATCCTTGTTGATTGCTTCTTCCCTTGGTATCGAACAGATTATCTTCTAATTTTTCATAAATTTAACATTGAACTCTCCTCCCTCTAGATACTATTACAATAAGAAGACGAGGCAATCTAGTTGGGAGAAACCTTTTGAACTGATGACACCTATAGAGGTTAGCACCTTTCGTTCTGACCTTGCAATTTTATGGATTTCAATCTGCTAAGTGCTAACTGGAAAAAAAATTCAAGAAATGATGTACAATTTATTTGGATACTGTATAAAGCATTTTCGTCATAAGTGCTTAATTAACCTGTTTTGACTGGTATATTCTCTGCACATCTTCCCCTAGTTTATTAAATGTCTTTTGACACGTCAGGAGAATTATACGACTGCCCTATATGCTCATTGCTCAATATGAAGACGGGTTTCTCTTTTCTCAAGGCAGGCAATTTATGCTATATTCCTTAATTTTATCTTGAACGGATGCTTCATCCTTGGTGGTCACAATCTATTTTGGTTAGAAATTTTAGCTTAACTGCTCTTCTTTTCTCATTAATCACAATCATAGTTTAACTCACTAATACCTGCTCTTTATATTATATAGTTGCGAACTTAATTTATTAACATATATGACAATTTTCCTGTCATCTTTCCTTAGCTTTTTACTAAGTTCTGCAGCTTATTTGTCATGGGGGAGATTTGGTCTGGGCATTGATTATCATTTTGTGTTTTGATGCAATTAATCAATTATTCAGTCCGCTTTATGTTTCATAGAGTTTCTCCTTCGAGGTAGGTACATGAAATGAAGTAGCTCAATGATATAAACCATGCTTTGCAGTTGAATTATTATCATGATTATATACATACATTTAAAGTCCAAAGGGAGATGGGAGTCCCTCAAGGACCCCATAACCTCTCACAAGTATGTATGTTTAGTTACATTCACACCAAATGCATGTGTTTATTGGTATTGTGTACAATATGCACATTTACTTATATATGCTTGTCGGAGGTGAGTTTATAGTACGGGCGTGCATATTACACTCAGAAGTCAGAACATATTGACGATACATTTCATGAAATTCCACTAATTGAAGATGTTAGAATATCATCTATATATTCATTATGTGTTTATGTTATACTTATATTAGATGAGTACCAATCCATCTACACATAGCTACAGCTATAATGTTCGTTTTTTTTAATGATAACAAAAGTACCAATCCATCTACACATGGCTACAGCTATAATACGTGTTATTTATACAGAGTTGGAGACTTCTAATCCAAAAGGATGTTTACCTATGGCTCTTACGAGTGATTGGGAATGTAGAAAAGTAAAAAGGGGTAATCAGTGATTTGTTATATATGCATAACGCAGGACTTTGACTTTGTGTCGACTTCGCCAGGTGTGGAAGTGGAAGTTTGTGGAAACATCGGGGAAGTTTCGAGGAAGTTGAGACGCAAATTTCGATAAACATCGGTAACACTTCGATGCCATTTTGAAGGAAAATGAAGCAATTTCAAAGAGCACAGTGAAGGAAAACTTCGAGTCATTGTTAGAACTTGGAACTCTACCTTAAACAGGTTAATAATAACATAAAATCATGAGTGCACAACACCAACACAAGATTCACAAGTCACAAAGTAGATAATAGAAATGTAGAGAGTAGATTAACTGCTTAATAGCCGCCCAACAGCTTTATTCTTCAAATCCAAGCACAAGGGGTGCCTCCTCCAAGTTCCAACACTCAAAAGAGTTAAAACACCAAGTTCCTAGCACACACCACTCTTCAATTTACTAAGGGGTGAAGTAGAAGGCCAATTCAAGCATTCCTCTTGCTTAAATAAAACTCAAACAGGATACTTGAGTGGGCTGACTATGAACGTCGAAATGTCGGCATGATGTTGCCAACATCGGGGATCAATTGACAACATCGACGACATCATGACGGAAATGAACTGGGAAAATCCAGCATTGCCGATGTTGGGGAAAAATCGGGTCGACATTGTGACCAAGTCGACTCAGCAAGGCTTCGACTTCGCCACCGGTCAATGTCGACAACATCGGCGAAACATCGCCCAACATCGCCGATTTTTAGATCCATGATTCAAGCATATCATGCGGCATGGGAGTTAAGTTGAGCCTTGGTTTAAGTAGCCATCCTTGTGGATAGAGTTGATGACTATGATGGTCTGATCTGGTGTGGAAAACTCAGCCTCATAGCAGACAGTAACTCCCTGTTCTGCTACCTTCTATGTTGTCAGTTTTTTTTTTAAAATTTGAACCTTGTTCTCTCATCAAGTAATATTTTGCGAGTTTCTATTTTATATGTTGCATCACTCATGTTTGGTTAGTTTCTGATTTACATATTCAAAACTCTGCTTGCAGTTATTTATTTCAGATGTATTTTGGTATTTATTGCCACATTATGTGCAATGTATTTGGCAGTAAAACCCCGTTACAGTTTCAGAAAACAAAAACCACACAACAATTGTTGCTGTTTTTCTTCTAAGCACATGCTTGCGTTCATGTCTATATTTTTATAGAGCGGATGTCTACAGTGTTCATAACTGATGATTCATTATTTCCGCGCCTTTGCATGTCAAATGATTGATGTGCTCTCCCTATTGACACCGTATACAAGAGACTAGCATAAACCTATATTCTATTTGTATTTTTGAGGAAACTTGTATTCCAATACCATATATGGAAATCTTGCAATGCTGTCGCTACTATTAGGCTTTCTTTCACGCCCGTAATATCTGCATCTTTTACTAATTCCCCTTTCTCTAGTTTTCCTATACAAGTTATGCTATTGCTCTCTGCTTTTGGTCCCTGAACCAATCTGTCCAGACTCCAGAGTGTTCACATAAATGTTGCATATGTGTAGAAAAACCACAGGACCTGCAGGGTGATTTTGTCTATTTATTCTTTAATTTGGCACTTGCCACAGATCTCACCACGCAAGATGTCATCCAATTTTGCTAGAAATGATTAAGAAAAAACCTGTTTCATTGGTGCGTTATCGATTGAACTAACTGCCAAGCCAAGACTGGGATGTAGTCCCTGTTTGGCTAGTTTTCACTTCTAGTGTCAGATACCGGAAGGATGTAAAAGGTGGCTTTGAATCCTAGTAACTCAAAATAGTGAATGCATCTTTCGGATCAAGGAAGTGTGTACGATGGCAACAGAGACGTGTGAAATTAGATAAATGCACACTGTCGAAGACCGCCCTATCTGAATGTACCACAGAAATATTGCATTGGATCCTAGACTTAGGCTGTTGCTGGAAAGAAGTATAATGTTGTTTAAGAGTTAAGACCCCTCATTAACTATCCTTCTTTATAATAAAAAAAAATGGCAATTCAAGTGGTACATGTGATGCAGGTGCGGATTAGTGTGGTAGGCTAAAGCTTTAATATATCTTTCTCACACTGGCAATTTGTCTTTGAGACAGTTTTTGAGCTGTGGATGCCTATAGATGATTTTCAAATCTAACTCTTGATGATGGGTGGATCGGTGGAAAGACAAGGAAAGATCATGTTAGAAATGGTTATATAAGAAATAATGTCAGTGGCCAGGATTAAGGATAATACTACAAGAAAGCTGACTTAAATGGTTCGGCATGCACAAGAACTGGTATATGTATCAGTTTGGAGTTATGTAATACAATCAAACAAAGTTAAAAGTGAAAGAGGCAACATGGGGGAGCTAATAAGGAAAGATCTGGATTCATTACATCTCAACGAGAATATGATAGAAAACCAAGTTGGATGGAAAAGAAGGATCCATGTAGCGGATCCAATATAATTGGTATTGAATCTTAGATAATGATGATGATGATGATGGAGAGGCAGTTGATGTTGGTGGGAAACTTGGCACCATCTTGTATGAGGGGCCAGAACTTGCATTTTGAGAGGTAAGCCGTTTTTGGTCTGGTCTGCTTGAGTCATTGTCCAAAGTTAAATATTCTAATATATATGTGTGATGTGTTTATTTATGTGTGTGTGTATATATATTTGTTATGTGTGTGTAACATATATACAAATTATGAAATGCATACTTATGTGTCTTTATGTGAAAAAATCAAAATGCATGCATAAATGTACTTAAATTTGTGTGAAATGTGTGTATATGTAAGTATATTATGTATGCATGTATACATATGAATATATCAAAAGGTATACATATAAATCTACATATATGTGTGTGTGTGGTTATCTGCTATATATTATGAAATTGTATACATATAAACATATGGCTATGTATTCAAATATATAATAAAATGTACATATGTATGTAATCCGCTTTTAAAAAATGGGGTTTAATCGGTCATTCAATCAACCAAGCAGGGGTACATGCACCCATGACCGCTTAGTGGATTGATTAGAGATATGCGGTGCCCCGGGGGGGTGTTAATCAACCAAGCAGGGGTATATGCACCCATGAGTGCTTAGTGGATTGATTAGTGATATGCGGTGCCGGGGGGGGGGTTGACCGCATAGGCATAGGTTGGAATATATGGCTATATTGAACACTAGCCTGAGTATTTTAAGGAGTATGCAGTCAGCAGAGGGAGTTGGGCTGAATTGAACTGCCAACGCGCACCTGTGGAATGCTGCCAAAGCTCCTGTTTTTGGCATCCAACAAGCTTTGCCTGGCAAGGCCTTTTTGGTCAGGGACTGCGGGACTGCTGCTCGTGCTTGTTGGGTGGGTGCCTACCGTCATGAGAAAACTACGTAAAAAAGTTTCACTGCAATTTTCATGTGCGCAAGGCGCTTTTTGCTCAAAAACTGACTATTTATTATTCCATGTGTCTACTTGACATCCATATGATGTCTAGGACTCATTCTCAACCATGGTGGGGTTGGCTACATGGATCCTTATTTTCCATTCAGTCTTTTACAATATGTACTAGATGTGAATAACATATACATCAATTGTTGTCTATGTTTTTTTTTTTGGAACTCTTGCATCACAAGCATTGAGGTTTCTAAAGCTCAACTATAAATAATTATCATACAATCTTCTATTCCAACAAAAAACTGTTTTGTAATCCAAAATTTAGTTACATGTACAGTGACAAATTCGAGATGCGGCAATCATTTAGTTCTTCTGAAGAAGTCAAAATTTCCTCAGTACAAAAGTTCAACTAACTAAAAAGACTTAAGACAACTAATTTTTTTTTCCTTCTGTGCAAAACCAGTCAATCATGTTTTATTCACAAAAGAAGCAAAATTCGGAAAAAAAAGTGATTTTCCACTATGCTTATGCACACTTGATGCATAACTTTTCGAAGGGCGAAATAGTAATGATGAAAATAAGCTTTATGTGTATGCGCATACATACATACACGTGGGCGCGCACACGTACATATGACCAAGTATGTATGTATGTATTTATTTATTAAAGGGGGGAATGATCATGGTGAAAACAAGCTTTTTATATATAAGAGGAAAATATAGACTGAAAATAAAAGTATTAAGGCGCTCCATTTGTTGCATGTTTGCGCTTTGCTGCCTTAACGAGTATGTTATGCTACTAACATTTTGATGTTGCAAATTGAGATGAGAAGTGTAGGTTTTTATTAAAGAGAAACTCAATGTCTTTTTGATCTTCCTTTGAAGGAAGAATGTCAACTAATTCTAAACAGAATAATGTCCATTTACGAAGTCTAATGGGCAATGATTTAGTTTATATAGTATTGCTTTTTCATTAATTCATACCCCACGTCTCACTTGTTTCTCTTATAGACGAGGCTGAAATTCTTTTGATCACCGTGGTGCTCACCTCCGAACTCTGACTCTTATCTTGAGTTTGGATTTCAATCAAATTGTTTTGTTATAATATAGTACCCCCTCTTCCTGAAATAGTGAACACAGCTAATCCACAAGTGCTGGATGATTGTTATTTGACATGGCTTATTTCTCTTGGTTGTATTCCGTATAGGGTTATTTTTCAGATAGAAAAAGGAATTTTCAGCTTTGTGAGCTTAGTTGTCATTCATCATGTTATTATATTTCATCTTAAAATACTTTTTGAAATTTTGAACATTGATTATAATAATGGTGCATCTATCAATATCATCTTGATGGTAGGAGTTAGGAGGGCCAGTGATAGACACCAGTAATGCAGGAAGAAGCAACAAAGAAGTGGTTTTGCTACATCTCGATGAGCGAGTGATGAAATTAGATAGGAAAGAAAGATCTATCTAGCTAACCCCTCTTAAGTAGAGGTTGAGCCTTAGTAGTCACACGAAATATAATCATCTACTTGTCATAAACTGAAGATAATCCATGCAAGTTTTTTTTCTTCTCATGTTGCTGTTTGTATCATTGAATTGCGTCTTATAAATTATTTGTAATTTGTTTAATCACTTTTCCACTTTTTCAATTGTCTAGAGTGCAAAATTTGAAATTGAGACGTTGATCTTGTTGACTATAATGCCATTTCAAATTCTTTCTACCATTATTATTTAACTGCCCAAGTTCTATTATTTATAAAAAAACCAGACATACTTTTTCCAGCCAGAGTTGTTCCATGTGCTTATCCCATGTGCTTATAAGAATTAAGCCATCAAGTGAAATTTTGACCATACTTGGATTCCTTTAAATGTAGTATACTTATTTCCCAGACTGACAAAATTTACATCCACAGAAAGCTGACGCATCTACTGTCTGGAAGGAGTTTACAGCTGCAGATGGTAGAAAGTGAGTGTCCAATCACAAGTTTTCTTTGATGCCCCTTGCTATGTTTCAACTTCAATGTTGAGGACATTTTTGAGGGGCTAATGTTCTGCACCAATTTATTTCTTTCTAACGTAGTAATATCTCTTGTGATGGAACTATTACAGGTATTATTACAATAAGGTCACCAAACAGTCCAAGTGGACCATCCCTGACGAGTTAAAGGTTATCGATTTTTGTATTGCAGAAAATTCAATTTTTGAAACCATGGCTCTCGGTTTTCCGCTTTAGTAATTTCGGTCTATAGTGACGTGGGTTTTTGAATTCAGATGGCTCGTGAACAAGCAGAGAATGCTGCACCTCAGCAAGTAGATAATATACCTGCATCTGCCACTCCCACTGCTGTATCTATGGAGATGAATTCATCTGTGAACATTGTGGGAAGCTCAATTCCAGTTGCAAGCAGTGCAACAGCTCCAAGCCCTTCAAAGACAGCTTCAACTATTGACAATGTCGATACTTCTGTAGTTAGTCCATCTAATGTAGTTTCTCTGCATTCTGCAACAATAACAGAAACTGCAAATGCACCTCCTGTTGCTGCAACCACTGAACCCACAAACAACAAAGAGTATGGAATTATATTATGCTA